>VXBQ01012954.1:0-63001 GCA_013400175.1 Phainopepla nitens | reverse complement strand
CACCCAACCCCCGACACTCAGTACTTGCTGAATTCACTTGAACAGCTATAAATTCAATAGGCTTGAAAGCAGTATCAAAGAGACCTTCTTTTCCTCTTTGTATTCCTGTAGGATAGTACTTGGTACATTCATCACTGGTACAGTAAGGAACAGCAAAGGCTATAAAAATCAAGTTAATAACTTTTTGCCTATGACAGATCCATCAGATTTGGAATCCATTTCATTCACTTTTTAGTGATGATCAAACTTTTTATTCTATTGAATTTCTCATGTAATCTCTTAAGAATTTTCTGGACATTAATAGCCTGTCATCACAAAGGTGTAGTAATTAAAGTTCTTGTTTTCACAAAATTGTTACAATTCTGGCACCATGCAACAAAAGCAAAAAAAGCAATTTACTTGCAAACTAGAAGTTAAATACCCTCACATAAAGACTGGAAAACATCACTACTTTATTGTGAGGTGTAATTTTACATATTTCTATAATGGCTACACAAAATATAAATAATTTATTTTCAAAAAGTAGGAGAATGAAAAAAAAAACTAATAAAACCATGAATAGTCATTTTCTGTCTGGACGAAAATTCCTATTCAGAGTAAATAGACGCTATTACACATTTAGTGATTTATTAATCAGCATTACCCAGTGAGAGCAGATTGCATTAATACAGACAAAACAAGCAAGACTGACAGCATTATGTTTTGCTCAAGAAATAGATAAGAAATAAGTCTTAACTTTTATTTAGTTAATCGAGTTTGGGGGAAGAATATGAGCATAATACTATATAGCAAGTTTTGAGAATCCAAATATGAAGTGAGTATATGAAGTGCCTGCAGAGGGTCTTGCAAGTTATTAAAGTAACACAGAATGAATGCTTTTTCCATATGAGAAATTCTTGTAACTGCTAGACAGTGAACTCAGAAGCAAATTCTAATTTCTAAGGCTACATTGCTCTATCTGTCTGGTAGTAATTTTCTGCATTTTATTTTCACTTTAAGGATTTACCTTAGCTCAGCTATAAGAACTGAACTAAAGAGTATAATAAGATCTTATTTCAAGCTATCATCCAAACTTGTAGGCTGGATAGCAAAGGATTATCTGAAACTTGCTCACCACCTTTGTTTTATTTCCATTACATATCCAATCCTGCAGATATAATAAAACATAATAAGGGACAAGGCTGAAGAACCACATTAAGATGCAATCTCATGAAAGATTAAGAGGCCACGAAGATGCAGTGTTTATTAAGGACTTGGGATCGTACATACAATTATTCACAAACAAAACTCATTCATCAAAAGTGAGCTGAGATTGAAACTGCATTTCAGTGAAGCCTAGCTCTCCTGTGTAATGCTAACAAATACATCAATATATTCAATTTAGATTACAGTGGGAAGATGTTGTGGCCCACAATTTTGTTGATATGGTTTGTCCCTATTTGTTCCCCCATGCCTGCCCCTGAATGGTTTCTCCCTCAATCATATCCACCCCCAAGTTCCCGTCCCTCAATGTGTCTCCTCCCCTTATTCCCGCCCCTTCCTCATCCATCACCTAAACCCTACCCCTGTTTCCAGATCCTTCTCCACCAATCCCCGCATGGGCCAATCCCTGGGGTGTCCGCCCATCTGGAAATCCCCTAAACCTCGATGCCCCATTGGCCCATGTGTCCCGTTGCCTCCTCCCCTTATCACCATTGGACCCAAACTGTTTATGTAAGCCCCTTGCTCCTCTTCTGTTCCACCCCCAAGGACACCCCATTGGTTTGTATGTTATCCCCTCCCTCGATTTTTGCTTGTATTTAAGCCGCTGCATGACAGTGCTCGGGGCTCTTCTGTTCTACTTTCTTGGAGGGTAATAAAGCTTCCTGGGTTCCTGGAACTTTGGAGCCTCCCCTCTCCTCTTTATCTCTTCCTGGACTGTGTGCCTTCTCTGAAGGGCGTTGGCTCTAGGTTCCATCACTGGCGCAACACCCTGCCGTGGCGGTTCCCTACGCTCCGGCCTGTCCGGAGTCTGTGGGCAATTTCCAGAGCTAGCTGGGCTCCAGAGGGCCACGTCAGGAAGAGAAAGCCACTGTGGCAGGAGTGGGCTCAGTACCTTGCAAAACTGCACTTGTCATTTTTTGGTACAACCTTATTACAGAATAGACTTTACTTAGTAGGTGCACTCTCAGACAGAATGTATTTTGCCTTGTTTAAAGATGATTAAAAACCTAGTCACAAAATGGAACTCAGTGATGCCATAGCTACCTGATACAAGTACTTTCCAAGGATTTAGCCTGGCTTTGCAGTGCAGGGGCTCCGTGGGCAGCATTGGCACAACCTCTGTGCACCCCAGGACAGATGTTTTTACCAGGAAGGCAACTCTATTTCTCACACAGTGTTCCTGAAGAAAACAAGTGCATAGCTGGCAAGGGAGACCCTTTAAATCAATGCTCCTGAGGTAAGAAAAATATAGCCGTTTACAAATAATATCAGTAAGAAGTGAAAAGAAACTCAGTTAAATGCACAAATTTAGAAATAGCCTAATGCCTGCCTTTAAGAGGCAGATACTTTAGTCATTAATATATGCTAAGGAAGCTTCATATAAAATTATTAATTATTTATAATAAATACAAATATAGATATAAATCCAAAGCCAGTTCACACTGAAACACTATTTAAAAGGTTTGTTCTCTTTTCAGTTATTCAGGTTTGGTTAAGTGTTATTTAAAAACTCTAGTCTCATTACTTCAGTAGCCCAAGAAGTAGCTGATATCAATCTCTGATCATTTGTAGCATACTGAGCTTGTGGAAATCAGATAGTTTCTATGTATTGCAGTTAATGTCAGAGGATGAGGCTAAAAATTATTGTTTCGCCCTCTGTAAAGAGCACCTGTTTCTAGTGTCACTTAACATTCCAGGGAATTATGGTGGGGGAGAGGCACCAGAATTAAATGATCCTGCAAAGTCCTCTGTGTAAGGGTTCTGACCGCTTAGATGGGAAATCTGCAGATGGGGAACTTTTTGGAAAGGTCACAAGGGTGACTCAGACATTTTGGTGTACCATCTAGATGCCATTTCTCAGCAACTCTGCTAAGTTCCTCCACGTTAACAACACTGTGTCTGCAAGGACAATAAAATTTAAAAGTCCCAAGAGCTTAAGAAATGAGTTCTAGAGGGAGATGTCTGCATGCTGCAGACCCAGATACTCCAGCCTGCTTTCTTTTTGCTCAAACTTTATTCACTTCAACTCCCAGGGAAAAATTCATGAGAAAAAACTCATCTGTCACAGTGCACTTGACAGTCCTTGACTTATCTACTTGCACTGGCTTCTATTGGAAAGCTAATACTGCTTCTCAGAGCAAAGATGGGGATTGCCAACAAAAGAACCAGAGAGACATACAAGCTGCTATGCACCTGACAGTTTGTTGAAAATTTGTGAAAGGACAAAACAGAAAGGAAAAAATTCTAAGTTGCAAGAATTCTGTAGCTAGTAAAATACAGATTTTGTTATATTATAAATTGGATTGGGAGAAACTGTCTTCTGAGGCCAGCGCAGCACCTGACAATACAAAAAAATTACAATTTCTCCTACATAAATTATTGCTTTTGACTTCTGGAAAAAAATACAAGATTTTCAAAGCCTCTGGTGCAATTTCTCAAAAAAACCACCCCTGACTTTTCTTAAATTTATTCATTTTCCTCCTTTGTTTCTCCTTATAAACGGTCCATGAACACAACTGTGACATCTGCAGCCATCACAACAGGAACATGTACTGCTGAACAGGAAGGAACCACTGTACAAATATTTAGTCAAGACCTGTAAAGCACTGTATTTCCCTTTCCCATCACACCTTGTATATTGGTTTATTTTATTTTAATAAAATTATTTAATTGTATTTGCTAGTGGGAAGTTATGTTATATTGCTATGATTTCTTGTGGAAATCCTTTTTGCATTTTAATGCCATTAAACAGAATTATTGATGGCAATGCTAATCAAGGAAGTGGCAGGTAAGGAATTGTTGAACCAACTAATCTTATTTTAGTCTAGTGAAGTCTGATACTACATTATATCTCTCTATGTTTACAGTAGGGATAACATTTCAGTACAAAATTGCTGGGACTCTGTAAATAGCATTTATCAACAGAGTTTGGGGTCCTTTGTAAATTGGAAGGATTTGAGATATGCAATTTCATGTTAGCCATTTTTGCTAGTGTAGTATTTGTAAATTTCTTTGAAAGCTTGGGAAAAAGTCCTATCATAAACAAGCTGTATTTTATTTACTTATTTTTAGTAGTATTGTGCTTGATAAAAGCATAAATCTTTAGACATGCACAAAAGTAGTATTAGAAATAAATAAAGTCAAAGTAGTCCTTCTACTCTATACAATCCAAATAAGGTGTCACCTAAGGTCCTGGGTCAAGTCTGGGACATGTCATCTTAAAAAATTTGTGACTCTAAGAAAATCCATGGAAGAGCACCAAAAAGCAATCAAAATTCTAGAAGAGATGAAATACACACAGTGAAAAACAAGAAAACTTCTCAGTCTAGTCTAGACTATAGACAATTGAGAAGACAGCAACTACTATTAAAAGGTTGCCACAAGAGGAAGGCAATAAACTGTTACATATATTCATCTGGACAAGGCCAAAAATCAATGGACAAAAATTAACAAAGACATTTGGATGACATATTAAAATAAAATTTTCCTAGCCATAAACATAGATAAAATTTAAATATTTCACAGAGAAGGGAGATGGATTCTGCTAACAGAAGCTTTGAAACCGCATACTAGAGAACCACATACTAGAGAACCACAATGCCATAAGCAGCTGAGTAAAGACTACATAGCTTTCTGCACTCCTTTCTCAGTCACTTTCTGGGTATGATTCAGCAACGTGAAATTCTAAAATGAGATTCATCAGCTAAGATGAACTCGGGACATTGGCTACACAACTTTTTTTTCTGATGAGGGAAGCAAAGAGGACTAACACAAATAAGACTGGGACAAGAGTGCAGAGGAGCAGGTGGGGTTTCTTTCCAGGACAAAGAAGATCCTGTTGCAAGTGTGCCTTGAAACAAGAAACTACTTACTTAGTTACTTCTTCAAATTATCTGATATATTTATTACCCAAAAATGCTCACAGTAGATTCCCCAGTACAGAGTAAGTGCACTCATAAGCAGAAATAAATGATTCTGGGCACTAATAACACCCCAAGTGGCAGACCTCCCACTCTGGAAGAAGGAGGCAAAACATTGGAATAATTTTCTTCTTCCACCACTCTGAAGCCATGGTAGGAGCAGAAAGTAGCTCTAACTTTATTGCTTTGGGGATTTCATGTCAGCAGACTCCAAAAATGACAATTGATTTTCTAGACAGAGGATTCATAAAACTTTTGAAGCCCAGATAGATTTAATCTACTGCATTTCTTAGAAAATCAGTTAGCACACTAAAAGCTGTTTAATTATTCAGACACAATCTATCTTTGGCAAATCCTTAGTTTATTTTCTACCCTTTTTCCTTTATCTCTGTTTCTTTAATTACAAGTTGTCTGGTGCATATCTTTCACCCACAGCAATTATAACAAGCCTACAATTGCCTTCATTATCTCTTACTTCAAGATCTCTTTTAAATCCTTGCATTATGCTGAGGTCAGACTAATGACACTATAGTTGTCCAGATCACTATTTTACGGTGTCACCCAAGGTTGGACATGATATGGATTAAAACTAAAAATAAACAGGAGGAAATACAGTGAGTAGAGCTGAAAGAGGAGTATCTGGTTGCAACTGAAGACCTTTATAAAACTGTTAATTTTCATTCCCAGTCATTGAAACAAAAAAGTACAAATGTCCTGAAATAATATGCAGGCAATAAGCAGTTAATAGGTATTTCCACTCTTCAAGAGAATAAATATCTCATGCTGCAAAACCCTGAAACAGAAATTAAATTCAAACATGCAATGTGCAAGATCAACCTCTGAGCAAACACTCCAAGATTCTTATAAGCTCAGAACTCATCAATCAAATAACTAAGGAGGAGAATGACTGTTAAATAACATAAATTTACCGAGGAATGCAGAAGTGGTTATGAAAACTGAACATAGTGTAATGTCCGTTTAGAAAAGCATGTCCTACCTATTACTTTTATATCACTGGTATTCCTGCAGCAAAGATACTTTACAATAGAATTGGAAACATTATTACAGCTCAAGCAATGATGAAATTAGAGTACTGTTTTACAAACAGATAAACTGAACTGAAACAAGTACAAGGGCCTTTTTAGATTTTTATGGTAGTTGAAAACCTACTTTGGAGCAGAAGCTAAAAAACAATGATCTGATTAGTCAATGAAAATTGAGGCGGAAAAGTCATATTTTTACTTGCTTAAACATATTTTTATCAATACAAATGCAAATAGGTACAGAACTAAAAATAAATATAAAATTCAACAAAAGATCAGAATAAGTTTCATGATTTTTGGTGTCAATAGATAACATAGCCTTCCAGCAGAAAGGGAAACCCTGTCAGGAGGGTAAGAGTAAACTGAAGGGTGGACTTAGCATCATAATCTTCCATCCTTTAAGGGAAATACGTAGCCTTGGTGGAATGACCAGATCACCAACTTTGAGGGAAAAACTTCCCGCAGCAAGGAAGTCAGTGGGAAATCCAAAGGCGGGAGAAAAATAAAGTAAATTTGATATTTTACACTTATGTAAAAGCTTTTCAAACCCACACTAAACACATTGGCAACTCCTTGTGAGTTAAGCAGGTTTCTCCAGTGAAAATGTAATGAAATTTAAGGGACTCAGATATTAGCTTCAGTGAAATACCTGTCAGGATATTGTGATTTCACGGAATCACCAAATATTTTGGGTTGGAAACGACCTTTAAGAAACATCTGGAGCAACCCCCCTGCAGTGAGCAGATATCTTCAGCTAGATATGCTGCCCTATCCAAGTCAGCCTTGAATGTTTCCAGAGTTGGGGTATTGCTCTCTAGGCAACGTGTGCCAGTGCTTCACAAATCTCATTGGAACAAATTTCTTCCTTGTAGCTAATCTAACTCTACCCTCTTAGTTTAAAACCATTACCCCTTGTCCCATCTCAAGTCCTCAAAATATAGCTCTTGGAATTCTGTGCAGCAAGCACACGTTGCCGTGTCATGTCCATCTTGTCACCCACCAGTACCCCCAAGTCCTTCTCAGTAGGCCCTCTCTCAATTCCTCCACCCTCCAGTCTGTATTATTGCCCTGAGGGCAGGTCCTCAGGGGGTCCTACTGACTAATTCCTTGAACAGCTGGAAGTTTCCTTTCTTAAAATTCAGGGTCCTGATTTTACTCTTTGTCTGGCCTGTATCACTCAGGACTGCAAACTCCACCAATGCATGATTCCCACAGCCCAGGCTGCCTCCAGTCTTCACATCACCAATCAGCTCATGTTGGACCATTAGGTCCTGGATCACATCCCCCCTAGCAGGGCTGTCTATTACCTGGCTTGAGAAATTAAGATTTGGAGACACAACACTTGCCTACAGCGCTTCAATGAAGTAAATTTTAATTTGCACTTAAGTAGAGATTGATTGCTAAGACTAATTCACTGCATTTTCTCTTTTCCCTCCTTAAAGCTTGATATACCAGAGAGGACAGATAGTGGGATAATGAAATAGCACAATAATTTACTACATTTCCAGTAAGAATGTTGAATTGTCAGGAAAAGGACTTCTTGCATGACAACTTAAAATACCCTTAAAATGCTTGATTAGATTGAGCTTCTAACAGCAGCTTAAGATACTGAAGTTTCCAACTCACATGTAGTTGTAAAAGGAAATTATGGGGAAAAAAAATAATGTTAAGAAGTAAAAATACTATTGGCCATGATTTGTGTCTGAATATGAATCTGGGACAAAACATTAAAATGTGAAAGTGGTTGAGCACATGTTTAAATGCTGTTCACAGTAGAGATTAATTTTTCATTTGTTTCAGAGCTGTTCTCAATAAGAATACAATACTAACCTATCAGATAAAAATCAGCGTGAACACATCAGTGTTTACAGAGAAACATCAGCTTTTGCACAACCTGAGAAGCCAAAACTTCACCTTGTGAATTTTTCAAGGACATCTCCAAAGATAAGATCATGGCTGTGACAGCGATGACACACATCAGGTACATTGTTGTCAGATTAATTTTCACCTTGTCTTGTTGGGAAAACAAATGCAAAAATATTTACATCTCTAGTTAATGGTTTCATGGCAAAGGTCAATTATTTTTGTAAAAAGAGATTTGATGTTATGGGTATTTTAAGGTGTCCTGCAAGAATTCCCTTTCCTGGCAATTCAACATTCTTACTGAAACTGTAGTAAATTCACAAGTAATTGAGCTTTAGGATAATATTAACATTATAAAATCCATTCTTTGCTCTTTTAATAAACATACAGATTTCTGTGTTGGTTGAGTGAACACATTTGGCTTTCAAGATTTCCCTGTCTAGAAATTGTATGTCCATTGACTCTTCAGTCTATAATTCAGAAAACACCTCATACATATGGAAATAAAGTTGTCTTGTGGATTACAGAATTGTACACTCCTAACAGGAAAACTCTTTTCAATTTAGCTTCTGTGTACAAATAAAAGTCATCATTTCAGGTATATTAAGTCCAGATTTAGGGAAAAAAGGCTTTATGTGCATAAACAAAATTACATTTTCTACTTACAGAAATGTACATAATTTAAGAGGTAATTGACCAACAAATGTTGTGTGTGAATCTGCTTAACCCAACTACATAAGTCATTTATAAAGTGAGAATATAGCTAAGATAATAATTTGCAGAGGCAGTATAAATAGTAATTAAGAACAGTTTGAATGTTTGCCTGCTTTCCTATAATCTTTCCATGTAGATGTCATAAGGAAAGAGGAGGAGAGTGACCTAAAACAAAAACCTGCAACAAAACCTAAGCTTGAAATTACATTTAAGATTTCAAGCAGACACCTCTGCAGGAAGCTCAGAGATCTGCCTGGAAAGATTCAACTGCATAACCAGGTCCTTAGAGAACATACCTCCAAGCAAAATTTAGGAGCAACACACCAGCTATTCACCTTCAACACTAAGCCAACTGTGTATATAGTGCTAATACTGTCACCTTTCCAATGAGAAAGAAACATGAAGTCCTAACAGATCTAGACACTATGAATGTCACTGCTCTTTGCCCAGTAACATGACAGCCACCATCAGCTCTGCCTCAGCACTGCCATGGAGTTTATTCATCAAAACCAAAATAACCTTAACTGGCAAACTTTCCTCTTCAGGTCTGATGAACCACAGGATGTTTAAAAGCTACTAGCTCCAACTCCACCTCGATGATAAGCAAAAAGAGTTTGATGAGTACCCTGCATATTTAACCAATGCCTTTTTGAAATACTGTAAAATCCATACAATTATTAGGGCAGTCCCAAAATCTTCTAAATCTGAAAGATTGCAAATCTGGATTTGACTGTTTGCATGAGCCTTCTATAAGTGCTGTTATCAATCTTACATGGGATCTCTCAAGGAATATCAATCTGCAGCAAATAGAAAATCTCCAGAACAAAGAAAAATATCAAAGTATGAAAAAAAGCCAAATTCAAGTCCAGTTTGAATGTGACTTTGAGACCTGACATGACATGTGAATTTCTTTACTACTGAAATTCTTTCCATCTTGTTTCTCACAGAAATCTTTGAAAAGCCTTGGGTTTATCCCACTGTGGTACAGAATCACTTCTGAACTCTCAGGACAAAAAAATGCCTCATGTGGAAGAGAGTTCCTGTACACAGCTGTGTCAGATGCTGGACTGAAAGCTGCATTTGCATGTCCTGCCACTCTGTCTTGGCAACTTCTTCCCTGCTAGGTGGCTGTTCATGTCTGAGCCCTGAGCATTCCTCCAGCAACACACCAAGTCTTCCTCAGATAGAAATCAAGGAGTAGTTACTTCTGCATATAACAGGAAAGCACTTCTGCACAAAGTTTGTGGTGCTGCTTCACCTTCGTGCTTTACCAAGACTATTACGAATAATAAATTCTCAGGAAGTTTCCTACACTTATAACTGGTCCACAGCTCTGCTATGTGTTGATTTGGCTCACATATCCCATGGCAGCTATACTTACAAGATGTCTTATAAAGCAAAAATTCTTATTGTCAGCTATTGTTAGCTTTTAGGTCTCTCATTTATGCTTATATCTTTCAGCTGAATGTATAAACCTGTACTTAAGGGTAAAGAATAACCTTCCCTAAGAATGGAACACAACAAAAAGAATAATTTAAGTAATTGGTGGGGTTGGAGGGAATGGGGGAAACATTCAAGCCTCATGAGAGAAACTACTGTGCCAGAACATAAACAAAACAATTCGATTCATATAGTACAGAGGGAAATTCTGCAGGTATGCAAGAAACAATGTGTTCAGGTAGCATAGGGTGAATTAGATGANTTTTTTTGTGTGAGACACACAAATCCTGCCCATTTGGTACCATTGTGTGCCCATACATATCCCTCTGGAAAAAATGCATTTTGTACAAGTCTGTACTTAGATCTGAACATCAATTCAGCCACCAAATAAAAAGTCTAAGTTATCCTTTTGAAAAACACTGGTAACCTTTAAAATGTAATTGCTTTTGCAAACTGACAACTAATTATCCAAAAGCAAAATGCACATTAGGCATTCAAATAATGAAATGTCAGTCAATATAATAGAAATGTCACTTTATTTTTTACTTTCAGAAATTATTTTAGTCTTAAAATTAATCCATAAAAGCATAGGCAAATGTATTTTGCGGTTATGCTTATTCACATAAAATAAAATTTTACAAAGCTGTGCTATTTCTACCTACAGACTGCATGCCTATATCCTTCAAGTACCACTGGTATTTTAAAAGATACAAATACCACTACTACTGCAAGCTGCTTCCAGCCTGCATTTACTTTTAAGTGCCCTCTGCAATATTTTGCTGCTTTTCAAGGGAATTTTCTGTCTACTGATGACTGCTAGAACATACTTACTTTACAGTGTAATAAATCTGAAAGTTAGACATCCTTATACAGAAACAAACCATGTTAACATTAGGATTGTGAGGTCTGAAAACATGGTTCACTATGAAGCTGCAAAAATTAGTTATCACAACAATGTGTTTCATTTCCCTAAATAATCACAATTCGATTTTTTACGAGGTAAGATTAAGGAATGTTACATGTTTTTAGCAGTGAGGAAGTGATGAGTGCACAGTCAGGACTGTTTGATAGCATCTTCCCGAGACCCCTTCACATCAGATTTTTAAGATCCCAGCCAGTTCTGAGACCAACACACCTCCACCCTCCTCATGGATGCTCAAGGAGGCCTCAAGGAGGGGGGCATGTCCCTGTTACATGCGCCTTGCTCCAACTGCTACACCCTGTCAGGGGGCCAGTGAGAGCAGATGTTCAAGATGTTTTTCCTCCTTGTCCCTTCAGGGCAGAAAGGATGCTTCTTACCCCTGTGTTTCGCTTCACAGACTGAGGTAGGGCATGGCTACATCACACAGAAACACACAAGACTCAGTTTTTTCCACTTTAAATTCTCAAAAAAGATATTAAACATGGCAGTGCAAATGGTGCAATTGAGAATGCACTCCTTTGAGTATTGTGAAATTTACACCCCAGTACAACGGATTTTTTAGAGGGTCGTAAGTATATCACATGTGTGTAAGAATAAACACATCTGCTGTAGATTCACATACTGCCGGTGTATATTCAGATTCGTGTAGACTGATGCAGATTAAAGCAATTAAAATATCTTCCAAAGCCCATAAGTATATTTTATACCTATGTGTGTATAAATCCTCATCTACAAGTACCTGTATTCTCTGTGAGGGTACAGGCACAGGTAAGTGTGTACACAATAAACCAGAATTCAATGTGAGGGAAAGAAACAAAATAAGTTCAAAATAATATGGATGTGAAGCTAGTACTCATGACGTAATACCATATTTTAACAAAATAATTTGGAAGTACAAAACAAAATGTGGAGTATTTGAATAAAGTCAGAAATGCAGCACTGTTCCAAACAAACATCCATCATTTTACCTATGAAATTCATTCAGTTTCAGCAGTATCCCTGCTTAGGGTAGCATTATAAGTGGGCACAAAAATACACCTTCCATATATTTTTTGGTAACGATAGTTACTCTAACAGGTTGTCTTTTCCTTTTATTTCAGCCACTTCTTAAAATGCTTTATTTCCTGTCTCTATCCAAGAATAGTTTCTATTTAATAATTTATAGAACCATGGGATTATAGAATGGTTTGGATTGGAAGTGACCTGAAAGATCATAGTTTCAAACCCTCTGTCATGGGCAGGGATACCTTTCACTA
This sequence comes from Phainopepla nitens, assembly GCA_013400175.1. Taxonomy (NCBI): domain Eukaryota; kingdom Metazoa; phylum Chordata; class Aves; order Passeriformes; family Bombycillidae; genus Phainopepla; species Phainopepla nitens. The sequence continues at coordinate 50,640 of VXBQ01012954.1, read as the reverse complement.
GACCCAGTTTTTCAAAGCGCCGTCCGCCCTGACTTTGGACAATTCCAGCGATGAGGCAGCCACAGGTTCTCTGCGCAACCTGTGCCAAGTGCCTCACCACTGTCATGGTGAAGAATTTCTTCCTAATATCCAATATAGGACTACTCTACTTCAGTTTGGAAACAGTTCCCCTTGTCCCTTATGCTCCTTTGCACACTCCTCATACAACTTCCTCTCCAGACTGTAGGAGAATGGACTGTAAGCAACCCTGCCTCTCATGAGTCACTATTGTGCTGATTACCAAAGAGGGGAAACAGCCTTGCCTGTCCAGTGAGGATAGGTATATGTTAGAAAACAGTGGGTCAGCTGATCGAGGGCAGTCTACTGGGGATGGAGTTGGAGTCTGCTGGCCGGCCGTGCTCTGAGTAGGAAGCTGACAATACAGACCCTTCACAAGCCTCATTGCCCTCCTCTGGACACTCTATAACAGTTTAATGTCTTTTTTATGTTGTGGTGCCCAAAACTGCACACAGGACTCAAGCTGAGGCTGCACCAGCTCAGAGCAGAGCAGGACAATCCCCTCCTTTGCCCCCTCTGAGATGTTGTGCTTGATGCCCCTCAAGACATGGTTATCATATGTAAAAATAACCATTAGGCCACAGCTTAACATGCTCCTGTGGCCTCTCTACAGAGGTTTGAGCTTACACACCTTGCAAGCCTAAATTAAACCCTTTAAAACACTCAAATACTTCACAGTGTTGTGTTGCAAAACATACTTTGCTGCCATCAAGCAGGAGAGGATTCAGCAGCTGATGCCCCGGTGCTGCTGAAGCGCACCACAGGCCAGTGCGGTCCTGCTTCCATGGCTCTGGCTGTGCCACAGCGGGACTGGAGCGCATCCGGCCCCAGTGTGGCTCTGCACTCCACCCAGTCCTCTCATCATGGCCTGTCCAAGTCATTCTGCACTCATCTTGCTTTTGATGAGAACAAAAATAATACTTCCTACATTGTAAAGGAAAAAGCAGAGATATCTCTGGGCAACATTTTAAGTTAATTAACTGAAAACTTAGAGCTCTACTTTGTTCCCATAAGTCCCACTGAGAAACAGGTATAGCATTTTGGGAAACAAAAGGCCTTGATTGGTCTAAATTATAAGCTTTTTGGAAATGGTGTGCAGAGTTTTTGTTAAACTTACTAGGTGGGCACACAGATTTGTAACTTTATGCTAACTCAGACACTCTAATTTAGCCGCATATTTTACAGGAAAAGCAGGAACAGACATAAGTAGTTAAACTCCTTTCACTCCTCTTATTAATTTTTCATTACAGTAGCTCTTCAGTCAATTAAAACTCCAAGAATTATTAATTGCTCCATCTCCCTGTATATGCAAATTACTGAACTTCTTTATTTAGTATATATAGCTCTAGTTTAATGAGGTCACAATGAGACTTCTGCCTGATTCATAACATGCAGGAATAAAAAAAAATTGCCATGTGGTTGTGAAAACTGATAATACAGTTCATTCTTGAGGTACCCTGCAGATGCAGGCACCATTTTTTAATCATCCTGATCAAGATATCTGTAAGACTTTACTGAGCACATCTCCCTGCCCAAGTATCTGTGTCTAACACCAAGAAAATCCAGATAGCACAGCAAGAGCCACACTCACATCTTGCCATAGGAGTAGGTGCACATCTGAGAACCAGAACTATAATTACAAAAAGCTTACAGTTTATGTATGGTAACAGATACAGGGAAGTGTAATTTTGATGTTCTCACAAGGACAATATTTGGAGTTTTCTTCAACTTTGATATTTCCCATTTCGTTCTGGTGCTTAAATGTACACCCTTCCTTCTTTGTTGAATAACTGTGATTGGGCAGATAAACCAGTGTTATGCTTTTCTTTTATAATGGAAGATTCATACTCACTTCCAGAAAACATTCACATAATAAAATGTAGTATTAATAAATAATGATGATGAAGGCTCGAAACCTATTTTTGATGAGCATTTGTGCCTGCAACATGCAGCAAGGCAAACATCTGTTCTTGATAACACAAGGGAGGTAGAAATACGACCATTCAATCTGCAAAACAGAAATTTTAGTAGCTGATTTTTGAGCTATTCATCAAGCTCTTTTTTTCAGCAATAGAATAGGAAAAAGAGCAAGAATGGCTGGGTAAACATCCCCTCTCTGCTTCCTCTGTAACAGAGCTAGTTCATATGCATTTTAAATGTCTACAAAGCCAGTTGTTATGAAGACTGCTTTGATGCTATGTTGATATCTCTGTGACTATCTGAGTCATTTGCATGGAAAAGGAAAGAGCAAGGATCACTCTCTTTAATTATTTCATGGTAAAATGGGAAGATGGAGCAGCCATGAAGCGGATCTTCTCGCTGAACTGCTTTACTCTCCCCATCAGCTTCCCACACACATTCTCAAGATTCAGATATGTAATATTACTATTTTGGAGATGAGTGAACTGTGACTAGTTCATAGCAGGCTTTTTTCAGTGAACCAACTTTAATTTTTAGTAGTACTAAGCAGAACAATCATAAACAGAAAGAATCATTTTGTGATGACAGCAATGAATTTCTTGCCATTTCCTCTATCACAGTAAGGAAATGGGAAATACATCCAAAAAACATTTTCTTCTGCAGATTCATCACCACTAGATCATATTTTACTGCCATTATATAAGCCCTGTATTGAGATACTCGTGCTTAGAGAACATCTTCTCATTTTTGCAATTTCCCTTTTATAACTCTAGAATTCAAAAATTATAACTCTAGAATTCAAAGCTAATTTCTGCCTCATTACTTTAATATAATTCCTCACTGATGAGAATCTTAGGAGAAGGGACACATTTTATGATTTCAGTTCTTCTTCATGCAAAAATTGTAAAAATATATATGAAAGTGATTGAGTCCAACAGAAAAAGGAGAGGCATTAAAGGCTCAGCCCAGATCTATTTATTTTTAAAGATTTTTCTCCCTTATGCCACTGAAGAACCAAAGGAAACAAAAAAGAATCTTCATATATCAGGTTAAAAAAATTTAATAAAAGGAAGAACACAGAATGATATTGATTTTGATTTTTTTTTTAGTAGAACCACCAGCTCCTCATAGGGATAAAAGGCCAAGGGGGACCATATATGTTAAAATTAACCTGATAAGAGACTCAGAACTTCTGCAACAGATAACCACAGTATTAGTTTTGCACTTGAAAAAGTATTTAGGTGTTATCATTGCTTCAAAATTAACCCAAAGTAGAAAATTAACAGAAAACCCACAAAACAAGATAAATTCATTTTTGAACACCATAGGCCTTCCTCATTCACAATATGCAATTAATTCTCTCCTGCCATTTATATCACCAGCATCATCCCAGATTGAACATTCTTGGCACTAGAAGTCACTTAGGACCAATTAACATTCAAACAGCCATTTTCCAGGACTGGGTGCACTTTCTATGTTTTTATGCACACAAGGAGCTGCTGTCAGATCCACCTTTCAGCAGCTTAACAAGCACTTAGATGTTCTCTCCAGGTTCAGTAGTTACTCACAGTAAGGCTGCTTTCAATCCAGTCATGGGGTTGAACTCGTGCTTCTTCCCTAGCAGTAGCCTTGCAAAATTATCTCAGCTGGATGTCAGTCCCTACTCCGTAAATTTTCATCTCTGCCTTTAAGTAATGGATTTTGTGAAAAACTGGGCAGCAGTTTCTGAAAGAGATTTCAGGACATATGGGAAATTCATGGTCCCCAACTTCTAAGTTAGTTGATGAATGCCAGGGGTCATCTAATAACGGCACGATCAACACTTTCAGCACTACAACTGTGCAACCAACACTTACTTCTTAGGACATGAAGTGAATAGAAGTACTATCATGACTAAACACTTTTATGGATCAGGGAAATGGGAAAAAAGGAAGGAGGAAGGCAAGAGATCAGAAGTGTCACAGTACCTCTCACCACAGCTCTGTACTTAGTACTCAGTGCTGGATGAACCCTAGCACAGATACAGAAGAAGCAGGACTTAGAGTGGGTCTACTCACCCAAAATACAGGGAAAGAAACACCCTATCAGATGAGTTCTGCTGATTACAGACAAGAGGAAATGCAATTATAATGGGTTATGCTGTCTTTTCCAAAATTGTGCTCACATGCAGTTACCTTGTGAGTTTTTTGGCCCTGCTAGCAAACATCATCCTTGGAAGCACATAAGTAGAAGAATATGGATCCCCTACTGAGCACCTTGCTAAGATAACCCCCACAAAGAAACCACTTAGTGTCTGTGGTAAACCATAATTGCTGAACTTCCAGCTAATAGTATTCCTTCCCCAGGGCTCTGTTTGCTGCTGTTTGTAACACGACACATATTAAGAGTGACGAGCAGCTGAGCTGACATCTACAGCCTGCGGGAAACAGGCCTTTAGTTTGCACATCCTTTTCAACAATTTTAAGCACAGACACTGACCCACAGCTATAAGGAATAACTGTTGTAGAACTTGCTCTTGAAAATGCTACAGCTAAAATAAAGCTGCCAAGGTGTCCATATATTGGCCATCTTTTTTCCTGCATAGAACACTGTCATAAAAGTAAAGGCTGCAACAGAAGCAGACAACATGCCAAGCAGACACTGTTGATCTGAAATGTATCCAAAGTAAGTAAACCTCCTGAGCCTAGAAATTCTGGCTGGAAATTCCATTACAATAAACTTTCCAGTACTGGCACACTGGGATCTGGAAAGTAGTCTCTTCTCTTGGTTCTGTTAATTCCTTGATTTATACTCAGTTTTGTGTACAGCCCCAAATAAGTCACATTCCACTCAATTACAGTCTGAACTAGAGAATATTTCCCTACTCAGCTGAGTGGTGTTCCATCACAGTGAAATAAAGGCTACAAATATGCAGCACATTTTTTTTTTGTTTTGGTTTGGGTTTTTTTGAGAACCAAAGCTTGCTATGCCTATTTTTTTTATTACTACTCCATTTTTCTAGGAACCTACTTAGACCAGGAAAATACTAGCAATTACCTGCCTATCTGTGAAAGCTTATCACAAAAAAAAGAAGAAATACACCAGATGAGGACCAAAAAAAACCCCCAAAATCCCCACATCTGCAGAACAGAATTCCAGCAATAAACCTCTTCTGATGCAGGTATAGCAGGAAGAATTTTTTACCAACCAAAAGACAACTAGACCTTGACTAATCTTTCACACTGAAATAAAGTCATATTTGTGTACCTGGGAAAACACTATTTTGTAGTCAAAGAAACTATTCGGATAGAGAAGGGAAAGTAATCCTGTATTCACATGTTAAAAAGTCTTGGACTGGTTCCTCAATATTTGCCATTTAGAATTCACTTCTAATTTTCTTGCCTAGCACAGCAATCACTGCCACTCAGTCACAGGTGCATTGATATATTACTAAAACATGCTGAGGAACAGTCCTAAGTTCATTTATGAATTCAACTCTGTTTTCAGAAGGATAGTATCAGTTTTCTTTGTCCCTATCTAGTTTCCTTCAGTTATTTTCAATTTCTTAGAAGTAAAGTCCCAGACTCCCACATTTGTCCTTTCCTTATTGGAAGCCTCCACAGTGAAGATGAGGCATTATCAGAAGACTTGATAATGTGGGAATAGCTGATATCTTAAATCTTTGTAATCTTGACACTGTTACATATTAAAAGATAAATATAAACAATAGCTTTTAACAGTAGTGATATGTAGGAAGAAAATATGATCTGGCAAATTTAAAAACATAGTCTAATTCCTGCATACCATTAGATAGCTAAGTTTACCGTCAATCCCTGACAATGATTCATTCATTTATTTAGCCAGCAGGGCTGATGTCCCACTTTTTGGTGGTTTATCAATAAGAGTCCTGATTAAAAGGGAAACAACTATTCCTTCTACATGTTTATACAAAGTTAAGAAAAAACTGGGCTTTAACATTGAAAATTTTGTCAAATTTCATATAGTTTTTTTGCAGTAATAATTTTGAATGCCATGGTAGGAAGCTGATTTGATCTGCTCTTAATCAGCCTTGTGAATATGCAGTAATTTAGCAAAATTTGAAATTTAACTCTTACTTGTGTATTATTTTAATGAAATCTTGAAGTTTGAGCCTGTTACCTCAGGTAAAAGGCAATTTCACTGAGGAATTTGAGAAATGTGGCTCAGTTTCTGAAGTCAACCCTTTGTCCATAACAGTGCAAATAGACCAATTTTATGAAAATTACAGGACTAGAGGGTGAAAAATCACCTTGGTCCGTGTCCGTTTCAAATTCATATTTATTGCTGAAGGCTGATGAATGGGTTTTACATGGAATTGTTACACTGAAAGCCCCATGCGAAGCCTGTCCTGCCATACAAGGGAAGGAACACAGCTCGACAGCGCAGGATCCCATCAGCGAGCGTGATCTTCCTCAGGGTTACATGATGCTGCTGCAGCCCACTCACTTGTGACCCACTCTTAGCTCTTTAACTACAGCCAAACAGGTGACCTGGAGCAGCAAGTGGTCACACTAGCACTCAGAAATATGTGTGAGCTACACACATCCTACGACAGGAAAAACCCACATAGGTACCATATGAATGGATGTATGACATTGATGTACTTGTCCACAGAGTTTCCATGCAAAGCCAGCACATCAAGCAACTCCTTTTGAACTGTATCACTCAGATATTTCATTCTTTTAGAGATGAAGAAGATACTTCATGACACTGTGACAGTTTTATTCTCAGTTTTCTTCCAGATCTGAATCTTCTCACAGGCTAGAAGGAAAAAAAAAAAAAAAGGTTCATTTTCAAAATTCACATGCACTGCAGGTGCTTCACAAGGCCGGATTTAACTACTGGATCTCCTTGGCATACTCAGATGAGATAAGGCTTCCCTAGAAATAAATGACAGCAACTGAAAAAGAAACAATATCATATATCACCAGTGAAAAATAATTAGGTAATATGTTTTCTTTTCTTAGAATTGGACTATTTCAGCTAAGGCAATGCAACATATTCTGGAGTCTCAAGTGCTAGCTGCAGGCTGCTGGCCATGATGGCCAGGACAAACTGGCACTTGTCCCCACACCCCTTGTCCAAGCTGAAATGCTCCCAGTGTTCCTCAAACTCTGTGAGCAGGAGAACAGTGTCAGTCTGTTCCCATGGAGGGACAAGACTGCCAGTTGTCACCTGCAGGCAGGGGGAGGAGGAACCTTGGGATGGAGGCAGCTGCTTTGGCATGGTGCTGGTGAGCCCTTGCCACCATCGGCCTCTCCTTCCCGCCCTGTCCCTCACCTGGTGCCTCTTCCTGGGGAGGCTGGCATCATCTTCATAGGCATCCTCTCCCACCACCCCACTGTGGGTGTCCCTGAGAGATGCTGTCTTCCAAGGGAGGTGCTCTGCTGTCCTGGAGTGGTCTCCAGCAAAGTCTCCTGATTGCACACTAGCTGATACCCTTACCTAGGGTGGACCTATCTGTCCACCTAGCTACATTTAGGTTCTATCACCTCCAAGCAGTAGTACTGTGCCACCATCTGTCTTTACTATGACACCATTGTAAAAATATATAATGTGCTTATTGAATAGTATCAGAAAGAAAAAACCCAAACCCTTAGTTCCGAATGTGCATTTCTATGCCTCTCCAAACAATAGAATTCTTTAGTTTAGAAGAGACCCTCAAGACCATCAAGGGTCATTTGCCCTAAATCCAGATTGGAAAGTGTTCACATGAATTTCTCCAGTATAAAAAGTGGTAATGATATTCCATCCCTGAACTTTATCACCTATGCAGAATATAGATTAAAACTCACAGATGGGAAGTGATCATAAGTTTATTAGTTATTTAGCATAGTCTGATTACTTGTTTAGAGGCAAGAACATTTTAATTAGTACTAGGAACCTTGCCTCACCTCTATTGGACTTCTGTTACTCCTTCTGCCATATTTTTATTTCACCAGACTGCAATTTGTTCAAATTTGTTTGTCAGCAAACCTGATATGTCAAAAAATTGTTCAACTGAGAAGCTCAGTCTTGAAGTGCTTACACTATCATGTAACACACGCAATGTTTTACTTACCCCCGATAGTTAAAATTATTAAACTTGTATCCTACCTAGCATGTTGACACAGCATTAACAGGAAAGAAAGTTCATTTTATCTACACATGCAAAAGCATGAGATGAAAGATAGATGGCAGAACATTTTGACTGATACAGCAAAGAAGTTCTTTTAACATAGAAAAGTAGCGTGTGTGTTTTCCCTGGGTTTTTTTGTCATTGTATCTTTTTTTCAAAAAAAATACACAAGGTTCAGTCATTTGAGAAAATCATCATAGAGTAATTGCCACACCAACACTATTTAGCATGTTCCTTTCTTCTTCTTTCCCTGATTGAAACCCACATCAAGTAATTACATGGAATTAAACATATTTTTTCCAATGCTTTTGCCTTGTTTTCTTTTTTTCATTTCACTACAATTACTGTGAATTTCCTTTTACTAATCAACTTGCACTATTCAAGCAAATTTGCACGCATGTTATGCATCAAAAGGCCAATACCACAAAGAGGAGGATCTTTGTAGACTGCCCTGATGGAGGGCCATTTCATCCAAATGTCATCATTTTCACCCAGATTTATTCTGTGCCTCATCAAGGGTCTGATAATAGGCTTTACACAGCAGAAATAGTCAAGTTGCAGTTTGAACTGGAGAATTTTTTTTATTTGTTGCACAGTAACATTTCATGAATCTTCAACTACCAAAGGGAACTTCTTAAACAGCAAGTGTTGTAAATCAAGTAGCTCATTCACTTGAGATAGGAACCTAATAAACCAAAAATATTCTCCAAAATAATTCATCCCATCATTGAATTTTTAGGCTGTTGGAAACACAGCCTGCCTTTGAAGGCCTAAGGGGGTCTTAAGAGCTACACAGGCAATGCTATGATGCAAATAACAAACACATGTAAGTCACCACTGATAGACATAAAGGGCAGGATTTCTGTCCTTTATCAAATCACTACTGTATCTTCCTAGTCTCAAATATTTTAGGAACACAAACATTTTCTAGCCTCGATTAAATAACATGGTATTGACTTCTCTCTATACCAAAGATAGAAGAAATGTGCTACAGCTTCACCTAGAGTAGTTATAACAACTCTCATTTCTAATTTGCAGAGGTGACCTGCCCAATTACTAAGTAAAACAGAATAATAACAGCTGTTACACCAACAGAAATATATTCAGAGACCAACAAAACTAATAAACCTTTTCTTCATGGCTTCTTCCACAGAACATCATACTAGTTTGTAGTCCTTTCTATAAACCAGTTGCCACCAAAAACATATTTGGAAAACAGAGAGCCTGAAGAAATCCATTTCTCCATATTCATAGCACTCAAAACACCACAGAATTTTCCTTAAGCACATAAGGGTATGGTAACAATGCACTTCAAGACTATTACTGCTTAATGTTTAAAGGCAAACAATTTACACAGAGTGATTCACCTTAACATCAGCAGCCCTAAGCACAGCTGAACACACCACAGGAACAAAATAACTCTCCTGGAGCTTGTTTCTATATATAGCGGGCTGATGAGCTCCATCCAGTGTGCTGCATCCAGTGGTTGCCTGGCAGTGATTTCAGCTCACCTGTTTGAATTTCTGCTGAAATTGAAGGGCAGGTTGTTAGCAGAGGCTGTGACTAGACAGAAGGCAGCACTGGAATCAGGTGGGAACTCGGGTACTCAGTACCTCCCCACCTGAGAGCTCCTCACATGTTTTTTGTTTTGCTGAAAATCTAATTTTGTCACTGGTCTGAAAAGAGGAGTTACACTTGAATCATTTACATCTGTGAAACAGTCACAAGTCCCATATTATAGAAAGGTATTATTATCTACATGTGCCTTTGCACATAATCATCATTGCATCATAATTCTGAACAAAAAAATTCTATACATGAGGAAGATACCTGAGGCATGGTCCTGAGTTCACACTGTGGTTTGGTCAGTGCGAATATATCCTCAGGGAAGCCACTGGAGTATGGCAAGGGGTCACGCTCACTAGAACAAAGGTATTCCATTCTCAGGCAGATATGATCCAGAAAATCAAGTACAGAATCTCTGTTGTCCTAGGATGGTCCTTGCTTGGAGCCTATCCAGGAGTGATCATAGAACCAGCCAGAAGCAAGACATTATGATTAAAACCTACAAAACCGATAAAGTAATACTTTTATTCTATATATAAACTCCCATGTACTGGCAACTTAATTGAGCTGTGTTATCTTTTGCATAGAGGCATACTAGCAGCTGGTATTATTGGGGTGAGAGTTTGCCAGGGCTTGGAAAACTACGACTTCAGTAGCTGAGACAATGCTTAGCTTCTACATGTGCCACAAAATAAGGAAAGTGGATGATGTTATAGATTCAATTGTTTTCCCCCTGTACTTCCCTGGCAATTTAATATTGGAATTTCAGTTTGGTAATGATAAAGGGTAAAGCATGGGATGGAAGATGTGTGAAGAAGTTTGGAAAAGAGAAACATTTTTTTGGCACACAGTTAATAAATTAGGAAGAGGTCAGGTGTTAATACATTTCAATCTTTTTTCTCTGGGTGTTCAACCATCTATTTTTGTTTAAGTATTGGTTCTCTGTCTGAAGTTAAAATAATGAGTAATGGATATGTTATGGACAGTGGAAGCTGAAAGTCAAACTAAGTAATAGATAGATCCTGAAAACTCAGCAGAGTTAGGCTACTGAAGTCAAAAGACTCCACTATCTTAGTTTCTATTTTAACCTAAAAAGGATAGTCTGGTGATATCTCAGATGAAAATTGAGGTCGAGATAACAATTAAAATTTTAAAAACTAAAATGTCAGAAGTTTTGTACATGGCTGGAATCAACTTAGTCCACAGAGCTATGAAGAGGGTGACATCAGCAGTAATCAATTCCTAATGTTATTGTTTCCTATGGGTATAATGAATTGTAGGAACATAAATGCTCAAGAGTGAAGTTTATGTTTGGGTTCTTCAAAACACAAACTTTTAGGGAATATAATATTGCTTGGCTTTTCCTTCTTCCTGAGAGAATTGCATTGAGTTGTAATCGTGGTCAGGATTAAGGTTTGGAAAACAAAGCAGATCTTAAAAGTAAAACTTTGGTTCGCTGCTACATGCTTGCAGTTAGGAAGAATGACATGGACACGGGCCAGTGCCAGTATCAAGCTACAGCTGTGGTTAGTGTCGAGACTGGGGTTAGAGCTAGAGTTCAAGAATCACAATCTCACCTCTTTCTAGTGGGATTGCAGTGCATCTGCCGATTTAGAGGTGGTTTTGTTTTGAGAGGGTACAACAGCGGTTTCCTGAGTTTGACACACATAAACAAAATTACCTTTCTATTCAAATTATGCTCAGCAAGTCCTAGAGGTCTTCAAAGGCTGTACTTTGGCTTCTCAAGTCTTTTTACCCCAAGTCCAACTGATATATATGAGCCTGGCCAAGTGGCTGGCTCTCACAATTGCCTCCATGATTGGTGCCTCCAATTCCTCCCAGTCTTCTCTCAGAAAGGACTTAACATAGAATCAGTATTCTCACCTTGTATTTTGCTTTGACAATTTATGCTTCTATTTTGAATCTGAAAAAATCATCAGTAACTCAAATGGGCATTGGAAAATACATTATTTTTTCCCTGTCAACATATGATACTGCTGAACAGTTTTATGAGGGGAAGTTTCATTTGCCTTTCAGCCATCAGGCATTGGCCAGCAGTCACGGAAGCGTATCCGTTCAGATGAAGAACTGGTTTATTTCACTACTGAGCAGCCAAATTCATCCTTGGAGTAAAACAAATTAATATTTGTAAGGGATATACGGCAGACATTAATTTAGGCCATTGTAAGAGGTAAAAGAGGTATATCTTAAGTATCCTGGCAGGACACACCAGTAGATTATATTCTACAGAAAACATGGAAATCTGGGATACACAGGTTTTATTTTTAACTTACATTAAAAGGAAAAAAAAAAGGCAACTGAGTTAGTAATAGCTCTATAAAGTGTTTATCTCCACAAAGAATAACTGCCAAAGTACCCACATCCAGCATCTTTCCTCACCTCATTTTAGACAGCATATGGATAGAAAAATGGCACCAATATCTATATATAATTTAGTAAAAACAGTTTAAAAAATCCCCCCAAATGAGGGACTGCCTTGCTTCAGAAGTACATTTTAAACCATTCATTCACTATCAATATTAGTGCAAAAGCAAATAGTCTTGTGGTGACTCACAGTTGCCCTTTGGACAAAGGAAAATACTAGGAAATCCATATGCTAGAGTTCACTATCTCCCATGTGGGGGAAAAGAATCATAATTGGAAAAGGAAGCCACAGTGAAGGAACATGCCATGAAACTTGCATCAAAGAACTATTCCAGCCACTGTAACTTACAGCATACCTGGAACTGCGCTAAATTACCATCTGGATTTAGCCTCTGTTCCCTTATCACAAGAAAGATTATTAAATTTTAGGGATTCTTGGTCACAATCTTAATGGCACAAGCAGTGTTTTATTACTTATTGGGAAAGACAATAAGAAAATTACTGCTTTGTCTTCCAATGGCAGAAATTAATTTTAAAAAATTGGAGGATGAAATTACATGCCCCAAAGACCACGGAATTGTCTTGTACTTCAAAAACTGTAAAGCAGTGAGGCACAGAGAATTTCTGAATCAGACTGACATTCATCCACATTATTTTGGAGTCACAGGGATAGAACTTTCAGTTATGTTTGCTGTCTGGAAAATATCAATAAAAAAGAGATCTTAGGTAAATACCATTCAGAAGCCAGCTGGCACTAACTAGGGCACCCATATCCACCCTAAGAATTGCAATGCAAACTCTGACCCTGTCTCCAACAGGAAGGCATCTGCTTGTTTGGTATGAGAGTCCATATATGAGATTCCCAGACATCAAAATTATAAAGCTTTTATAGTGACAAGTGGCATATTATACCAGTTTCAATTGCCTACCTTTCATTACTCCTATTGGACCAGAAAATATTATACAATAAGCATCTGCATTATCGATGTATTAAAAAAAAGGAAGAATAATAGATATATTTTCTGTAAAATGCTATAAAACATATTACATGAGACCTGGATCTTTTAAGCATCTCACTCATTTTTGCTTGTAATAGAGAATTTCTTACTGGATGGTGTTGAACACTGGCAAGGTGTCATGGAGCAATCCCTCTGAAGCATGGTTCTGGGTACATCAAGAGGAAGAAGGTGATCAGCGACAATCATCATGGATTTATCATAGGTAAATAACGCCTGAATAACGCAGCTACCCTCTATGATAAAATATCTAGATCTGTGGACAAGGGGAGAGATGTGGATGTCATCTACCTTGGCTTTAGCAAGAGTTTTGATACTATCTCCCACAACACTCTTGTAGCCCAGTTAGGACATTATGGTCTGTAGAGGTTAACAGTTAAATAAGTAAAAAATATGATTGGATGGAGGGGTTCAGAGAGTAGGAGTTAATGGTCAGTCTCCACCTTGGATGGAGTAGACTACCTGGCAGGGGTCTGTATGTCAAAGGGGTGCCTTAGGAACTGTATTGGGACCTCTCCTGTTCACTGTCTTCATCAATGTTCACTCACCTCCTCCAACAATGAGGAAGAGATTATGGAGCTCAGCAAATTAGCAGATGACTACAAATGAGGAACCAGCTGAGGCTGTCAGTGGCAGCGTGGGCAGTGCTGCTATTCAGAAGGGCTTAGAGAAGAAGCTTGGAGAAGAGCCAGCTTCTAGAGGACTGAACAGCAGCTTTTGAATACCTGTGAAGAGGTTCTCAAAAAGATGGAGCCAGGCTGTTTGAAGGGCTACCTGGCAACAGGATGAAAGGAAACAGGTATCTGCCTCTGATCATATTAATTCTATAAAACGTGCTCATGCAGGAAACATGAGAGGAATTAATCCTCAGGTTTTATTGAATGGATAAAAAACCTTTGCATGGCTTTACTATCTGTCATGCATTTCAAAATGCTGTACTCAAAGGGATTTCTGACATAGCTCCCACAGGCTGAAGATGTCCAAAGGATTAAAAAATTTTTTAAGTTTGTCTGAACCACCACTTTTCTTCCTTGTCCCCTGATCTGCAGTGCATAAAGTTTGTCTCTAGGTGTGGATACAAACCATAGTTATGTATATCTCACAGTGGCATAAATACCAATTTTTAGCAAAAACAATTGCTTTACAGTGTCATGTTTTATTTCTGCATTATGATATTTGCAAAATCACATTGTAGGAATCATTCGTCAACACACTTTCTCAGCAGAACAGATGTTTACCTAAAGAGTCTGATTCTTTTTAGCTTTTTGTGATTTGGGAGGAAATAAGCTTTGGGGTCTCCAGGATTTGAATGCAAACTATCATTTTCACTTTCAAATTTGGGCCCTTTCTTGCTCATGTTAACTATTTTCCAACTGTGAAATGGTTGGCCACCAAACTGAGAGGGTTAAGATGAAAACTGTACATTCGAGAAGAAAGCAGAGTAACTTTAAAGCTCAAAGACTCTCTGACCACTAAGTGCAAAGAACCACTTATCTGAGATCAAGTCACAGTGGAATCAGCATCAGCAGAAGGAAAACACAAGCAGAGACTTTTCATTATCCACACAGACCTGACAGCACCTTTGATTACCTAAAGGGGCTATAAGAGAGCTGGAGAGGGACTTTTTATAACGGTATTGAGTGACAGAACACAGGGGATTAGCTTCAAACTGAAATACTGTTGGATTGTATCAGATACTAGGAAGAAATTATTTACTGTGAGGCACTGGCACAGTTTACCCAGAAAAGCTGTGGACATTCCATTGCTGGGAGGGTTCAAGGCCAGGTTGGATGGGCCCTGAGAAACCTGATCTAATGGTAGGTGTCCCTCCCCATGGCAGGGAATTTGGAAATAGATAGTCTTAAAGGTCCCCTCAAACCCAAAGCATTCTGTGATTCAATGATAATTTGGAATTTAACAACAACTGTTGTGATAGTAAATGGTGAGACTGAGTTATAAAAAATCTAGTGATTTTTGCTTACCTTCTGCAATTGCAACTAGACCAACTAGGTGAAGCCAATGTTTAAATAAAGGAACATAATACACATTATATTTTTTAGATTTCAGAATTCTGAAACAAAAGAGGGCTTTTTGATAGAAAGTATGAAACCTACTCTTCTTTGTAGATAAGAAGTGCAAACAGGGCTTAAGTGGAGTAGCACATTCATTCTCTGCAGAGGAAACTGTTCTATCAAAGGCAAGTATTTCTTAAATAGATGACTAAAACACTGCTGTAGATGATTTATTTGTATAATACTCTTCTTTCTGTATCCTATATGCAAATTATTACAAAACTGGGAACTATTCCATAACTAATTCAAAGGTCACAGTTACAATGTCACATCAATGCAGTACTGGATACTTATGGCAGGGTGGGGAGGAAAAAACACTCACAGACCATTATAAAGTGAAAGGCTAAATTTTGGGTTCAAAAAGGCAGTACACTGGGTAGGTTTTTTGATTTTCAAAGACAACAATGGCTTTTTAATTATATATCAAACCCCATATATTATGCCCACTGCTGTTTATGCTCTGTTTTGAGTTGCAGAGACCTGGAGGTGGTCTCACAGACATACTTGAACTCCTTGTTTTGGAAAAGAAACCAAAGCTCAGAGATCATAAAAAGCTCAGGGAAGATCACAGCATGGGCCCCTGATAAATGGGTGCAAACAGCAGCCCTGCTGCCTGTCAGGGTGAACTGAGCTTGCTGGTGCCAACATTCCCACTTGTGTATCCCTGCCTGGGTGTTGCTTCAGGATACTCTGGTTAGCAAGTTAATGAAATAAATTTACTCTTTGCATTTTGGCTGGGGGGTTGTGGTTATTCTGGCTGCCTGTCTTAAATCACACATGAACCGAGTGCTAAACTTGAGGAACATCTTTAATGCACAGAACACTCTGGCTATGAAGAGCAAGCCAGCTTCAGACCCATTAAAAGAAACTGATTTATGCTCTTCTGATTGCAGTCCAACCCTGCTGCTTCCTCCATTCACTTTTCCCTACAGTAGCTGAGACTTGGATCAATTGACTTCTCCAAATCCAGGTGGACTTTATCAAATCTCTTCCTATTATCTGTCAGGCACTTCTAATCACATTAGTGATTTCCCATCATACAACATCAGTAATTATATTATTAGACTTAGGTTGAGTTTTTTTTCCCCCAGTCTGATATAAAACTGCCTCTGCATATTAATAACTTTTCTACCATGAGATTTTAATGAAACAGAATGTCAATGAGATGTGGAAAACTGTTAGTGATATAAAAGATGTTCACATTTGGGTATAGACATGGCACTATTAGAAATAGTGAGAAGTCTCTCTCCTTTTTTTTTCCTTTCATTTCCCTTGATGTGGGATAATTGTAAAACTTTATTTACAATTCATATGGAGAATGATTAAATAGCTTTAATTCTCTGAGTGTTGAACAACTCTGCAAATCACAAAGGCATTCAATTGGTAAGAAGAAATTATAGTGATATTGTCTGATCCTCGGCATCATTTGTTACTTTAAAAAACTTAAGAATGTATGTCAAATTGTGGCAGAGAATGTAGCTTTATCTAAAATAAACTTATTAAAGAAGACAGTTTTTTATTAGCAAGTCAGAAACCAAATGATTAAACAGCTTTCTCTCTTTCTGAATACCAAATAGAAATCAACGTACATTATAAAGCAGTGGCAGCTGACACTGCAGAAGATCCAAGGACAGCATAAACACTGTGATTTACTGAAAATATTTCACCCAGGCAACAGCCATAAGATGAAGTCTAGTTTGCTCACATTCCCTTGCTTTTCAATATGAATTTAGAAAACTTATTTGTATAAACTGTAAAAAAGTGGTAGTCTTGTTACAAATCTGTAACTGTTGAACTAAAAAGAATTGTTTCTACATCCTAAGCAGGCTCTCCAGAAAGCTTTTTGAAATATCAAGCATTGCTACTCAATGGTAGGCAATGTTAAAACTTTTTTACTCATGGTTGTGACAATTGCAGCAATAGAAAACATAACTGCAAATCACTGTGTTTCTATAACCTGCTTGAAACACTCGAGAGCATATAAAGTGTATGTTGACCCAGTGATTCACCCACAATGGTTTGTCAGCTTTGTGGAGATTTTCATGGATAAAGTGTACAGAGAATCCCGATCTACCCATTAACGTGATTAAAGGATGATTTCCCTTTAACAATACTATGACTGGAACCTACAACATATAGTTGCATACCTGCCAGCTAAAGTACTTCAATAAAACATTCAGGGGTTTTGGCTTCTTGTAGTTTTGGGGTTTTTTTGCAAAGATTCCAAATGGGACACAGGAATTAATTTTCCTTGAACAAAATTACAAGATTTTTACATAGTTTCACAAGTTATCCTTGGTCCACTTTTTCATTTGCTGGATATAAGCTGGTAGAACTGGAATAAAACCACATAAATGTGGTGCAGAGTAGCTGAAATTCAAAAAGCAAACAAGGGAATGGCAGAGATACATCATGGAAATAAAAAGATTCTGGATGATATACACTAATCACCACAAAATAATTTTTTAATCAACTTATTGGGAATCATACTCATTCTATTACTCTAATTTTATTGCTATAATCAGAATTATTTACCATTATTTATTAGCATACGGCCTGAACAACATAAAACAATATCACTCAGAAACCAGTGCTTTTCTGAACGGTTTGGGGAAAAGATTCATATACATCATACAGCTAATATACCTTTCACTACTCAGTATCCGTGTTTGTATGCCTAACAGATGTAAATCTTTAGAGGCCCTGGATTAAATAATTGTACTGTAGGTGATAATCAGGTAGGAAATATTATGCCTGTAGACAGACATCAAGTTCCACACTGACTTATGGTGTGTAAAATTGTACCAGCTACAGTGGAGCACATTTATAATATGTCAATGGAGTTTATAGATGATGCAAAGCAGAACAAATGTTTGCCAGTTCTAAGTGATAGATTTTATTGAGGTAAAATTGCACATCCAGAGACTATGCAAACACTCAAGAACATGCACTTAAGCTGCAAGTATTTATAGTGTGCAAAGATAAAAAGCTTCCTAGGTGTGCCCCTCACACCTTCTCAACTTTTTAGAACAACCTATTCACCATTTGATGTTAGGTGAATGCATCCAGGCTGTGTCTGGTCTAGAATAGGGAAAGATGTGAAGGTTTTCGTTCTGGGTCTGGCTTGCGTCCATGCAGATAAACTGCTTTGGTACCCAAATCAGGGTAATCACACCTGAACTGTGGGCTGTAAAATGGCCTTGGGTGGTGGCTGAGCACTTGGTCTAAGCCACCTTTGCTAGGAAACACACTTTGATGTTATGGATGATTTGGAGCAGTTTCCAGTGTGGTTTAAGTCTACACTAACATGTACCACACCCTAAAAAAGTCTGAAGGGGCAAAAGTAAACTTGGTTTCAAACGAGTGAATTTCAGGCAGCAGACAGACTTTACAGCTTTGCTTTGCATACAGGGCTTTAGCGAACTATTTTCCTCAAAAGTTTAGTGCAGTCATTGTTGTGTATTAGAGTTTATGCTACTGTTACAGCACAGGGACAATAAAATTTCCTAACTGGCTATACCAGGTCTGTCCTCCCATGGGAGTCCACAGTAACTCCCAAGGACCCTGTGGAAACTGCATTTACATCTTGCAGTGGGACAAGAGGGGTTTTATATCAAATGACAGCAGAATTGTTAGAAATTTAGGAAAGCCACTGAAATTGTCAAAGGATGTAATATTTTATTACAGTAAATATTAAAATAATTTGAAAAGGTTAGGCTCACTCCTGTGCATTAGAGACATAGTATTTCTAAAGCTTCTTTTGTTTCTAAGTACAATTCTATTAATATCCAAGTAATAAAATCTTGTTTTGTAGAATAGTTGTAACTATTAAAAATACACAGTGACTATGGCACTAAAACTTGGAGATAGTTTAATCATAATCATGAAAAAATCTGATATATTTCTAATGAAAATTTCAAATAAAAATATGTAACTTTGAAGAACAGGATTATCTGGTGATAATTGTTTGGCTTGCAGTATATACATTACCTTTTTTTCTATGAAAGCTTAGGAAAGCAATTGGAGGAAAGGCCAGACATCTGACTCCTTCCTAGAAGAGTATGAATGAGGACTCCTCATTATTTCATTTGATAGGGTTGTCACTGGTTGGAATTACTTGCAAGGCATATAGGCCCAGCTCATAGGGACATCACACACATTATTACAGAAATATTAAATATTGTTTTATAGTTAAGAATAGTGAAGGATTCATTCTCTTAAACTTTGTCAGGTAACTCTCTTTGCAGTGGCAGCAATAATGTAATCTAGAACATCATTTTAGTGGTTATACATACAGATACATAAGAACACACTTAACAGACAACTATAGATAAAAATATATTTGAGGACACACAAAGAAGTATCTTCATATTGTAAAAATTGTTCATCTCTATGCATTCCAGGTAAAATAAAAATCCCATAAAACATGTTTTTGGAGCAAGTCAAACAGTACAAACATTCACAGTCTGAAAATGATAAGACATGTAGTACCTGCATAGATAAAGCAGAAAAATAAAATACTTATCAGGAATACACTGCAAGCCAGACCAGTGCAAAAAAGCTTTTACAATGAAGCTCATGTTAGCTGTTATTCAGGATACCTAAAATTACAGAAATATTCAGAAAAAAATTAAATGAGGCCTGTATGATTTCAGATTTTTGACAGTGTAGTAAATGGGCCTTGCTTATGTAGTGATGCAAGAAATTTCAGAGAGGGTGACGGCAGACATGGAAGGCAAAACTGAAGCAAATAACAGTATTTTTAACAAGTTAAAAATAAATTGGTTTAGAGTTTGTCACATTCCAATTTTCTTTTCAATACATGAAAACACTGAAGAATGTTAGCACAACAAGAATTTTTACAGCTAAGAGGACTGAGTTGCAAAGGAGAACTGGGAGGAAGTAGAGTGCAAAGCATGACTGAGGAGCAACTGAAAGATGTGAGAAAACGTGGTAAGGATTGATTAGAGCAGACCACTGATCTATAAAATCCTGAACTTGTAAAGAAAAAAAGTATTAACATTGTACAAAAAAAAAAAAAAACCAAAGTGCAAAAAGAGCACTAAGTAAAAGTAAAAAAAAAAGTAAAGTAAAAAAACCCACCGCAATATCATCTAGTTATTCTAAAATTAATAAAAGCACTTGAGAAATAGTTACGGGTTTCAGTACATAGTCTGACATGTCTAACACTGTGTTCTTTGCAGAAAAAGCCAGTGTTGCATATTGACTGATAGAGTGGGCTACAGACTAATTTTTTTCCTCTATGAACATCACAGAACAGGGAACAAGTCTCTTGAATTCTTTTTTCCAAACAATTTCTGATGTTGTTTAATATGTCTGATATGACTCCAGCAGTATTGGTGGAATGGGAACACAAGACTTGTCTATACTGAAGTGGAAGTGCAGGTCTGAGCCTCACCAGCTAGCAATTCAAACCAATCTGCTTTCCTCATGTTTTGCAATTGGAATGCTGAGAAAACTTGAGCTTTCTCTGATCCAGCAGCCTTCAAGGGCCAAACAAAGAGAAAACAGAGATGCTATTGGGAAAATTATATGTGTATATGTGCAAAAAATAATCAAGAAAGATTTCAACACCAAAATGGAAGATAATCCAGATTGCCAGTGCTTTTTGGTTTTTTTTTCTCTTCTTATAAGCAGTCTAATGTTAAAATCCAAACATACATTAATGTTTGAAAAGTTGTTTTCCTCTGAGCTGAACACAGAATTCCCCAGGCAGCAATGCAGTGTGACTTGTACAGTTTACTTCCATTCCAAAAATAACAATAAAAGGCTTTGAACAATTATTCAGCAGTGTCAAATATCTATTACTGACTCCTTGCAAATATTTATAAAGCCCATTTTCTGGTGCTCAAAAAGTGGAAAAATCTGATTCAACTTGAAGAAGCAAGTCAATTCAAATAGTTGCCCAAGCTGGAAGTTAAAATTTTTGGAAACCTTTCTTCTGTAAGCTTCACAGACATAATGCACACAAAAAAACCTTTGAGCTTACAGCTTTGGGAAAGCATCAGGGAAAAAACGACAGATGTTGTCCTGCCTACCACACATTAGGATCATGTTGTCCTCACTGTTAACATCCTCCACCCATTTAAATGACAACCTGAAGGTGGCAACATAAGTATTATCTTTGTTTGGTGCCATTTATTCAGGATATGATGAAAGTGTTTCTGAAACTACAAAGAAATATCTTCCAAACTGTGGTCAGGAACTTTCCTATCAGTGGAATGCCTAAAAGTGAAGAAAATATGTTAAAATAGTGCTATACTAATGTGCCAAGATAATGATGTCACACTACTACCGTCTAGATACCTGGCAGATAATTGGAAGAGTGGTCTCATGAACAGCTACTGCTCTTCAGCTGCTGTTTGTTTATATTCCAGATCTCCTGAAACAACATACTTAGCATAAAATATAGGCTTGGTTGACTAAGGAAACAGTGATATGAAAGAGCCTTTCAGGTGAACCCTGATATTTGTTCTGCTTTCTAAAAGGGAAAAAAAGAAAATATTTTCCTTGTTTTTATTACTTATATTCCCTATTTCCTCCCTCATGTTTAGCACATGTGGGCACAGGTACTATTTTTATGTGTTTCAATCACAGTAAGAACTACATTCAGGAGATGTCGTTATGAACAGGGCTGGACAGAAGGATCACTGCAACTAATTCTGGAAAGAAAATAGGTGTAAGCGTTGATCTATCTTGGCTTTGTCCTGTTGGGGATTCACAAAAGGAAAAGAAACATTTTAATAACATTTAACTAAACAAGAATAAAACTTGTATGCTTGCAAGGCTCAAGGCAAGAAATAAAATAATACCATCCTACTCTTAACATAGCTTAATATTTGAAACACTGCCCTTTTTGTTTGTTAAGTCAACAAAAATTAATAGCAATGAACTTGACATCAAGTACAATGATATAACAAATAACATCATAATCTCAATGCATCCAGGAGCCTAAGGAATAAAATTTGTTGCTGTACATTGCTACAGCATTTGCTTTTTTTCTTGTCTCAAAAAAAGATTCATGGGTTATGCACACTCACTTTTTTCAGTGTTGCATTGATCATTTATTACAAATGCATCTCCTGAAAATTGGGCTGTTTTCCAGGCTGTAAATTAATCTTCCAGTTTCACAATTAAAGATAACATGCTGAAGAATGAGGTAGTAATGCTGATTTACATTCAGCAGTTGTGTGACTCAGAGATATGATATACACTATCTTTGCCTCCTCAGCAGAACTGCAGGCAGTCTCCAAAAAAATCTTTGTCCACCAGGTTTGTTATCACTCTCCCTGAAACACCTGTAATGCTTCAGATAGCAGGAAACTTGCTAATATGAGAAGTAGTTTCCTTCTTTATGGCCTGCTATAACAGCCAATGAAATGCTTATTGATAACATCAAACTGAGAGTCTTGAAGATATATTTATTTTACTCAGGGGTTTGTCACACCAGAGGCAGAACCTGGTCCAACTTTCCCACTACAGCAAATAAGTCTTGGCCAGAAACAGCTCTTCTGAAAAAGTTGGCATGTATTCATCTTCAGCCCTATTCACTTCTGGATCTCACTATAAAAACTGCCACCAAATGTTAATTAGGGAGAGCCAAATTCTATAGATGCTGCTGCCTTTGGAGCAGAGGCAGAACACTTCACCAATGTCTATCATTTGAAAGAAAATGGAAAATGCTCCAAAAGCTGCATGTGAGAACCTATCATAGATATGTAAGGACTTTCAGCTGTGACCTCTCCATCTAGGGTGTCTTTGCCATTTAGAGGGGAGACCTGCTGCTCTTTAAAAATAACCTAGCAGCTTCCAGGTTCAAATTAGAATAGGGGAGGGGTGGTAGGAAGAAAGATGAAGAGGAGGGTCCTACATCCTCTGCGTCAGAGTGGGAATTTCCCAAGTCTAACTGTGAGGATTGCAGAGATAGAGGAAAATGAGGCAGATCTCAGAATAAATTGCTGGTAGGGATTTTTTTCCCATTTCTTCTTACCTCGGAGACCAAGATTTCCAGACACAAGGCTGTTTAAGTACAAGGTCAAGGAAATGCTTGCCAAGCTGGATTGATATGGGAAAATGTAGCAGAATTGCCTGTTTTTCACAACCAGCTACACTTCTGACATCTGGTTCAAACAAAGGCACTGCAAATGCTTAGAGTGAGGAGAAAACTGCAAACCAAACCAGACATCAGCTAATTTGAGGAATCTGACCTAGGGTGAAGATGCCCCTGCTCACTGCAGGTGGGTTGGAACTAGCTCACCTTTAAAAGTCCTTTCCTACTCAGAAGTATTAATTACTTTAAAAGTATGTGGTAGATGGTTTAGCTACATTGAACTTAGACTGTGACAGCTCACATACTGTCTAGACAGATATTCAGTATGCATTTTTTGATAACTATGTTATCATAGAATCAGAGAATATGCTGAGTTGGAAGGGAGCCATCAGGGTCATCGAGTCTAACTCCTGGTCCTGTCCATCACCCTCTAAGTCTATGGTCCTTATAAACTTCAAGAATAAATAACCAACTTTTCCTGAAAGTAGGAAAGAGCAAAGATTACATTTATGGTTTAGTCCTCATAGATGGCAGAAAATGTGGAATTTCAAAGGGTTACAAACATTTTTTAATGAATTCTTCAGAGCTATAAAGAAGCTCCAGAAGTAAAATCAGAACTCTCACTGAATGAGAAGTATGCTTTCACTTGAAAAAAAAACTACAGTTGCAACTGCTATATAGCTCAGAAACATGCTATGCTAACACTGGGCCCTTGTTATTTTAATCTCCTTGCCCCAAAACTGAAAGAAATTGAAATAAATATTTAAGAATTGCAGGCATTATAATATCAACATCACAGTCAACTTATTAAACCTCTTCTTCACTAAGGTTTAAGATCCTACTGAATAGCTCATCACTTGTCTGTAGTTAATATACTTTTGGTGCACTTTGACATAATTCAAGAAAGGATAAATGAAACTCATAAAGGCTTTCGGTGCTTAAGAACAAGTACTAACATAATTGCTCTAAAAGTATTTAAAGAAGCTGAAGATCACTTGCTGACTCCTCATGTCAAAAGTTGCCTTTTGTCTCTTGACAATAAACTGATCAAGACTGTTGTGATATCTAGATATAAATGTCTGCCTGTGCTGTGAATTTAGGTATTTATCACAGGATTTTCCTTATCATTCCTTGGTTTTAGAGATTTAAAACTCCCTTAAATGATCCTTTCATATTCGTGCAGTAAATCTACCATCATGTACAATGAGGTTTAATTACTAGATTTTTTTTTCCATTTCTGGAAGGGACAATTCAAATTATTTTCAGTTTTCAGAAACCTACAGCATTTAGATTAGAGATCAACATACAAACCCTTACAGATATCTAACATTCAGGACTCTCTATGGAATACAAAACAATTCCACAATGAAACTGTTATTTTAGTTCTGCACAGTCTTGCATACCTGCTAAGATGCACTGATGAGCCAATAGAGGTCGTAACAGAGAGGTTTCTGTTTCATACTAGACAAATGCAGAGTCTATGCAAAGGATGCTGGATTCAGAGGTTTGAAAAGCAGCCACTGCTCCCACTAAGATCATTAAAAGACCTTGGCATTTGATACTTTACAAAATCAGGAACTTTAATGTGGGGCTTTTTGACTCACAAGAACTACAGGGATTCCTGAACAGCTCCATCTTAGAACTAGTTACAGTTAATTTTTTCAGGGGCAAATTTTGCTCTCAGCTTGTAGTAATTAGATTCTTAATGCTAGTATGCATATAAAAATATATTACAGATCAATGTATGGGGAAGAATTTCACTCCCTATGCATGATTAATCTTAATTGCATTCTCCTCCAAGTCTTAGATCTCCCTATAGGAGAGCTGCAATCACTCATTTAGACTTGAGAAAGGACCACTTGTCTGAATGGGTTTCATAGCAACAAAATCCTGTCAAATCCAGTCAATAATGTTGCCACATACTGGCCTACTGAAATACCATTCTGTATAAACAAAAAGATGCATTTTAGACAATGTTATATTCAGTTATAAGGGAACACAGGTCATGATATGTGGCATTTATTCTTTCCTTTTCATCTTCAAGGTGCTTCAGAAGCAAATTAATTAATGTTCTAAGTAATTAATACAAATTATTTAGTGGATGATAATTATGGTAGTCTATTGCTTTAAACTAATTAGTTGTAAGTGTTTTAATGATATGCTATAATGTTTTACATGCAATTGCTATGGTCTGCTGGGTAATAAGGTGTATCTTATGATATTTACTCCCAACTGGTCCACTGTGAATTTCTATGACCTGTAACAGATTATCAGATGAAAGCACACATGGGTTAAAGGACCAGGTTCAGAGCAGGATTCATCTGCTAGGATTGCCATTACAGTAACAAGAAACCACAGCAAAGAATAAAGTATTTAGTCCTCCTTACACCATGCACAGAAACAGCGAGGACTTCAAAATTAGGGGCTTGAGCTCAGTGTGGTAATGCACAGCATACCTGAGCACCTGTGCAAACATGCCCAGCAGCCTTGTTCATGCTGTTAATGAATGCTGGACATAAATCAGATTTAGGATGTAAGGACATAAATTCATGTGAGCTTTTTTCTTTTTCTTAAATCCAGGAAGGGCAATTGCCTTGTATTACTCTGTAAGTAAAGAAAGAGAGACTGCTAGTTAGCAATAGGTATGAAGAGCCATCTGAGACTGAAAACCAGAACATCCTGTGTAGCAAGAAGGAGGGCACTCAATTGCTTGGATAGAGATAAGGGCTACAATCCAATTTGTCAAAGGGGAATCAAACTGTGTCTCCCACATGCAGCAGGAACCCTCTTACCCCTGTGCTTTCTAGGCATGCTTTCAGCAGAGCTTTTCCAATGGATTCCATCAAGTGTTTTCTGTGGCTGAAGTGGGTACTGAGGTGCCTTTTTTGTGAGACCCAGCAAGGCTTAGGGATGAGGAAGACACTGAGCTGCTCAGCACTGCCAAGGCTAAAGCACATCTAAGCACACGCTGGAGACACAGGCAGCTTTTCGCCTTTGACTATTGCTCTAACAGTAATCATCATTTGAACAGCAGTGGTACTTCAGCAGCACAATGAAGCCAAGTATTAGCTTTAAAGTGTGTTTCAACTAAGAAAAGCACTGTGTCAGAAATTACTTCATAGGGCTCTGTGTTTTGTTCTCCCTCAGTGACTCTACATCAAACCCAATGGGCTTGCAAAAAATTTTCAAAATATCATCTCTAGCATACAAAACACCTAAGATCTGGAAGACATCCTGTGTTCATTGTACTTCTTGCACCATTCCAAACAGTAATTTTGCAGTTCAAATCTGAAATTTCAGTTTTTGATGTAATGAAATTCAGCTCAGCTCACAAGAAAATCACTGGTTTAGTACCAACTATAATAAAAAGCTGGATTCCCACTGCAAATCAAACATAAAAAGTCAAACCACTCAGGGCTACATTTTTTTAAACATATATACATTTTGAGTATCGTCTTCAAACACAGACGTTCACCACTTAACTTACTCCAAAATAAAAGAATTGTCATGAAAATAATTTGATAGACTGAAGCCAGAAGTGTTGGTTACTATATAAAGAGTACAAAGCGAATTGATTTACTGTAGGTATGGCAGTCCTTCTCTTTCACAGATTACAGCCTTTTAAATCTAGAAAAACCCATTTTAAGAGTGTACTCTAACCTCCTGTTTCACACTAGCTGATGTTCATGCACTAGTTCCAGCTTCACACTTGGGTGTGGGCAAAACATTTTCTTTCGAAATATATCCAGTCTTGATTTTACTGTTTCCTAGTGATGAAAAAATATAGAACTCTTTCTAAACAGCTTCCTTTTTAGTTATCCGTAACATTTAAAATATAAACAGAATAACATAATAACATTCTCAAAATTCTCTCTCTTGGCTTTTAGCCTTTTAATCTTCCTGGACTTTTCTGCCGGACTAAAAAAGCCTTTTCTTAGCAAATTTAATGCTTAAATTATATTACTGTCCTTTAAGTCTTTATAAATAAAGTCCTGCATCAATCCATCCATTATTTAGCCAGAGATCACACTGTGAGATGTCTGGCCATTAATTTAAACAAACAAAACTCTCATGGTACTGCCTTGGTTTCAACCCTTGGAATGTCTGTGTTTTTCCAGTATGTATTAAAAAAATAAGTGCTAACCATCCAAAAAGTTCTTTTGCTAGCTACTCTAAAACTCATTTGATTAAGGTTAGGTTTTAAGATGCTTAATTTACGTAGATATTTTTATAAGGGAAAGCATGTAATCACTATTTTAAAATGTAAATATCTATCTATTTATATGTAGGTATGTATGTATGTATAAAAACCCTGTAACTATTTAGAATTTGTACCATGAAGATCAATGGGATTTTTACAGTCACAGCTCTAGTATAAGCTGAGGATAGATATGTAAGTGACACATAGGTATTACCTAAAAACAGTACTTTTGGGGGATTCTTTATTACTTAATAAGTTTTTCAAGAATGTCCTATTCAATTTTTTTTACTGCTTATCAGTATGTCTTCAAATACTGTATGGTACCCGGAGCTATAGCAGTAAACTCTGTCAACCAAACACTTTCAGAGAACAGTTTAAGATCACTCTAGTAGCTTTTAAGAGGCTCTGTAAGTTATGGTTCTGGTAATATGATAAATATAAATCTGAGGCAGACAGTGCCATCAGTTGTCTATAGGTAATTTCTTGCTTAAGCTCACAAATGCTGGCATATGCTTTGTTTTCCAGAGCAGCCTATGGAAATCTGGATAAGTTCTCTTTGCCGACCTACTGTGAAACAGACTTCAATTAACTTAGACTAAGTGAAAAGGTAAAATTTTTACCTAAGTAAGATAAAATTCTAATGTCATTTCTGGGGGCTTCTTGTAAGTATTCAGTTGGTCAAGAATTTGGACCTTCTGTACACTTTCCATGTGTTCCATGAAGAAACATAAAACACACTGTTATGTTGGCTATGTTGAATATTTAGTTCTCCAAAGAGTTGCTGCACCCTGAGAAATTAGCATCCAAAACATATCTGAAATTCCAGAACAATGCTTCTAAATAACCTTCTGGACTTTTCAGATTATCCCTTCATTAGAGGAGTTTAAAGAATAGACTGTGCATTTTAAATTTATCTATGAAGAAACACATCCCAGGGAAACTTGGTTTTTTTCCAGATCTTGACTGGCATTTGAAGAAAGTGGTTATTAATGAGATGACCAAACCAAATGAAAGCAGGTGAAAGAGCTGGTGCCCTTCAAGGTACCCTTACAGCAGAAAAAAATCTACTTAATCCAATGCTATTGAATCCAGTTGGATGATAGTAATTTTTTATGCAGTTATTCCTCAAAAACCACCAAACAAACAAACAAACAAAAAAAAACCACCAAAAAACCCCAAACCAAAACAACAAAAAAAAAAACCAACAAAACCAAACCAAACAAAAAACCTCCAACAAACAAACAAACAAAAAAACCAAAACCAAAACCTTTTGTTTTATACAGAACAGTGAGTTTTCACATAAGCTTTATTGTTGGCTTTTTTAGAGTTTCTCTTAGATCAGTTCTGTTGGATGCTCAGATAGAAGTGGAAGCCAAGAGACCATTTTCTCTCTTATCTAGTAAGAAAATTGAGACTGTCTTTCCGAAACAATCCTCTTTATAATAAACCACGTGTTCGATGTCACAACAGGATTAAAGCTATTGTGTTAATTCCATGTAATATATGGGAAAGTTTTTCAGCAGGCAGTTTCTTCTTCAGGCACAGTGAAACTTTGTCTTTGAATGTTACTTCCCACACACGAAGTGTTTCTATCAAATAAACATTTCAAATTTTAACTTGACAGTTCTAAAAATAGTTTCTTTCTCTTCTTCCGCAGACACACAATGGAACTTCACACTCTTGTACGCAAATGCTGGAGCCTCTTGCCTTTCCTACTTATTCTCCCTATTTTTTACAAACTGTAGGTCTTCCATTCCCATCAGATCATCCTTTCACCCTTACTTGTCTGAGTGTCTTCGAGGCTTTCTGACATTCCCAATGCTAATATTAACTCCTCATATTTCTCTGAAACATTATATATATATATATATATACCTATATATGTGTGTGTGTGTGTGTGTGTATGTGTAGGTCTAGTGACTTAAACATCTCAGCTTTCATGTCTCCCTCCCATCCTCCATATTCTTTATCTCCACCATTCTTTCTTCTGCCCCACCCCATTCTTGTTAGTAGCTTCCTTACACTTGAACTATAACCTTTTCCTAGGAAAAGTACTTTCAGTTTTTTTCTCCAAGATCCTAATGAAATGCAACTTTTTAAAGTTTTTAGCACAGAAATTCTATCAATAATTAATTAATAAGCCTTCCTGCAAGAAGTACCTATCTATGGCTCACCATAAGATATAAAACAAACATCCTGGTCACTGTCTGCTGGAAAGATTATCTTCTTTTAAGATTAGTTTTCCCTTTCTCCATGATCTGTTCCCACCACTTCTATTGTCATTCTTCATATAGTGAGTATATAAACATGAGTCTAATATTACTAAATATACAAAGTGCAAACAACTTTTTTATCATTACCTCAGAATCTGTCCTGAGAAGTATGATTTTCTTCTGAACAAAAGACTACTCGTGTGTCAGGATTATTTGTCTATTATTTGTCTATTTCAAATTTAAAGTTCCTATAATTCATTGATATATTAGAGCCCTTAAAAATAAGCAAAAAATACAAAGTACAGAGAAAAAAAAAAATATATATATTCTTGAAATGAAGTTTCTTGAACTTCATTATCTTTCCAGCAGGAAAAATATCTGAAACAAAAGCTGAATGTTGCCAAAAATCATACAACTGTAACAACACCAATAGTAGTGCTTTGATTACTTTCCACAAATGAAACTTGCAGTCTTTTCTTTCCAAGGGAAAGTTAAAATTCTTTATAAATCTGAATAAAATATGTTTTGACAATGCAACAACAAATACTGGTAACAAATTTCAACTGCTCAGCATAGCTGTTGTTTTATAATAAATATTATGTCACAGTCACCTGTTGCAATGTGTCGTTTTAGGTTCATTTTCCCGGTTGTTATGATCACTCCTCTGGTTGTCAGTTTTCTTAAAACCCCTGACTCTCTGCTGTTCATCAACCCAAGTTCTGTCTCCTTTTTCCAGAATGTTCACTGCCAATCCTCAGGTTCCCCTCCCCTCCCTACGTCAATCCTCCCTGACTCCGCCCTTCCTCCCAGAGTTTTCCGTGTCATTCCTCCCCTTATTCAGATATGATTTGTTTCCTTGAGATGTTCCACTCCCACTATTGCCCCTATTGGTCTATGTTATGCTAAGACAAACCTTATGTTCCTCCCACACTGTGCTATGATTGGCTATATGATTATATCCACCCCCAGGACCTCCCCCATATTTAAGTTGTGGTAAGACCTTTGTTCCCCGCTCTTTGTTGTATCCTCCCCTTGGACTACCTCCACCTCTAGACCCTGTTAATAAACCCTGTCCCTGGATCAACACTGCGACTCCCTCTCACCCTTCGTCTCCTCCGGACGTGTGTATTGCCTGCAGGACATTTGGTCCTTAGCTGTACCTGGGGTCACAGGAGTGCTCCCCGGGACAGCCCACTCTCGGCGCCGGTGCCTGCTTGCAGGAGCTAGTTGGGCAGGCCGAAGAGCCAGGGATTGGACTCAGGCGCCGCATCAGTCACCTCATATGCAACCTATGGAAACCTCATCTGATCCTTAAGTTGGTAGAGAAAAACATAAGAAAGGGAAAAAAAAGTTGCCAGAATTTTTGACTTGTCTCATTATGAAAGCGTGCACTCCACATTGTTGTGGAGATCAAGGAAATACTTGCAGTTATGGGCTGTAAATGCACAGATTATATATGGGTATACCTGAGGCAATGGATTGCTATGATAATTCTGGTAACTGCAGCAGAGGTAGTCCATACTTCTAACATTCTGTAGGGTGGCTAGTGGAATTTCTTCATTAACTATATTACTTTTTTATAAGCTTACTACTTCAGCAATTTAGCTGAGTTTACCACAATCTCATGGTCCTCCACAGCAAATATTGGAATTTGTAATAAATTAATAGGAGAAGCACACACCTTTCAAGTGGGTTATTGAAATGGAAAAACTGAAATTAGAACATTTTCCTTACACGAAGATAGCTTTTGTTTCCTAGTCTCGACTGCCTTAATCAGCCTGCTCCTTCCAGTCTTCCAGAATCACACTTACTGAAACTCAATCTCACTCCAAAAAGCTAGACCAGTAAAACATAATATATTTTTGTAAACCTGGCTCTGTTGCTGGCTGCTTTTCATCCTCATTTTCCCATGTGCAGAAATGCAGTGCAAATCACTGTCTTTCTTTGCCACCTAGTGGGAAGCTTGATTTTACAATTGTCTTTGAGCTACTTCACTTTAAAAATAGGATGATGGCATCGTACATCAACATAAAACTTGGAAAGGATATCTGGTGAATCTTCTGAAAGCATGGTCAAGGTGTGAAATATGCCTAGGGGTCTCAATTACAGAGAAAGTAGCACAAAGAAGGGTTTGAGATATTTAATTGCTGTTCCAAAGGTATATGTAGCTTTTGAAATAAATGAGAGAATTTTTCAAACTCTGACATAACAGGTAGTATCAAAGCATGATTCATTCCTGAAAGAACCAAAAATCTTGGCATACTTATTGACATTGTAGTTAATGCTTGCTTGTAGGTTCCTCTCTTCTCAAGTTATGTCAGAATATTGTCAAATTGTCCTTCCTCAAATTATATATGCATGTAAAATTGATACAGATAGAGGTGAGAAATGCTGTTAGAATTAAATTAAAATTTCTTGAATTATTAGGGAAATCATGATGTTGCTGATCTATGACTTCAAAGAAAACAAAACCTAACTCAGGTCTTTCCATGTATCTGCTAATTAAAGACTTTCACTTTCCATCTGAGCCAACATAAGGTATCAAACCCTGGCAGTTGTCGTCAGTGCCACAAGGATGAGCACAGTAAGAACTCAGTTCCTAGGTAGGTTGTATCTCTGCTCATGCTTTGCTGAGGCACCAATTACTTAAGCCATTTTTATTTTTCCCATGACTGGAATTAAACTGTTTGCAAATGGTCCAACATCAACTGAACCAACTGAACCAATGCTATCAGTAGTTCAGAGTATTTTTTTTTTTAGTTTAAAAATTATTTCATATACATTTGATCTTAGAGACATGTTACCAATATACTGCAGCACTAAAAGCACAGGTTGCTAACAGCTGAGCATTCTCTGCTTCTGAATGGGCTGAACATACAACACAAGCTCAGGCAGGGACACAGACCTGAGCCACGTGACTGCAGAGGTCGAGCTGGCAGCTTGACTTTGTTGGCCTCAACTGTCCCAAGATGTGTCCTTGTGGTCTTGGCCAGGACAAAAGCGCAAATGCTTCTGAAACACAGTGTTGCTCCTTGGAGGTTATATATTCAAAACTGTGAGGATCAAAGGGCCATGAGATCTTTTGGGCATCAGAATATGTAACTCCTGGAAGAGACTTACTTCAGGGACTGAAAAAATTACTAATCATGAATTTGTGGTTTTATTTCCAACCGGTACTCAAACCTATAGTATATTGATAAACCACAACTTTTAAGATTTACTGGAGCATTCCAGTATATATAATAAATAAAATTCAGGTTTGTGAAAAGTTCACAGACACAACTAAATAAAAGCAAGCACCTACTGTTTAGTGGCACTCCACTAAAGGAGCCTGAGTTAAATGCTTTATATATCCTTCTCCCATCCCGAATGGATGCCATCCACAGAGCTATTTGTTACTGACTTGTTCTTAAGTCAATATTCAAGTCATATTTTAAGAGATGTACTCAAATGTGCTGTGCTACTGCTTGCACTATCACAGGTAAACAGGATGACACAGCTCTCTTGTCTGCTAGCTAATATGAAGCACCATGACATTTTTCAGGCTGTTACACAGAAGGAAGATTATCCATGTCCCCATGTCTCCCTCCTAGAGAACAGATTTATTTAAACAGAATTATCTTCTCCAAATTTCCATCTTGACTTAATGTTATTCTGATGCTGCATTTTCTCTGGAAGAGGGAATCAAGCAGTTATTCTTAATTCTTAAAATTTAATAGACTTGGAAATGGTGATTCATTACTTTGTCAGCTCCATATCAGCTCTTCAATTTGGTACTCTTCCAGTACTCCAGTGAAGTTAAAGATAAGGGAAATCAAAGAAAGTCCTTAATCATGTTCTAGAATAACACTTATACTCAGCTTGGCATTCATTGAAATATTACTGGCATGCATTCATTGCCTGAAGATGCAACTTGGAAGTGGAAATGGGTCAAGAAATGCACTTGATTCATCTTTCATTTCCCCAATATCAATTCAAATCCATTACACAACGGTAAGTGATTAGAAGAGAGAAAAAAACCCCAACCTAATAGCCTTTTGGAGATTTTTTATCCACTGAAGACTGTTTCAAAAGCACTTTAACATTTGTAACAATTTCTCCTTTGCTAGCTTGTTTCCATTCCTTAGGCCATATTTGGATCCATATTTGGACTACAGGTACCATACAATGATTTTTAGAAATGCTAAGCAAATCGTTTTCTTGATCTCTACAGTATTGTATCAACTCATTATTATGAGTTGTGGTATCTTCTAATTCCATAGGGAATATCCTGAACAAGCACATAAACCAAGTATTCAGTTATTATGATTTGTGCGGCACTTGTCCAAATTGCATCAGCTCAGGCATGACAGTTAAACATGATGCATGCTGCCAGGAAGGCTAGACTGGCAAAGCATGAATAGGTGAGGCAAAACAGGCTTAAGCCTACATCTGCACAGTGAGGGCTCCCATTACGGCTGCTGCTGCCAGCAATGCAAACACAAGCAGATAGCATTATGAAACTCCCAGAAGTCATCTTCATTTCCTTCTTCCTTTTTTTTTCCCAGGTTTCCTCAGCCAAGCAGACTAATTTTTTATGTACATACGCAAATAAACAACTTCTCCATGCCAATCACAGTTCCTATATATTTTTTTAACTTTTTAATGGCAATTTCTGTATCACACATGTTAACTTAGTATGCAACTGCCAAATTCTTGAGCTAAAATTTTTCCCCACCAAGAGAGATCACAGTTTAAAGGACAGCTTTCAGTTTAGTTACCAAAGTTATTCAAAGGACTGGAGGGAAAATTACTGCAATCCATTCAAGCTAAAGCAATAAAAGAACACTTCAAAAATACAAGCTTTATACATTTAAGTGTTATACAGTTATCTGATATGTAATATGGAACTGAGAAACTGTTAAACTGGCCTTGAAATGCACTTATGTAAGAATTAGGAATAGTCCATAAAAAGCAGTAGGAGAATAAAATTCGGAATGGCTTAAATTGACTTGAAGCATGGGAACACTAAGTATTTCAGCATTGGAAGTAGAAGGTAGTGAGCTGTTTGGGAAAAAATATGGATGGGAAATTTATTCTTAAAGGCAAATGTAAAAGTCAGAGCTCGAATAGAATGCAGCATGGTCCAGATAAAACTAAATACTTTTGGCATTGTGAGACGGTTTAGAAAAAATTGCAAAGATTGCAAGATCAGGTTTCAGAAGGTACTGGATCAGATCTGATGTGAGAAGGTGAAACTCACACAAGGAATAGTTTTCTGGTACAACATCATGTACTATGGCTGAATACAGGTCAGTAAGATGTAGACAGAATGTCAGGCCATACAGGACTTCAATGGTACAAAAACTACTAGTATGTCTCCATATGAAGTCTGCTATTTTTTTCCATTTTGCTCACAATTTATCAACATTTCATGAGAAATTCTTGGTTCTGACTGTGTAATTCACATAACTTATGCATAGCCTTCCATTCTCTGAGCAGATTTTTTAGAATGTTTTTTCCATTGACAAAACCAGCTTTGAGTAAGCTTTTGATGTGCTCTAATTGCAAAACTGTTTCCATGATTATTGATACCACTGGGCTCACTTATTACAATATTTAATGAAAGTAATGTAATAAAAGGGACACATACACAGAGTCTTTTCTGTTTTTCACATACAGATTTTTTTCCCAGTACAAATCCTGCAAGATCTGGACATGAAATAGCTGGTCCAGGAAAGCACAAGCATTATCCTTTCTTTCATTTTCTCTGATTCAATCTGACCAGCTTCTGTTGATATCATTCCTTCACAGTTGCAGCCACATGCCTGTAAGCATCAGAAGTTTACAAGTGCTCAAAGGACAAAATTGGCTTCCATTGCTTCTTTTATCATTATTTGGTAGCAATTTGGGCCATAATTTTTGAAATATTCAACTTGAGTTACTCTTTTTCTTACTGAGAGGTACAAGGAAGAGAAGGAAATAGGGATTTCTAGTATTCAGTAAGGCAGCAGAACTGCCATTGAGACCAGACGTATTAAAGTATTTCTTTACTTTGGAGCTACTATCTCTATTAAGGATGAGAGAGCCACCATAAATAAAGGTAACATCAGGGCTAGCCAAAAGGATCCCAACATTCTATCAACTTCAGTATTTTATGTCTTTGTGTTCATATCTCCTTTCCCTGATATGAGCACATTGCCAAAAGTAATTAGATTTTTATCTACCCCTAGCTCCATAGAATGCTCCTATTTAATTTAACAGAGCTCTCTTGGTCTTGTTTGCATTTTCCTCAGCTTGATATGTTGTTAATGTATCAAGATACAGGCATTTAACGGAGAAGACAATTAAAAGAAAAAAGAATAATTAGAGGTTTCATTGCTGATTGTTTTCAAGCCTTGTTGTCACTTTATTTAAATTCTATTCTGCTTTAGATTAAGAAGATCTTGTACTGATCTATTTGTGAATATTGGTATAAAGTAACATCAAAGAAACAGTTCAGATTTTCTTTCTATATAAATTTTACTACACTTAAAATAATAAAAAATACTACACATTGGCACAATGCACCTTTTTTGGAGCACTCTGAGTGTCTCACAGCAATAAAAGGCATTATATATTTTCTCTTGGGAAATGGCATGCATTAAGTTGATAATGTTGTACTATTTACTGAACCCAGAAATAAATCCCAATACAAGATCTCAACTAAAGTGGTATATATTTCAAATGTCCCTATGATGAATAATAAAAAAATTTATACTATAATTTAAAGAATAATTAATATAGATAAAAAAGGAAAACTTTTTTTGCAACATCTTGTCTATTAACTAAATAGATAGTATAGAAGTCCAAAATTAAAAAATCTGAGACTGATAAAATCAGGATAAATGCCTATGCTCTTTGTATTCCTCTGTATTAAGAATTATGTCATGAGTCAGGCAATAAAAATTCTAGAATTTTTACCCATAAATACAATATGACAATTTCTATTAGGAACTGTGGACTCTGGAAGTGTTCCACTGAAATATTGTGAATTGTAGACTTAACTATTTTGACATTTTCAGAGATTACTGAAATAGAGGTGTTATAAGTAAAAATTGGTAGTTGTTTTCCTTATTAATAATTGTTACAAATGTATTTCACCCTGTTCCATGAGTTGACATTCTAAAGTTTGTAATATAAATGTTGTAAGTTGTCTGTTGCCAATAACCGTTACAGTTGTATTTGCTATTTCCTTAATTCATTGGGTAACAGTTTATAATGAGCGTTGTCAATGAATGTTACCGTTGGGTTCATGTGCCTTAGTTAGGTGGGTGGGATAATAGTAGTTATTATAAGTTAATAGTTGTGGCTAAAATGAGATGGGGCTGTTTTAAATGGTGAGCAGCAGGGCAATGAAGAGAAGATTCTAGAAAGTGGTATCATTGACATAACATCATCCCCTTGAACTATAACAGGTGAGATCCATCCTCCAATCACTTGACGCCCTTTGGAAATGATTGGCCAGGAAGAAGTCAACAATAAGGGCCAATTATCACCCTGGCAACGAGCCAATCCCAGAGAGGATTCAGAAATGGACTAATCATGAACTGGGGAGAGGGCATAAGAGTGAGTGGCAGGCTCCTGCCCGGGGTTCTCCTGCGGCGCTCAGCCAGGGGCACCCAGTGTATCCGTACGGTACACCATTGCGATTTTTCCAGCTTGCCAAGCAGGCGCTTGGGACTGGCTTGAGCTCTTCCTTCTCTTTGCAGCTCTGTTAATAAAACCAAGTGTCTCCTTCTCCAAAGAGGGTCTCAGCTCCGTTTGTTCACCAAGCGACCCTTGGTGAAGGGGCCCCAGCTCCATTTTTAAGAGAAGTACATTCAAATCCAGACCTGTCAATTTAAGGCAACCTGAATGAAGCTCAAGATACAATAACTATTGATGCGGCCCGCCTCTGCTTCAAAACCTGGCCCTTCGGCCCGCCCAGCTAGCTCCCACAGGCTGGCACCAGTGCCAAGAGTGGGTTGCTTCCCATATATAGAGAGATCCAGGAATGCAGCTAGGGCTGAAAGGCCCTCTGGCAGTAACTGTGTCTGGAGGAGGCAAAGGACAAGAGGGAGTCTCTCTGCTGGTCCAGGAAAGGGGTTTATTGCACGGTTCTAGTGGTGGAAGCAGCAAAGAGCAAAGACACAGACAGTGCAACAACTTAAATACAGGGGAGGTCCTGGGGGCAGGTACAATTCTTCAACCAATTACACGACACTGGGGGAGGAACATAAGGCAGGGCTGAATACCAAATATACCAATGAGGGATAACGTAGGTGGGGAGCAACTCATACCTGCAAATAATACATCGACAAGGGGATGATTGACACAGAAGCTTTGGGAAGAAGGGGAGGAGTCGAAGAGGACTGACAATAACAAGGGAGGGGAATTGGGAGATTTATAGGGAACAGTCTGGAAAAAGGGGACGGGACAAAGGCAGATTGATGGGGAAAGGGCAGGGACTTTAATAACAGAAACACCCAAAAAGGGAGGGCATAACATCAGAATAAGCCATTAACAAAGGGGAAACTAGGGAAAGGACCAACAACAAAAGAATGCACCACAACAAATTATGACTAGAATAACTTAACTGAAAAAATATTTAAAACTTGCTATCTGTATAGACAATCTTTAGTTATCGATCAAAAAAAAAAAATAAAACACCACCAAGAGAACCAATGTTTATAGGGAGATCACGTCTTTGGGTCAATTAGCACTATAGATTTTCAGCTGACAATATTTTTCTTTCTGATTTGTAATTTTGTCACACATTTAATCCGAACAGCATTTTGTACTTGAGTAGTCTTCCATTCACCTCAACAAACCACTTAGAAGATTTCAAACCCATTCATCATCTTAACCCTAGTGTGTTCATTTTATACCTCTAGACAATGTTTTCCAGCATTAACACAAGGTAATTTTTTAAAATCACCTACCTATTTTACCAGATTATTTTAGGCAAGTTTTTTTTCCCCTTTTCAGTTCTAATTCATATTCTAATTTAAGTATAGTGGAAAAGAGCAAGTCAAATTTCTCAGTAGCTTTCTGTTTCATTATTAGGATTGGCTACATTTTAACTCATTGTCACACATGGTTCCCTGAAATCTCTTATTTTTTTTTTATTCCTTATTTCCCCCCCTTTTAATTCCTTATATTGTTTCTACCTAATATGCCCTTTTTTATTCCCTAAGATTCTGGCTACTCTGAGCCACAATTCATCTTTATAAATCCACCATGACTGTGCAAAATGCAACATAGGAAAACTGAGACTTGTGATTTCTTTCTATTTTCTGAAGTGAGATTGCTTGCAAATACTAGTCACGTGCTTTTCTTTATATAGATATAGATATAGATATAGATATAGATATAGATATAGATATAGATATAGATATAGATATAGATATAGATATAGATATAGATATAGATATAGATATAGATATAGATATAGATATAGATATAGATATATACAGCACTATATTTTTTTTCATTGATTGGTGGGTACAGTGCATTGACATACCATAAACATCAATTCAAAATATCCCTGGGGTAAACATAATCTTTTGCTGATTAAGAAGGCTCCAGGTTTACTCTAAGGTGAAGAATGCATTAAAATAGATTCATCATTCATTTAAATTAGGGTGATTTGGTAAATTATAGCAAATATGTGATGCAAACATTTATTATTAACAATAAAAAAATACAGAATATTTTGGGCAACTCATGCTTTCTGAAGACAGAAAGATGCTCCCAGCATTACAGTATTTTGCTCAACAAAATTATTTCTTTTAGGCAGCATTTCTGTCTCACGGTATTTAGATCCAAATCTTCAAATTTCTTCCCTCATGCCTTGGGTACAATCTGAGGTCCTTTTGCAGTACTGTTTAGCAACAGTTGACACCAACAGCTTCACTTGAAGACAATGAAAACTAACAGTGTATAGTAACAGTGTATAGTACTTACTAAAAACCTTGGTCCTTACAGCTGAACACTTAGATCTCCACATATGACATGATAAAGGACTATATGTCAAAAATATAAACATAAAATACATCAAATATATAAACATGGAATATAAACTATTAATTAGTCTGATGAAAATGAGACCTGCTTTTAAATATTTTGCCACTCTAAATCAGCTTATGTTCCCTCAGATAGTAACCTTATATAAAAGAGACCTTGAGCATCAAAATAAAAGCCTGTACTACTAAACCTAGAGACAGCAGGTTTTTTTCTGCCCTAGCTGTACACTACCTGCACACATACTCTTTCCTTTGGTGAGAAACATGTAATACAGAGGGCACCTCTGCATTAGCATTTTAGTGTACATCAGGGGAGCAGATTGTATGTCAATCTGTTAATTTAATCTGCACTTTCATTCTCACAGCAGTGTGGTTTTGGACTGCATGAACTGGTTCTTCTTCAAGCAGAAATAAATCCAGAGGTATACCCCAGGAGGACACCTACCAACAGGAAAGCACCTAGATGCATTCCTTCCACAGGAACCAGAACTAGACTATGGGAAATAAAACCTCCTGAAATCCATACAGCATGGACATTAGCTCCTCTATTCCACCAAGCTGCTTCTGCCTGCAGTCTGCATCACTTGCTGACATAGATGTAGCCACAATAAGCAAGTGGCTATTCTTCCTAACTCCAAAAATGTGTTAACCCTAGAAATCCTTTTTTCAGCAACAGAAAACATGCAAAAATTTTGTCTTAACTTTTTATGCAGTGGTGCATCAGCCCTTTTACATATGGGTGACTTCTTTCATAAATAGTGACTTTTCTGGAGCAAGGTATTCAACTTCAGCTATGAAACACTCTCCAAGGGGAGAGTTTCCCTGCTCTCAGTGGTGTACCCCTTTCTCTGCCCAGGACTGCAGTGCATTCCTTCCTCTGAAACATGTATGCTTGCTTTAGTCATAATGTACAGATGGATTGGATTATAATCCTGAGCAAGTTTTAGGATTCTCACTTAATGAAATTCATACAATTTAGATATGCCTGTAGTTTATAATGTGGAGGGGAAATGTTTGGGGTTTTTTTCTTTTTCTTTTGACAGCAGTATTCATTTTAAACTGTGGAAATTTTTAAGAGGCTGGCTGATTTCTCAGCATCTGTTTTCTGTGCATCGTTCATTTTTAACGGCTTTCCCCCCATATTTACTTCTCAGGCTGTTTTCTATATTACATACATTCCCTTCCGCTTCAAATCCACTGGCAAGCATAAGAGGATATTTTCAGAAATTTTAAACTTTACGGAGTCAGATTAGCCTTTCACTTACACAGCTGAATTCTGTATAAGTCTCTCCTAGAAAAACTACAGCATCATTTTCCTCCATCCCATCCTATCTCTGCACGATAACTCACCAAGTGCTTCAAATGTAGTGGAGCAGTTAATTATACTGGAAATTAAAGCCATTAATATATTCAGGAATCCAATCCAAGAAATTACTGTCTATTCAGTGGTTGAAGTCATAGCAAAAGGAACACAGTCACTTCTTGCCTTTCTGACTCAAATTCAGACCTGTAAAACTGTAAAAGAGAAGTGTAGGAATAATTATAAATTAGGAGAGTAGTTTCTCCAGTTGAAGAACAGGCAGTGGTGCATAAATAAAAAAAATTATAATGGCATTATGTACATGCCTA
Organism: Phainopepla nitens; assembly: GCA_013400175.1. Taxonomy (NCBI): domain Eukaryota; kingdom Metazoa; phylum Chordata; class Aves; order Passeriformes; family Bombycillidae; genus Phainopepla; species Phainopepla nitens. The sequence continues at coordinate 9,349 of VXBQ01012954.1, read as the reverse complement.
AAATTGAAGGGAAGGATATATACTTACTAGAAAACTTTCACTTTCAGTCGTTACTGAATTTTCTTAATGTTGTTAAGTTCAGATATGTACTCTTTGACAAAGGTGAATTCTAGGAAAATTTTTAGAAAGCTGTAATAGCAAATAACCACTGCTTATTTTCTAAAAAGATTTTTATTCTGACAAACCTTTGAAATTATTTGTACTATTGCCAGATTTTATGCCCATTCCAGGTTGTTTACAGCTGAAACTTGAGCTTTTTCTATGAGTGATAACTCTATTTCTAGATAAACTATTTAAAAAGCAGAATATTTTACTTGACAGGAACATCATACACTATATATACTTGAACATAGACTTCCATGAACTTAGAGCTAAGTTTAGCTTTTATCTCTTTTACTTCTGTTCTGTATCATTTGATATATTAATTTTCTTATAGAGAAATTCAACAAAGCAAAATTCATGTATATTAGGCAGATGAAATTCAATGCTTTAGTTTTTAAATACTTTTCAGTTAAGTCTGTCTCTTAAAGAAGTGTTTCAAAGTGTTCACGCTTACATGATGTACATGAAGAAAACTGAGACGTTTACTAAGACAGAGGGTAGGAGGCAGGTAAAGAATCTGCTGTTCTCATGGGAGGGGATAAAAAAAGAGAGACAAAATTACACAATTAAAATGAAGAAAGCTACAAGATTTTACTCTATGAAATAAAGAGACCGTTGCCATGGTACCATCAAAATTTCTCCTTCCCTTATAGGCACACTCATGAATCCTTTTTGACAGAATAAACTTATAAATGTGTAAGGAAAAATATTTTCTATTATACTTCCTCACAATATTTTTAATAAATATTTGCATTATATTTAGATGAAATGACAGGTGATCATCTCTTGCAGATCTTTTCCAAAGCAAAGCAAAAAACACTGTATTTGGCACTGCAATACATATCCTCCAAAGACACTCAAGGCACATAGAAAGAAGGGTATATCACAGAATCACAGAACAAGCTGAGTTGGAAAAGACCTGCCAGGATCATCAAGTACAACTCCTGGCCCCACATAGGATATTCCCAAGAGTCACACCATGTGCCTGAGAGCACTGTCCAAATGCTTCTTGAGCTCTGCCAGGCTTGATGCTGTGACCACTGCCCAGCCACGGTCTGCGTGAAGAGCCTTTTCCTGATACCCAACCTAAACCGCCCCTGGCACAATTTCAGGCCATTGCCTCGGGTACTGTCACTGGTCACAGAGCAGAGATCAGTGCCTGCCCCTCCTCTTCCCCTCATGAGGAAGTTGTGGGCTGTAATGAGGTCTCTCCTCAGCCTCCTCTTCTCCAGGCTGAACAGACCCAGTGCCCTCAGCCGCTCCTCACACAGCTTCTCTTGAAGGCTCTTCACTATCCTTGTGCCCTCCTTTGGACACTCTAACAGCTTCATGTCTTTTTTATGTTGTGGTGCCCAAAACTACCCCAGCACTCGAGGTGAGGCCGCCCCACCCCAGAACAGAGCAGGACAATCCCCTCCCTTGCCCGGCTGGCGATGCTGTGCCTGATGCACCCCAGGACAGGGCTGGCCCTCCTGGCTGCCAGGGCACTGCTGACCCATATTCAGCTTGCCACTAACCAGGAACCCAGGTCCCTTTCTGTGGCACTGCTTTCCAGTGTCTCATTCCCAGTCTGTCCATACATCCACGGCTGCCCCATCCCAGGTGCAGAATCCGGCACTTTCCCTTGTTGAACTCCATGTGGTTGGTGATTGCCCAGTCCTCAAACCTGTCCAGATCTCTCTGCAGGGCCTCCCAGCAGGCTCCTTCCAGTTTTGTATCATTGCAAACTTGCTTAGTATTCCTTTGAGTCCTGCATCCAAGTAATCAGTGAAGATGTTGAAGAGCACAAGGCCTAAGATGGGGTGCTGCAGAGCCCCATTAGTGAAAGTCTGATGCCCCCCCATTCACTGTCACCCTTTGCACCCAACCCGTGAGCCAGTTGCTCACCCATCCCATGATGAGTTTTTCCAGCTGTGTGCTGGACACTTTGTCCAGGTCACTCTGAGAGACAGTATCTAAAGTTTTACTGAAATTCCAAAAGATTATATCAACTGGTTTCCCTTGACCAACCAGGTGAGTTACCTTGTCATAAAAGGAAATCGGTTTTGATGAGCAGGACTTTTGTCTCATGAAGCTATGCTGGCTGTGACCAATCACTGCATTGCCTTTCAGGTGTTTTTCAATAGCCCCCAGAATAATCTTCTCCATAACTTTACCAGTGACTGAAGTGAGACTGGCAGGCCTATAGCTTCCAGGGTCCTCCTTTTCACCCTACTCGAAAATCAGAACAGTTTTCATCAATTTCCAGTCAGCTGGGACCTTTCTGGATTCCCAAGACTGCTCAAAAATCATTTAGACAGGTTTTGCGATTACATAGTCTAGCTTCTTGAGGGATTCTTGGATTAATCCTATCAGGCCCATAGATTTGTAGGGATCCAGCTGCAGCAGCAAATCCGGAACAATTTCAGGGTCAACTGGGACTTGATCATTTGCTAAGTCATGGTCCTCCAGCTCAGGGCACTGAGACCTCCTTGGTCCATCGTCCGTGCTGAAGACAAAAAGGTACTGCTCCATTTTCATTGCACTTTAAACACTCTGTTTAGTGCACAAAGATTTCACACTAGTCACACAAAGATTTCCTTAATGTCAGTACAAACACTGATTTTATATAACATTATACCTACCACCTTACACCTACAACTGGTCCTTGCAGAGTAAATTTAATGACAGACATTTTGAAGACAAGAGGGATCACCTACTAGCACTCAAGTAATGTGTTCTTGGATAACAGAACATACACTGTCCTTTATGCTAATTTGGAGATAATGTAGAAACGTATGTTCTCAAATAGATCAGCGATTCACTGAAGACCACAAATTCAAAAAAAATCACCAATCTTTGAAAAAGGTCTTACAATGGCTTTTTTTAAGTTTATAAACTCAATTAAAAATGTGAGCAATTGTAATTTCACTAAGGCCACAAACACAAGTAATATAATTTCCCAGTTCCCAAAGGAAAGTTCCTTCTTCTCAACACATGTATTCTCACAGCTGGAGCTTTGCAGAGTGGATTCAAGGTGGATTCATTACCTAGTATGACCTGAAAATTTTTTCCAGAGTCAATACTGTCTTGAGCATAGTCCCTCAAGTCTGACAAGGTGGCCTACAGTGTCTCTGTTCTTCAATGCATACTGTGGCATTTGGTTATGCTGAAGCTGAAGCTGGACATATTTGAATAGGAAAGCAAGCTGTGGAGATCACGCAGTAAAAATGACTTGTCTCCCAGTGGGAACAATTTGAAACTTTACATTCCCTCAGCAGAAAACATAGCCTTTTTCTGTAAAGAGAGACTTTACCTTCCAGTGCTCTCTATTACACACCATTCCTACCAGCATGACACTCTTAGAATTAAGTAATGAGAGAGACAGAATGCAACTTCATACAGTCATATTGGACATGATGATCTTAGAGATCTTCCCAACATTAATGATTCTATGATTCTTGTGTCAGTTATCAATCCACGCCCTACCATTTAATCCTTCAAGTGCTAAAGCCACTTGGGATGGATGAACTGCACTTGCACACAGAGCTAAAACACACATTGACTGATCACTCCTCCCATCTTCCTTTCAGCAAACAAGCAACAGAGAAAACAGATGCAAGTATTGTGTTTTGCTGCTTTCTTTCTGACAAGCTGCATGCTACAGGCTGACGGGAAACATAAACAGAACAGAGTTTCTTTCTCATTACAGTGATTTTAATAAGAATGGTAAATGGGTTCAAATTAAACCATGCAGGCTCCAGTGATAAGATCCATATCTCTTATAGTGCTGTATCTAGCCCAACTCTGAGATGTCATTGTCTTTCCTAATGCAATTTAAAGGATGAATCTTAGTATATATTCTGTATGCTGTCATTTCTCCAGCACAGGAAAAGTGCCCTCATTTGATCTTCACTATGGTGTACTTAGAGATATTTCTGCTCTCAAATGATAAAACAGCTACCTATGGATTAACACATACATTGTTTTGTGCATGCATAAGGCACTTATCTCTTAGTTGTTGTTTACTCCTAAAAAATCTGAGATCTTCTGTTTTGACTTGTACTGAGATGAATAATGTAATTAAACAACACCCAGGAGAGAGAGGAATATAAAATGCCTGAAGTACAAACTCATTTAGTTTTCAGATTTTTTTAAGATTAACACATTTTAAGAAGGCTGCCAAAGACTATTTCATAAGGAATATAACAATCATCAACACAAAGGTTAAAAGTGCAAAATAGATAAATAAAGCTGAAACTTTATAATGAAAATAAATCTACCAAAAAGTTAGAGAGAACTCAAATGTCACTAGTTACTTTATCAGCACAGAGAAGTCATAGGTCAAGGTGCAAGAAAAGCAGGCTGAAACTTAAGTGATTACAAGCTAAAGACAAGGATTTTTGCCACAAAAATGGGTGGCATGAACAAAGGGTTCATGAGGGAGATAAGGACTGGGAGAAACACTTCAAGGGCAAAACAGGCTCAACTTAAGGTTGCAAAGTGAATTTATTACTAACAGAATCAGAGGAGGATAATGAGAAGTAATATAAGCCCTTAAAAACACCTTTTCCCTACCAGCATCTCCCTCCTTCCCACCGATACGCACAGGGAGACACGGCATGGGGGTTTGGGTCAGTTCATCACCAAGATTTTCTTCCACAGCTCAGAGAGAGGAGTCCTTTCCCTATGAGGTCGTGGAGTCCCTCCCACAGGAGACAGTTCACCGTGAACTTCTCTGATGTGGGTCCACATTGNATAAGCCCTTAAAAACACCTTTTCCCTACCAGCATCTCCCTCCTTCCCACCGATACGCACAGGGAGACACGGCATGGGGGTTTGGGTCAGTTCATCACCAAGATTTTCTTCCACAGCTCAGAGAGAGGAGTCCTTTCCCTATGAGGTCGTGGAGTCCCTCCCACAGGAGACAGTTCACCGTGAACTTCTCTGATGTGGGTCCACATTGCTCCCAAAACTGCTGCAACATGGGTCACTCTTCCATGGGCTGCAGTCCTCCAAGGACAGGCTACTCCAGCCTGGAAGCAGGAGCCTTGTTCTCCACCAGGTCCTCCACTAGACCACTGCCTCCTCCAGGCATCCACTCGCTCCTGCATGGGCAACTTCCCCGTGGGCTGTGGATGGATCTCTGCATCCCCTGTGGATCCCCATGGGCTTCAGGGCCACAGCTGCTTCACCATGGTCATCACCACGGCCTGCAGAAGAATCTCGGCTCTGGCACCTGGAGCATCTCCTCCTCCTCCTTCTCCACTGACCTTGGTGTCTCCATGTTGTTTCCGTAACATGTTCTCACCTCCTCCTCCTCTTCTCTGACTAGAAGAAAAGCTCTGTGACTTTGTTTTGATCTTAACTATGTCATCACAGAGGTGTTACCATCATCCCTAATTGGCCCAGTCTTGGCCAGCAGCATGTCCATCTTCAGAGCCATCAGGGATTGGCTCTGCTGGACATGGTGGAAGCTTCCAGCAACTTCTCCCAGGAGCCACCTCTGTGACCCCCCGGCTACTGAAAATCAGGCCATGCAAAACCAATACATGATACGACTGTGAATTCTTGAGGTTATCAACTGTTGTTATATTTCTAACATTTTCACTTATAGTTACTTGTGCAAGTGTTTCTCCAAGAACAACTGAAGAATCCTAACCCCAAGATTAGCTCATTTTGTTAGATCATGGTAACACCAAAGTAACAGCAGTAACACCAAAGTTGTGCGTTTGATCCCTGTATAAGCCATTCACTTAAGAGGTGGACTCAATGATCCTTTTGGGTCCCTTCCAACTCAAAATACTCTGTGGAAAGTCATAGAATACATATTCTTTTTCATGCCTTTTTTGGGGAGTCTGGTTAATTATTCTTTCTGAAAGTGGTGGTATAGGGAGCCGTACTGCCAGAACACTATTTCACTGAAGGTTTTGGACAACATCCTTGTATTCCTGTTTAATGACAGAAACTGTTGCAAAAGTAAACAGCCTTACAGATTTAAGAGATGTGTTTTGTGGGAAAAAATATTCTGCCTTTACAATTTTACCTTATTAATGTTAAAAGAGCCATAAATTCATAAGTACTTATAAACATGGCTCACTTGTCATATTTTTCTTTAATTAGTATTGTAGAGTACATAGTGGGGAGAGTTATTTTATGTATTTATTCACTTACTTAGTTGAGCTCAGATCTAATTCTCTAGCCTGCTTTTGCAATAATAGAAGCTGACTCCAAGCTGTTCCTGATTTGATTCACAGGGAGAATACTGCCTATTCAGGATCCAATCAGGTTTTTACATGTATTAAAATCCTTGGGAGCTGAACGCTTCCTATTCCCTAAACACATATGTGAATGCTGCATTAGGAAGTATTTTTTTGACAGCTTTAACCACTTGTCCTTTTGAAGTGGACTGAAAACATTATATTTAACATTGTATTTTTACAGAACCTAGAATCCACTTAATAGAAATTAAAAGAGAGAATAATTTTCCTATTTCTCTTTTTATTCCTCTCTCTTCTTCATGTTGTGTGAGGAGGTTATATAGCTATGTCCTTACCTATGTCAGTCAGCAGCTGGTTTTTGTCCACTGAAACACTCTCTATTGGTTTCCTTCCTTCCTCTTCTCCAGATTTCTTCAGTAAAAATAAAGGAATAAAAGGTCAAAGCTTAACATAAATCTATGCCTGCATTTAGCGGTTGTGCAGCCCAACCAGAACATATTTATAGAGCAAAACAATTCTTGCTGGAGAACAGACATCCATACTATACAAGTTTCAAAAGTTTTATTTCAGAGGAACTCCAAGTGAATGCCCACTAATGACTACAGTACAGTAGATGCAAAGCTTAGATATGTTTACCACTTTAATTTCATCAGAAAGGGAACAAGTCTGTGTTCAGAGATTGCCCTGTGACAAAACACGGCATGGTAAAATGAGAGCTTATTGGTTTGCTTTAAAAGCAGACTTCTGAGTTAAGTTGTTCTTGTATACATACCCGAAGTCACCAAATCCAAAGTAATTCAAATCCCCAAATTACAATTTTCATATAGCCAACTTTATCAAAACGCCTACATTTTGGGGATGATGGACTTCAGTTATTGAATAATAACATAAACCATTTATCTTGAAGACAAGACACCTGGGTACATTTACTAATTTCAACAGGAGGGACTTCATTCAATATCCTACCGCCATACATGGCACATAATGACTGGTTAATGCAGTAACAAGAAAAAGCAACTTGATCCTTTCCACAGAAGATGAACTACTGTGAGGCCATAAAATCAAGCTTCAGAGGACCAAAGCAAATTTAAACTAATAGACAAGTCAGCAAGTTAGGAAGAAAATCAAGAGGCTTGTTTTATTTTTCCTAAGACTGTTTGCATATTTTAAATTGTTCAGTCACTGGCTAAATAAAACAGAAACCATACTGTGAGTAATCTTCAAATGGAAGTAAAGCAGACAGTTCTCCATCTGACAGAAAGTAGTCAATTGTATGCAAGTCTTGACCTGAAGGACATTTATGCATGCTTTGGGATTTAAAAAAACTGAGGAACCCCTGCATCTTGCTTTTGGACCACAGAAGGGCAAGGCAGGTGTTCCAGGCACAGACCTCTCTCTTTGCTTTGGCAAACTTGTTAGTGTGTATGTTCAAAATCTTGCTTCTGAAAGTAGATGTTGCTGGGGTTTTAGGGGTACTGGGAAATGTTTCCTAGCCCTGGGCATCTAAACTCCACCTGTGTCCTACAGACAAAATAACCCATATATTGTTGGCTTCTTTCCTCTGACCTTTTCATGTTTGCTTAATTCAACAACTTGCTCTGCTCAGTAGGGAAATAGAGATGGAGTCATTATTATCACTACTACTGCAGCATCATCCTTTACATTCCTCTCTCCTCCCTGTTTTTCTTACTTACATTGAGTTTTTCATATTCTTTGCTTTCTGAAGCAGGGCACTGCCAGAAGCTGGCCAAGATATGACACTCACACCAATACAGTTCCATGTCACTCTGCCTTTATTGGTCAATTCTTAGCCTTTTATACTGTTAACTACATTCTAATAACTTTCTACTTAATTGATCCTAACTTTACGATCCAGCATATAAACTACTATATTATTGGCACGCGTCACAAGCCTGTGGGCTTTGCCCCCCTTCACGGTTCTAGCGTCTGCTTTGTCGTTTCAAGGTGACTTCAAGGGCATAGGCCCTTGCAGGCCCCTGCTAGGCCACGCCTGAGTTGTCCAAGACCCTGGTCAATAAGAAATCCCTCTACAAATCTCCTGTTTTCTTTTGGACAACTCAGATTTGTGCTATTAGTTTTTCAGTAGTTTTTCTAACAAATTGTATTAAACAACTAAATATTATACATCCTAAGGTAACTAAAATTACAAGAAATAAAAGTGTCTTAATTAGGCTTTTGACCCATCCAGTTAACCTTCCTCAGTTCAGCAGTCCCTCTATTCCAAAGAATTCTTGGTCTTGTGAAATTTGTTGCGTGTATTTTTGTAAATCGTGAATTTTCTTGTGGATAGATTCAGAGGTCCTCAAGGTCCATGCAGCACATTCCATCAAAATTTTCACATCCGTGGCTGTGTGCTAGTAACAAAAAGTCAATGGCGGCTTGATTCCTAAGTACTGGGTGATTTATGGATGACATGTCTTCAGCTAACAGGGATAAAATTGATGACGTTTGATTTGCTTGTTTTACTATCCAACATGCTAGGGTTTCGAGATATCTCTGTGCCCATGTTGCCGAGGCACCTGGTATAAAAAATGATGCTGCAATAATTTCCCATTTACTTTATAATTTTACTTTGTCTGTACAGGCCTTGCCTAATTGTTGGGTGAGATCTCACTCGGCTTGCAAATGGGTCTTATTTGGGTGCTATTTGGGCATTAACGTGCTTAGTTTATCAAAAATGCATGGCCCACCTATGGGGTGAGCTGGGATTCCAGACCAGGCTCTGTTTCCACAAATTAAAAACATTCCTTGGGATAGCCGTCTGGGAAGCTCTGTGCCGGGGGCTGGATTGGTTAGATTTCGTGTAACATTTGTGCACCATATAGAGTGGTTTTTCCAGTCCCCTGTAGGAGAAATCACAGTATGGACAATCGGATTGACTAGCAATTTTTCTTGACCTGTCTTACTGCATTTGGAGCATTGATGTAAAAACATGCTGGTGCAGTAAGAGATCTCATAATTTCAAGTTCTTGGGGATTGGGTCCTGTGGGCAGCCTGTCATCCTAAACATCATAGTTATCAAGACA
>VXBQ01012953.1:59789-85286 GCA_013400175.1 Phainopepla nitens | reverse complement strand
GGTGCCTGCTCCTGGCTTGCTCCCCGGCAGAGCCCGTCCTTGCCCCCGGTTCGGCTGTGTCGCACGGAGCCTCTGCAGCCGGGGGACCCTTTGGGAGCTGTTGTGTTCCGAACCGGTTTCTGTCCGGAACTGAGAAATGGTTTTCGGCCTGTGTTCAAAATCTAGAGGTGTATGACAGCCCTTCCCCTCTGTGAGATGGGTTTGTGACTGTGGAGACCCGTCCGGAAGGGCTTTACAGCTTCTCCTTGGGACGAGCTGTGGAGCAAGGGTGGGGAGCACGTCTCTGTGCTGTCGCTGAGCAGTGCTGCGAGACTCTGATACAGACTGTGCTTCAGAAAGCTCTGTGCTGAGCACTGCTCCCCGCAGGAGCAGCTGTGAGCTCGGGCTGTTCACCCTGGAGAGGAAAACGCTCGGGGGTGTCTTATTAATAGATACAAATACCTGAAGGAAAGGAGAGACAGGTTCTTCTCAGCAGTGCCCAATGGTGGGACCAGAAGCAAAGGGGACAGAATTACACACAGGAAGCTCCTGAACGTCAGGAAATGCTCTTTTTTTCACTGTGAGGGTAGCCAAGCACTGGAGCAGGCTGCTCAGGGAGGTTGCAGATTCTCTCTCCTTTGAGATATTCAAGAGACACCTGGACATAGTCCTAGACACTGGGTTCTAGGTGGCCCTGCTGGCATAGGTCCTCTGGAGTTCACTTCCAAAATCAACCTTTCCTCATCCCTTTGCCTCAAAGCGCTTGGGTAAATCTTTGAGAAAGGCCAGGAGACATTTAAAACCCAGGACCTTTGAGCCTTGTGGTGAGGCACTGGTGTGTTTCCTTTTGTCAACTAGTGAGCAAGCCCATGAGACACAAGCCCACCAACAAATTCGTGGTGACGTCTGGAGGAACTGGCCGCTCTCCCCTCAGCATTCTACAAGATGATAATTCTCCCAGTGCTCCTGCCCCTCGCCAGGTAAAGCTTAGTGGGTCATACTGAGGGAGGGAGAGTGAGATGAAAAAAAAAAAAAGCCAAATCCTTCAAATCCTGTGTCTTGTAGGGTCTCAGTTTAGAATTGTGGCCTCCTGGGCCTGTAGGGACTAGTAACTTCACAAATGTTTTTCTGTGGGTCAGTCTTGTCACTAAATGTCTCTGAGTGTTGTTCAATGTCTGTCTTTGGCCTTACTGTGAAATTGCCCATTTCAGTGCATTCTTTCTCTTTAGGCTGTAGAATAAAGTCACTCTTGGACGTTGTCACAAGAGTCCAAGCTGAATGGCCTGAAAATAGGCTATGTATTCTGCTGGGAATTGACTACCCTTCAGTTAACTTGTGTTTTACGCTCTGTGTTTGGGTTTTTTATTTCTCTAGGGCAAGAGGCACGTGTTGGGAGAGAACCTTGGGGAGAAGAAGGAAGTGGATCTGAGCAGGGGCCTTAAATCTGGGAACAGTGCTTGGAGTGACTTGAACAAAGAGAACCAACAGTGTCCTTTTGTGGAGAACTAGACATCTCTTTTTTTTGGGATCTTGCTATAATTTGTTCCTGTGTTTTGAGAATTTTCTAGTGGGGAGGAATCCTACAATAGACTGAAACCCCGAAGCAGTGGTCAAGTTTCTCACCTATCCCTACTGGGGAAAGATCTCTCCCTCCTCTTCCAAGCTTGTCATGTCTTATGTACAGCACAGACTTTTTCTCTTTTATTGTATATCAGCTGTATTGATTTTTCCATAGAGTTTTTATCTCTGGTAAATAAATTTGTGTTCAACCTTTGCTGACTGTATGTCCTGACATTGTGCTTGCCCAGCACAGTATTTTCTTTGGGACAAGGGTTTAGGAACAAAGAGTTCAGCCTTCCATTAGCCTTAAAACTGCCTTTTCCCCTGCCTGGGGCATGCTGAAGGGTATGGCCTTGAATCCAGGCACAGCAGCGTGAGCTGGGAAGCTGCAGCTCCCTGTAGGAAACTGCTGTTTCCTCTGGAGCTGTACTGCTCCTACTGACCTGAAATTGAGTACTGGAAGGGTCTGTCGTGAGGGTGAGATCCAAAACAAGGTGGGATAGTATTGTCCATTAATACTGACCTTCTGTTGATAAGTTACTAAACCTTGTTGATCTCCAGCTCTCCCTAGCAGAGCCTTGGGCCCCCCCAGGGCATTGCTCTGAGCCAGTAAGTGGAAATAGGGGCTGAGTAAAATGGCTGTGTCCTGTAACAGCTAAAATATGTGAGCTTTGAAAGGATGCACTTTCAGCTTGCTCTCCCGACTTCAGCCTCTCCTCAACTAAAATAGTGAGGAACACCCTCCCCTGGGGACTGTGAGCTAAAGCAAGGTCTGTGGATGAGGTGTCGACTGGTTGAGACCAGCAGGCAACATTCACAGGAAAGGAGTTCTGTTTGCAGTAGCTCATTGCAATGCTGGAAAGAACACAGCCTGCAGTGCTTCTGTGAGCTTGCTTTATTTGCCTGGGCTATGAAGATCTAAACAGACTTGAAACCATGGGCTGGTGGCTACTGGTTAGATAGGGTCACCACACAATGCAGGAGTGAGGCAAAGAGGGAAGGAACAGCAAGAAGCAGACAATATATAAGAATAAATATAATATTCCCTGATATTCTGGCAGGTCTTGAGGGCTACCTTTCTGCCATTTTATGCATAGATAAGACTTGAACTAAGAAGAGAATAAATATATTCCCTGCTATTCTGGCAGGTCTGAAGGCTGCCTTTTCCCCCTTTATGCATAGATAGGACTTGAGCTAAGTGTTTCCCCCATGGAAATGAGCCAAATTTACACTGGCTTTATGTTTGAGGTGGTGCCATAGAAATCTCAAACCTGCTGTGTCTCTGGGGCTGTCTTCATGGATACAGGACAGCTGCACAGAGAATTTAGGTAGAGTTAAAGCAGGGAGAGAGCTTATTTTGGGGTGGGTGTGATGCATGAGGGGTCCTCTGAAGGAGGAGGATCAGTGTGGGTAGAGGTGTTTGAAGGAAGATGCAGGGTGTCTGAATTGTACTGCAAAGTCCTGAGACGTAAAGAACAGGTCTTCAAGCCTGCACTGGGCTGGAAACTGCCAGGGCTGTCTAGAGGTGGAGAGAAGGGCCAGTGAGTGTGCTCCTGCTCCCCAGCTCCCCCTGCTTCTCCTCCCTGATCTCCTTTCACTCTGGGAGACTCCTACAAGTGACCTGTGTCTAGAGACAAGTGGGAGTGGTAGGTAGGCGTTTCTGTTGCGCTCATCTGATGGTGCTGCTTCGCTCGGGCTGTGGGCCGTGCTTCCGCTGCTCTTCCCCTCTCTGCTGGTGCCCTCAGTTCCAAATCTTGAGGAAACTGTCCCAGGAGCCGGTGGCAACAGCCATGCCGTCCGCCGTCACCCCCAGGCAGCTCACTCTGTTGTCGTGGCCAGAAAGGATTCCTGTGGTGGGAAAGAAGAGAGGAGAGAGGTCAGGGAGTGAAGGGGGGCCTGTGACAGGTGACAGGGTGGCCCTGCTGAGGACACGCACCTCGGGCTGTGCCCACACACTGTGTATGGCCCTGGCTGCTCCTGCACAGCCTCCCCCAGTCAGCACATGGGGAACAGGAACAAACGTGCCAAGAACTTGTGTGCATGGTGTACAAACACCACCCACAGGCCTGGCCAAAGGGCTCTTGGGAAGGAATGACCAGCTGAATCCTCATACAACTGCTTTCACCCTGGAGTGATGGTAAGACTAAGATAGGATGGGGTCCTTGATAAGGCTGAGAGACAGCAATGCTGTTGGTGGGCTGTGTTTCATGACTTTTCAGAGGGTAGGGGCCACATCTGACAGAAAAATGCTGTGTGTCCTGTGCATGAGCATCACAGAGCATCCAAAGATGTTGTATGGAAGCCCAGGTGCACACTTGGCTTGGTGCCTGGCCACCAAGTGGCACTGTGAGTACCTGGAACTGTCAAACGGCAGACTAGGGGAAAGTAGGATATTCTGTTGGTGGCTGTGGGCAGTTTTAGCTAATAGGAACCTTTCTGTCCCCCTTGAAACAACGTTGTTTAAAGGCCTGACTTCCTTAACTTTAAAAACAATAGCTCTTCTACGCCAGAGTTGCAGTTGTTCAGCTAGGAGAGTTGTCCTAGTTCTGGTGGGCTCCCTAAGTGTGAGGGAGCTTTGTGGGGTGTCAGTCAGTACAGGATGTGTTCCATTTAGAAAAAATAAGTGCCTCGTTGTCCCTAAGGCAGGGATAGGAGGCCTTGCAGGGAGTGGTGAAAGAGGGACCTCAGGGAGCCACTCACCCACGCGCTCCGCTTTCAGGGAGTCCCAGATGTTGCAGTTGAAGTCGTCGTAGCCAGCAAACAAGAGGCGCCCGCTGCGGGAGAGGGCGATGGAGGTGATGCCGCAGATGATGGTCTCGTGGGAGTACATGATGAGCTCCTGGTCCGCCCGCAGGTCGAAGAGGCGGCAGGTGGCATCGTCGGAGCCGGTGCAGATGGCTTCGCCGTTAGGGAAGAACTGGGGAGGGCACACACCACGTTTCACTGAGGTTTTCCTCAGGTCCCCGTGGAATTCCTCATCTCGGCGCCCCCGCTGCTAACCACCGGGAAGCCACGGAGGCAGGTGGGACCAGACACTGGATCATAAAATTTGAGTCTGCTGGAGGGGGAGACTGATACTTCTCGTAAGGCCTAACAGACCCTTTCCACACCAAGAAAACAAATGGCCTAAGGGGCTAGAGCTGTTGCAAGATATCTCAGTGCATGAGGAAGGATTATTTTAACTCCAGCTGTTAGGTTGGGCCTTGACAAGTGTCCACTCATTATCCCCTAACTGGAGTCTGACAAAATTCTGGTTCCCAGAGCCTTCCTCTGTCTGATCCTCATATCCCAGCCTTCTCATACATGCTTGTTTTCTGTGGTCTTGCTCTGAGGAGTAAATAAAGGGCTCCTCAGGAGCAGGTATGGCAGAAAACCATGTGGCTGGCAAGGTAGCCATGGGGCAACTGAGAAAGGTTTTACTAACCAATATCAGTGGAGGGTGGTCTGAGCAGCAGATTGCAGGAAGCTGGCAGGCTCGTTTGGTTAGCTACAAGGATTAGTCTGGCATGTTTCTTGTCCTGCCATCTCTGCAGCTCTGAGGGACATGCTTCCTCACAAATGTTTGAGCTGCCTCCCACGAAAATTTAATCTTCAGAAGATCTCCCTGTGATCCCAAGTCCCCACCTCTTCTGTCTGGAGCTGACTTCAGCTGAGTTAGGTATTCCTGCTGCCTCACTTGTTTCTTGTGCCAGGGCTGCTGGAGCATGCCTGAACCACAGTTCCAAACAGCTGCTGCGAGCAGAGCTGGACCAGCACCTGTGTCAGGGAGCTCAGCTCCACAGACCGTGGTGTGCTGCCTGTCCAAGCCTTGGATGCTTTGGTGCCTGGGGAGAACCCTCCTCCAAACTTCAGTGAACCTGGGCACTGCCAGCTTCAGGCTGGGTCATGGGGCCAAGGTCTAAGACCCTTGTTACCCTTATGACTGTGACAGCTTCCTTCAACCTTGTCCCGAGGCTGTTTGGGAGCTGTTCCACCCCCCATTTTCCTCCCTGGCCCTGTGCAGACAGCATACGTACGGAGATGGCGTTGATGTCGGACTCGTGCCCTGAGAAGGTCTGACGGCAGGAGCCCTCCCGCACGTCCCACAGTTTGGCAGTAGCATCACAAGCCCCAGAGATGAAGAGTTTGAAGTCAGGCGAGACGGCCAAGCTCATGCAGTCTCCAGTGTGACCGATGAACACAGTCTTCTGCTGTCCCGTCTCGATGTCCCAGAGCGCGCTGCAGGAGGGGAGGGGAGAGGAGAGAATGTCTCAGAGCCAGCCCGGGCAGAGCAGACCCACAGCCAGGCTGAAGAGCTGTCCCACTCAGAAAAAAAAAGGAGGGAAGCCACGGCTATTGCAGTGGAAGGTGGGTGAGAGCATCCCTGGAGTCAGCTGTATACAACAGGAGATATCCTCACAGCTGTTGTTGACAATACCTTTGCCAAAACAGAGTTAGACTAAAGCTGGGGGTGTGTGAGGTTTGGCATATTCCCATAAGTGTAGCAGCTGAAGGGAATACTGAGAGACCGTAAGAGGGACACAAACAGCAAAAAATAGCCTACAGCTGAAAAAGGTCTTCTTGTGTCCATGTTTGTAAGGTGCAAAGCTCTTGTTCGGTGGGATCCCACACCACAGCCAGGCAAACAAACTCTCGGCGAGCCTGATCTCTGACAGAAATGCCACTTGGCCTTGGTCAAGAGGTTCTTCCAAAGCAGGTATTGGGACGGGGTGGGGTGAATAAAGATTCAGGACTGTTCGGAGTCATAGCACAGCGAGTCCTGAGAACCAGGAACCAAAGGATCCAGGCACTGCCTCTGCAATGTGCCTTGCACAGAGGGCAAGACTTGAGAAGTGGAGAACTCATGTGTGCTCCACATAAAATTAGAACACTTTCTGTCCTGGTATAAATGACACTGTTCTTTGTGAGAACTGTTGACATGGTCCCTACTGCTTGACCTGGCCTCAGCTGGGAAAAGAAGCACCTGTTCTGCCAAGGGAGGAAGAATGGATTAGGCTTCCTAAGGTGCTCCATGTGGCCTCCCCGTGTAGGAGCAATTCCTCCTTAGATAGTGGAGTGCTGAAGAGCAGGAGGACTGCACTTGTTGCTGTGCTAAGAATAGAGGTCCTGTCACTAGGATGCAGGAGAGAGAACTCACCATGTGGTATCGCCGGAGCTAGTCACAATATTGTTGTCATCAAGAAATCGGCAGCAGGAGAGGTATCCTGGGAAGCAGGAACAAGCAAATATGAGAAATGGGGCAGGGATGGGAGGGTGAAGTTTGGAAGCAGGGGGCACCCCCAGGTGCAGGCAGGCAGCGCACACACCTGTATGGGCTGAGAGCTCCCTGCTCACTTTGACGTTGCCCTCGCGAGACTTGAGGCTGTAGATGGAGCACATGTTGTCAAGGCCTCCACAGGCCACAAAATTGCCAGAGGGGGCATAGGCACAGGTCATGACCCAGGAGGAACGCAAGGGGATGGCATGAACCTGGGGGGACCAGAAACGGTGTCAGGACTCCTGGCAGCACAGAGAACAGGTCAAGGGCACCAGCGTCCCGGTTTGCAGCCGCCTGACTCCTACCTTGTTAGTTGTGTATGTGTCCCACACAATCAGTTTCCCATCTTGTGAGGCACTGACCATTAGTCTGTGAGAAAGGAACAAGATCATGTTAGTGGCTTTCTTCCCATCATTTCTTCCTGCCCGTCACACCCACGTGCTGCCCTGCACCCTGCAGATCAGCAGCAGAGCTCTCACTTGGAGTCTGTGGACCAGTGCAAGGCGTAGATCTTGGCCAGGTGTCCCCGCAGGGTCCTTCGGGTTCGCATCTGGATGCGTCCAACAACCTCCATTCCAGACACAATCTGAAGAAAGAGTGGCGGGAGAGAAAGAATTTATCTTGGACTACCAGGAGTTTCACTGCTTTCCACACCTCTGCCTCTTAACTCCTTCCTGACTGGACAAAAGCCCCCTCAGAGTTGTGCTAGCCTGCCCAGGCAGCCCTGTCCCTTACCTGAGCAAGCGTTGTGTCTGCACAGGCTTTCCGGGCATCCTGGAGGAGACACAAGAGCAGATGAGACAGATTAAAAACATGAGGGGAAGGCAATGGCAAGTGAAATTTGGGGCCGTAGTCTGAGGGCTACTAAAAGTAGGAGCTGTGGTTTTGCTGTGTTTGGATTGTGGCCGGAACAGGGGGACCTGTGTCTGTGATTAGGGCACCTTGACATCAGTCAAATGTCAGGAAGGAAGGTGAGCCAAAATTTGCTCAGCATCCAGTTCGCTGTGCGACACTCTTTCCATAGACCCTCTCACCTGACAGAACACCAGCTGTTTCACAGAGAGAGGAGATCCTGGGGATTCACTACACTCTCTTGGGACCTCTGTCCCCTCTTCTCTCCCTTCCCTACTGCTCTTCCCCCCACCATGGTGTGAAGATCTCCATTAGCATTTAAAGGGCTGCAGAGAACTGCAGGGGTTTTCTCCAAGGATGCAGATGGAGAAAGCCCAACTCCAGCTTGTGGCTGAGGGGGAAAGTTTGGGCATGCAGTGGGGGGATAGACACACTCTCAGCAGTTTCATGACTGTTGCCAGCATTACCGCAATCTGCTTCTTCAGCTGCTCAGCCTCCTGCTTCATCTGTTCCATTTCCCCCATCTTTCTGACCTAGGGGTGGCTCCTCCACGTGGGGCAGCCTGAATTCTGGGGAGACAAATCAGAGGAGAGAGGTGTGAGTTGGATAGGACACTAATGTGACTGCTCAGTTACGGAAATGTAGGTATCTCTGATAAAGGATAAGGGACCATTTCTTGGCTGAATGCTTGGTAATATCATGCTGTATCTGGCCACAGCCCTTAGCATTTGGGAAGGTTGTGCTGGGCCTGGTCAAAGGTCCATTTTGTCTTGGATCCTGCTTACACATACACGTGCAGGAGCTAAAGAACTCCAGAGCCTCTTGCTGAGGTTCTGGCCACACTTGTCCACTCGCTTTTAAGCTCTCCATTCCAAGCCCTGGGTCCTCTTCGTCATCTTCTCCCTGCTCATGACCAAGCTGTCCATTTCGGCTCCAGGAGGAAGAAACTTGATGGGGGGAGCCCATTGGCTATTTCCTATTGTTTGTCCTAAGCAAAGCTTCACCAGACAGGACCCACTAACTCTCTGACCACCAAGGAAATCTATGGGGCTGTTGAGGCGCCCTCTCAGTGTTCCCTTCCAGTTTCGCAGCAAAAACCAAACCAAAAAAAAAAAAAACCAAACCTACCAACCAACCAAAAAACCAAACCCAAATAAAATAAAAAGAAAGGTGGATACCTAGGGGAGGATCTAAGAATAACATAAGCCAACAGGGGTACATGTCCTACTTGCCCAGCTTTTCCCTGAAGTCCAAAGCCAGAGCAGCATTACTGTACACGAGTCCTAGATGGACTTCTCTCTTGTGCATTTGTCCACACCGTCTTTGTGCCCATGCCAAGTTCAGGCTCCTCAGTACCCCACGGTGATGACTTCCACAGCTGGGTGGCAGGCTCTGCAAAGAAGTTCCTGCTTCTATCACTTCCTGGTGGCTCTAGTTCCACTTGGCAGTAGCTATATTTTGAGTTGGAAGAATCAGCAAACAACTGGTCTCTATTCACCTCTGCATCACTCGGTATTTTACACATCTTTGTCATGCCCATCTCTTTTCCAGACTGCAGAGCAAACTTAGTCATTCCTGCCGTGTAAGCTGTTACATCCTATTATCTCTGTTGTTCTGTGAGCTTTTTTTTCAGTTGTTTACAGAGCAGAGATTATATGTTTTTGCCGGGAGAGCAGGGAACCAGAACTGTAATCCACATTCAAGATGCAGTTACACTCTATCGTTATACAACATCTTTGTTTTGTCCTCTCTTTCTTGTTATGTGCACTTGAACCTTCACCAGTGATTCTAGCATCTCCCGCTTTTGTGGACACACGTGATCTTTAATTGCTCCAACATTTCACCTGGATAGATGTGAGTGTCCAGATGCGCTCCAGGTGTTGCCCAAGAAGTGTTCCAGCAGCATCTGAAGAGTTTCTCCCAGTCTCTGTGGGTCACATCACTTCCATCCCTGTTGCCTGAAGGCCTCATTTCCTCTGGTCAGTGAGGCTTTGGGTCCTCCCATGCCAGACTTGCTCTCTTGCTGTGGGCAAGCACATCCAGACAGCTCCTAGGTCCCACCTTTGCTTGCTGCTTGATAGAGCACTTTCAGTTTCCTTTAAGAATTCCTTCCCCTGAATGTCTCCACAGCTCTCCTTTGATCCCCCAGGCACAGTGAGTTTTTGCTTGTTCAATGATTCCTGAAGCATGGCTTTGAGTGTAGGAAAGAGAATGAGGTACAGGTTTCCCCTAGCTCCTGGGAGGCTATCCCAGCAGGAAGCTGTTTCAGGATATACTTTGCAGAGAGAGACTTGTGCCTGCTGCCTGCAAGGCTGGATAGAGCCACAGCACTGCTGACTCTTCCCTGCTGGCTGCCCATGCACTGGATGGGGCTGCCAGCCTCAGCAAATGGTGAGGGAGCAGGAGGGCAGCCCGGGGCAGCACTGTCAGGCTCCAGAGGAACGTGCCCCGGCCATGGCCTGGGGCTGCCAGCCTCAGCCTCCTGCAGCTACAGTGAAGGGTGGGAACAGACCAGCACCTGAGCTGGGCCCATTCCGCTGGTTTTTCTTCTCTCATTCCAACAGAGCAGTGATAAGGGGGGTCCTCCCAGCAAGGATGCACAGCTGCACCTCATTGAGTGACCCTGGCTGTGAAAGCCCACCTTCATGCACTTCCCCTCCTTTGGGAAAGGGCTGGCATTCCACTCCACCTCTCAGCTGACTGACAGAGTGGGGAGATGCTGGGGAAGGCCTTGCACCTTTCAGTCAGAGGCTGCACATCTTCCTCATCCTGTGGTGTTGGCCCCTCAGTTTCAGTACAGTCAGGCTGCAAGGCTCCATCCAGCTCACAGCCTACAGCACACCGAGTGGCACACCTGAACTTCCAGCCACCCTGTGCAGCCAGCCCTACCACTGTGGCCCACACTTTGCCCTTTCCCAGTGTTTCTTAGGACTGATCCGTCAATCCTAAGCATTGGATTGCCTTTTCCTGCTAGGTAACCTCCTCCCTCTGACTCTCTCCTTCCAGCCTCCTTTGCTCGGTTCCCAAGTTCTTCAGGCTGTTATTTCATACACCTTTGGCTATCTGGGATCACTGTCCATCCACCTGCCCTAATTTTTCTTTATAGACTTCTGGTTTTGCCCACCCAGACCTGTACAGAGATGAGAACTTTGTTCTCTCTTCCTTCCAGTTTCTGCTCCAGGTGAAGCTGGCTGTACACGTCCTCCTCATCACCCGTCCGATCTCAGTCTTCCTTTCATCACTCCTGCTTTTTTACCCCTCTCTTCCCTTCTCTGGTTGTTTCTCAACTCTGGCACCAGCGAGGGAATGCCAGTCCACTGCTCTGTAAAGCTGCACAACCAGATGAGGGGCTTTCGGAGCCGTAGGCAGATCAAACAGCAGGGGCAGGATGTTGAGGACGGATAAAAAGGGCTAAATATAGAGAAGGTGCAGCTCAGGACTGTGTCCGAACCTTTAAATCCCTCTGAGAGAACACTCTAAATGAAGTTGGGAATTGTTCTCAGCCTCAGAAGGACAAGGAGCCACAGATGAGCGATAATAATAGCTCCATCTTGGCCTGTCGCCTCCATCCGTCACGTCCCCATGCAATTTGTGGAGAGTGAGCTACCTGATCCCCAGTGTAGTGCAGCTGCCTCCCAGGAGGACCAGAGCAGGTGTGCAAAACAGCAGCTCGTAATGGTCATGTAAATTTAGGGCAGGAAATGGGTGGAATAAAATGGGGGAAGAACAGAGGAAAGGGAAATGGAGTTTGGCCAAGGCACGTTCCTGCCTTGACCAGCAGGACCTTAGGGGTACACATTTCTTGTGGATCTAAAGATCAGCTCGCTGTTGCTCATGGTGGTTGCCCAGGCTAGTTTTAATGGGAAAGTCTTCCAAATGGTGCACATTTGGTGCTTTCTGGAAGTAAGGGCTCTTTCAGGTGAATGCTAAGCAGTAGAGGAAACTAGTCCTTAGGTGCCTTTGAAAGCAACAATTCACCACTCTCAGCACAGCTACTGACAGGAGGACCTTGGCACCAGCTGTGTTCCGGAGTTTTGCCTCCTCCAAGCACCTCCAAGGAGCAAGCACAACACAGCCAAACAGAGCCTGGGCTTGGTGGGTTCTTGCCAGCCCTGTTCTGAGCTCTGCCTTAGCTGTGCTCATCCAGTTCACAGCTCTTGGCTTTTGAAATCACATTTCACTTCTTCTGCTCTTCAACATGACAGTTCTTTCCCCTCCTGCATTTTCTAACAAATTTCTTGCTGCAGCACTCCTGTCTGTGGGCAACCAAACCCGTCCTGAGTCCTTCACTGTCTGCTCATAGCAGATCAAATGCCTCTGCTGCGGTGCAAGACGGAGGGGGATCTGGAATCATCCATCTTCTGCCTTTTGCTGCCACACCCTGACTTTTCAGAGCAGTGGCCATATCCCTTGCACGATGCCATGGAGGTGACCCAGCTTGCTCCCTGGGGGCTGTCCCTCCAAGCCACCTGCATCACTCCCTGGTGGGGATAAGGGTGCAAGTAATGGGCAGGGAAAAGAGGCAAGGTGAACCCTCTTATTATCTGTTCCTGGGGAGCTTCCCCCACACTGCAGAAGGAGTGGTCTCTCTGTGAAATGTTGGGAGAGGGCTGTGAATGGAAAAGGCAAAGGTGCAAGAAGGAGGAACTCAGTATGAATAGGCAGCATCCCTGGGTCTCTGTGTAATCCCTGACCAGCTTCGCAGGCTCGCCCTGGTGACCCTGGGCTCCTTGCAGAGCCGGATACAGAGATGATCCCTCTCTCCTGTGATGGAGATCAAAGGTCAGGGTAAAATTACCCTGCTCTGCTCCTTGCTTTCTGAGGGCTCCTTCTCCACCCAGAACAGCAGCCAGCTGCAAAGAGGTGTGCACTGGGAGTGCAGGGCTGTGTACAGGCAGTGAGTGCCAGGTCGCTCAGGGGAAGTATTTCCCTCCCGCTCCAGTCTGGAAACTGGTGAGATTTACCTGCCAAGGGGAGAACAAGCAGCCCCACCCCAGTGCAAAGCCCCCTCATGACTGTAAAGACACCTCAGTGCTAACGCCAACTCCTTTCCATGATCTTACCCTTCCTCATCCTCTAACGGGATGAGCCCTTGTTCAAAGGCTACCCACAGAATCACTCCAAGAAACTCAAGGTCCCAAATGCCAGATTCACCAAGGTGACCTCAGGCACCGCAAGGCGGCAAACTTACCGGGATCTGTAGGGCAAGGTGGGTTGCAGTCCCCTCTGGATGGGACCCTCACAGCCTGCCTCCCTTGCTGAGAATGGCTCCTCGCTGCCCAGAAGCCCCTCGTACCTCTGCAGTCTCCAGTCAGTGCCGTTCGTCCACCCAGCGAGTCCCTTGCTCCCTCTCTGCTCCTCAGCCTCTCCCAGGACTGATCTCCCCATGGGGAGCTGGAAGAGGCTGTGGACGGGAGGGGTTGGGGGAGGGCTGATTCCAGGAGCAGCGTCAGGCAAATTAAATCAGACACCAGAGACTTGGGGAAATCGGATTGGGACGTAATGCAAAGCAGGTGGATGGGGAGGGGTGAAAAGAGAGAGTAGCACACTGCTCCTGAAGGGAAAGAAACAATCCCAGGCGGATTTGACTCCCTCTGTTTATATCAGCAACAAACTAATAAAGTGAAGATTAGCCAGAACAGGCTAGGATTATCAGCCACCAGGGCAGGGCTTGCTGTACCTCAGTCACAGGAATTCCTGTTTTCCTAGGCACGGCATGCCACTTGTGTCCCGGGCAGGGCAGAAAGAGGGATGATGCCACCACAGAGGGCTTGCAAAGGGAAAACCAATGGCAGGGCCACCACACCCTCTCTTGGCTGCCAACGGGGCTCTGGATGGGGAAAACAGAACTGGGCACAGGGGCCAGGGGTGGCAAAAGATTTGGTGGCATGCCTTTTGGCAGCCACTTTAGTGGGATGCTGCGAGGGGATTATCTTGGCCTCAATCTCTTTTAATCTCTCCCGCGGCTTTGGCCCAAGCCTGAGATAAATACCTTTTAACGGATCTCATCTGACGTCAGGAGGCCATCAGTCTAATCACCCAGGCCACCTTTGGGCAAAGCAAGCCAGAGATGTGGACACTGGCCCCTCAGCCCCCAACATGTCCTCATCAAACAGGAACCACCCAGCACCCCCCCCAAATCATCGGGATGGACATGTGGGTGCTGGGATGTGACAGGCCCCTCGCCAGGGAGAGGGAATTTGAAATGCACACAATCAAACTTTTCCCTGGGACCCTGGGGAGGACGGGAAATAAAAAGGGCTGCCAACACAGGTTTCCCAAGCCTGTGTGTTAAGAAGAGGCAGGATTCAGATTGAGGAAGGACTTCCCTTTCCATGGAGCTAGGGCCCTGTGCCAACAGTGACAAGGGGATCACCCACCCACCTCTTACACCACTGGCCCTGGCTCTACAGATTTCTTCCACTTGAACTGCACTTGGGGACTCCATGCACAACTCATCAGGGCTTGAGTATGTCATGACCACAGATTGATCTTTTGCTCTAATGCTTCCCAGGAAAAGGGTCACTGCTCTTTTAGATACTCCATATCCACCCCATTCAATTCCTATTTGGCTACAATATAATCCCATCTCGGGACACTAATCCCCTGGGCAGTGACAGCAGATTGTCTTTCTATCAGGGTGGAAAACGATAAACAAAATCTCTCTTCTGCTTTCAGGGACAGTTCAGTGCACGGAGAGGGGAAAAAAAATGAAAACAAAAAAAAGAGAGGTCTTGTTACAGGGAAACGTGAGTGTACACTGCTTTTCTTAAAGGCTCTCCTCACCCTTTCCATGTTAGCCACGTCACACTTTCTCTCTTGCTCTCCCTTATTGGAAGTAGCTGACATCTGGGCAAATACTTTGTTATCTTTCACTGAGCACTCAATCCTCTCCCATCATTTGTTAATTAAATTTCAATCAGAAACAAGCGTGCACGTCTCCCTGGTATACAGACTCAAGCTCCCATCAATATCTGTGTCCAGCATTTGGCTTTTATTCCATATATTCACAGTCCCTCACCATTCCTGTCTCAGGTCACTTTGCAAGGTTCTGGGGTTTGCAGGTGCTAAGGAAAGTCAAAGGCTTTAGTTTTGAGCTCCTGAATGTGAGACAGCCCACGCCAAAAGACTCCAGGCTCCTCCTCTCCCTCTCAGATTTAGCCCTGGATGGACGAGAAGTTGGCACTGAGAGGAGTGGGGTGAGAACACCTTGTCTTCTTACTTCTGAGTGAGACAAACATGGTGAGGCAGTGGAGAAAGTTCCTGGTGTCACTGACTTCCACACCGTGCCCTTCTCCCGTTTTTCAGCTGCTGGGACACCCCAGAGAAGAAAGCTGCACCCCTCCCCATCACTACGGCTCTACCACACTAATGCACTGCTCCAGGCCTCCGTGGTCCCGCTGCTCCCGTGACCTGCCAGGCCCCGGTGTGTGACAGTCCACAGGGCCCCGTGCACTCAGAACTCATCTCTGGCCCGTAGCACCTTGGGGTGCTGCTTCCTGTCCAGGCCAGGCTTCTGTCTCTGATCTGCAGGCTTGGCTGCACGGCTGGGAGCACGAGGCTCTGAGGAGGATCTGCTGCTGCGATCGGTTCTCTGAGGTTTATCTCCATCAGGCTGGTCCTGCTCCACAGCCCTCTGCTTCAGCAGCTCCTCTGCCTTCACCCGCTCCTGCAGCCATGGAGACAGAAATGATGTCAATCCTCCCTGCCGGGGTCTCGACAAAACACATCCGCCCAACAGCTCCAGAGCCCAATCCCCCTTCGGAGGACCCATCACAGGCTGGCCCCTCCACCACATGCCTTGTCAGAGGGCAACCCCCAGCTGCTGCACCAGGGCCTGCCCCAAGGGAAAGCCCAAAAGCTGCTCCTCAGTGGGATTTGATCTCACTTGGAGGTACTTGTGCTTGCTCCCTCAGCATGGCCCTTCACCTGCTCAGCATGCTCCTGGGAGTGTGTGTACCAGAGGGCAATGGCGCAGCGCCTTCCGCGGCTCACGGCCCACACGCCGTGGGGGTTCTCCTTGCCAGAGCTGAAGGCCACCAGCCTCCCACACTTGGGACGCACCTCGGCCTGCCAGGAGAGAGACAAGAGACCGTGAAGCCAGCAGACCCCTGCTCTGGAGTACACAGTCCTTCTACAGAGGTGACACTGTCTCTGGGAACGTGGAAGAGCAGAGAGCTGCTAGGCATCTATACAGCCAATCTACGAGCAAGGCAGGCCTTGGAGAGGGACAGGGAGAATCAATGGGACAACAAAGGCCACAGACACCCACAGACTGGAGGAGGCTGGAAAATCTCAGCTAGGAAAGAGTCAAACTCTCTTCTGTCTGAGATTTGCCTCAATTTGCCTTTAGCTGCCCCTATTTGAATCTGCCACTGCACCAGCACTGGATCGTTTTTGGAATGGTGGGATCTAGTAACCAACCAGTTTCCTCCTGCCCAGACTAGGTCTCACCCTCAGTCCTCTCTCCCTCTTTCGGCCAGTCCCAGACTTACTGTGACAGTCACAGTGTCCATTTCAGTGAAGAAAAGGCCTCCACCTTGGAAGTCATCATTGAGGTAGAGAATGCCACTGCGGACAAAAAGAAAGAGCACATATGTACGGTGAAGCTTATTCCTCCCAGGTGCTTCCCCACACTCCTTGTCAGAGGTTCAAAAGCAGGTAGACCAGTCAGCAGGAGAATCCACCTGAGGGTGTTAAATACAGCAGTGCCGAGCTCAGGGGAGTCCCTGAGCTGCAAGCTGCAGGAGGCTGGGAGAGTATGCCACGGAATTAGCTCTACATGCTTGTCCCGCTTTATTTTGGTTTGTTCCTAATCCCTGGCAGCAGGCATCTGTGGCACTCTTGTGACAATGCCCTGGGCTTGATAGACCTTGTTTCTAACCTGTTGCTTATGTTCCGAGGTTGGGAATAATCCAACTCCTGGAAGAGGAGACTGATCAGCAAAGAAAGCCATGTCTTAACAGCCAAGGAATTTCAGGGTAACATTAGAATTAGAATGATCAACAAGAGGCCTGGTGCATGTAGAAAAGAAAATTTAAGCAACAAACTTCTTTACTAAAGTTGTACCAAAAGAGAAGTAGTGAGACCACTGTACAGCACAGGTGAGACCACAGTCAAGTAGGTGAAAGAATGGACCACTAACTACTCGGGTTCCTCTTGGTATTCAACGAAGCTGACAGAAAACATCAGAGGAACAACAGAGGCTCTTAATTAAAGGGAAGAAATACAAATCAACACTGTGGTTGCTGAAGCAATGTTAAGGACATAAGGGCAGTGAGAAGATTGCCAGCCCTGGAACCCAGGAAGCTGTAGCTCTTCTGCCACAGGGTTTTAATAAGGCTGTGAAGCCAGGGTGATGACATGACTGGAGAAAAGCAAGGACAGCTCTCACACATCCAAAGGGACAGGAAGGTAGGGATAATGGCTGAAGCACAAGCAGTGTTAGGCTGACCTCAATAGTCTGCAGGGCTTTAGACTCCATTTCTGAGAAGGGTAATTGGAGGACAAGAAGTAAATGGAAAATGGTCTTAAAATGTAACGTGGGGGTACTAAAAGCAGATTGGGCTACCCACACAATGTTTGAAAAAACAGTGGATTTTCCAAGGAAACACTACATGCTCAATCTCAGCAGTTTGGACTCAGGTAAAAGGACTCAGAATGGTGCCAGGGGAGACATTTCTAACAAAAAGAGAAGGTGAAGACTAGCATGAACAGCACACAGGGACCAGTGCACTGCTGGCACCCATAGGAGCACTGTGCACCCAGAGCAGCATCATTGGAACTCGTGGGCCCCAGGGTCAAACCCTGTTCAATATTATCATTAATGCCCATAGCACAGATCCACAGAAAAGATCCAGGAAGTCTGGAACACAGGGACTTCATTCAAAAGGACTCTAAGAACTCAGCCCTTGAGCTGGTTGGGCAGTCACAACTTGAGCTGTAAGAGGACAGGGATACTCCCAAAAATAGCTCAGTGGCATAGAGTCCGGGAAGGTATTTTACCATCCATTCAAGTGGAAGTCAGAGAACCCAGGGAGCAGTGAAGGGACAGGATGGCTTTCTCACAGGAAGGACAGAGATCTAACTAGTCACACGACAAAGTCTGGTGACTTTACAATCTGGTTATACCAAGTAAACTCTGGTATCCAAAGGGAAACAACTCAATGATAATGGAATTCCCTCTAAGTCCCATATCCTCATCGAAGCTGCTTAGAGATTTCTGCTCTGGATACAGCTGCCATTCAAAGAAAAGACAAGTAAAATTTCTGGATGCTCAGGGATGAGATGGCAAGTAGGAGGAATCAGCTGTAGTGAACTGACCTCATCTGGCTGCAGTGTGCAACAACTGGCATCACCATTAAACTATATTTCAGGGTCTTTCACAGAGGAGTAACAAAACCTGCCACAGGCTGGAAAACACATAAACTCCCACGTGGAATGGAAAAACCCAAGACAAAGTACTTGCAGTGAATCTTGACAGAACAGTCACTGAAGTACACTGACTGCTCAAACAAAAGGAATCCAAGGAGTTTGACTACCCCTTTCCTGTAATTCACAGAATTCTGTAAAAGATGGAACTCAACTACAAGAAACAGCCTGTCAAAAGGGCTGCCAGCTGACCGAAGTACAGTGGTAGACACACAAGATAACAGTTTGATATCACGGTTCTAATCTGTGCAGCCTCCCAGCCTCATTCTGCTCTCTGCTAAAGCTCCTTGCAAAGCAAGGAGGGAAAAAGGGCAGGTCTTCCCTGCCTCAGGAAGGTGTTTCACACCTCGTTCTGAAGCTCCTGATGCAGCCTTCTGCCTGATGCTATGGTCCTGGATGGCTTTGAGCCAACCATCACCTGGCTTCTATAAACTAAGCTCATCCTCTGATGGGGTCAGGGATATCTTCACATGATCTAATGCAGGTGCTCTTACCTGTAGTCCCTGTACACATAGGCAGGAGGTTCTTTCCAGCACTCTTGCCCCTCAGGATCCAAGAGACAATTATCAGCGTGGACAGGATGACTAAGATCCATGCGCCCTTCCTGTTCCCCTGAAAATATACAGAAAGGATTATGGGCATTTTTTGGTTTCAAGAAAGAATAAGGCAGAGAGAAAGGGGAACAGTGAGAATAAAGGGAGGATAGTCTCCTGAGAGCACATGGCTGGGAGTGAGGAGACTCTCTGGGAGACAGGAACTAGCAGGATGAAAGGTTTTTTACCATCTACAGCTCTGCGACACACAAGGTGTGTGAATGAAAAATGGAGTTTCTTTCCAGGAGTAAAATAGGACTCTACGATTTTCCGAGATTTCTCACTAGCCTGCAGAAGCAATTTGGCGTCTCTCCATTCCACGTCTCCATTTTGGGCCAACTACAAGTGAAAAACAAGTCTGTTACAATACTTACAAAGACAGTCTAAGAAATGATACACATACACAGCAGAGAAGAAGAGACCTTTGTAAAGTACAAACTTCTCTCAGGCAAGAAAGTAACACATTTTCTCATTTAAATATAACTCAGGAGTACAACTGTACAGCACAGCAATTATTTCCTTTTCCTTGGCCCATGAAGCCACATCTGGAAAGCTGCATCGTTTTGGGTCTCCCACAAGAGATACCGGGAGACTGAAGTGACTCTTGAATGAAGAGTTCTAAGGTGGCAAGAGTGTTGGAACACATGACTTAGAAAAAGAGGCTGAAAGATTTGGCTTTCTTCAGTCAAGAGAAGAGAAGGAAAAAGGAACATCTAAGTACAGCCTCCTGTCATGTAAAAGGGGGTTACAGAGGAAATGGAGACAGTGTCCCCTCAGAGAGACACACTGAAAAGAGGCAGCAGACAAAAGCTGCAGCAAGGTTAATTTTGGCTAGATATGAAGAAAAATTTCACCCTCACAAGACTGGTACAGCACCAAAAAAGGTGCCCAGAGAGGCTGGAGAATCTCCATCCTCGGAAATGTTCAGAACTTGCCTACACAAAGTATTGAGGGATTTCATCTAGCTTTGGAATTAGACATGCTGCAAGCTGGAGGTGAGATTAGAGATCTCAAGGGGCTCCTTCTACCTTAATTTATTCTCCAACTCTAAATTAAGCATGTCTGTAAGGCTACCTCACAGGGACAAGCAGTCCCAAAACCCTGCCTCACAGAAGACAGAGCGCTTGTCAAGCCCTCCATGTACAACATGCCTGAATGAGATTGAGGAGGAAGCAGGTTAGAGGAGACCGGCAGGTTGTGAGGGAGACAGTGCACCCATGAAGAAAACACTCAGGGGGCAAACTCTCTTTCTGGACAATTAGGAAGGCAACAGACTCGCAGATGCATTTTACCTGCATGGCCTTCAAAACAGTTAATGCTTCAAATCTCTCATGTGGGGTGTGAGGCGACCGTCTTGCCCGGTATCCATCTCCTGCCTCCCCTGCTGCCTGGAACAGAAGGATACAGATGACATGCATTAGGCTGCCACCTCCCCTCCATGGAAACCCTACTGCCCTGCCTGCTGAGGAGGAAAGGACACACAGAGGAGCTCTTACAGGATCCTGGCCTCACCTTTGTCAGCCGGAGGAGGTCCTTACACTCAGACTCCGTCAGCACTCTGTCGAACACAACCCTCTGGGTTCCATTCATCTGCTGGGAATCCATCGTGACAGCAATACCCTCAAAAGGCAGAGGACCTGCTGAGAAGCAAGTGCAGACAGGCATGAGCAAGCTTTGGACAAGAATCCCTCATACACCAACCCCCAGCCTAGGTAAGGAAGTGGAGAGGCACTGTACATTCTCTGAGAAGACAGGACAGTTGCCCAGAAGTGCCCGCTCCTCGGAGACCCCTCACATGCTTCAGGGGAACCAGAGCACCAGCTGGGGAAGCTGGCCTGCAGTGTGTGCTTCAGGAGCCAGCAGAGACCTGGGACTTGCTGGGAGAGCAGCAGGGAGCTGGGGAAAGTTGAGTGCACTGTGGATTGCAGCAGTAGAACAGGTCCAGCCTACTGGAGTGAGGCTCTGGAGGAAAGAAGCAGGTAAACACCTCCATCAACCCTCCTTTCAATCATCTTTCATCATCAATCATCTCATCCTAGAATTATCTCTGGCCAATCTTTCTGCTTTCTTCATCCCCAAAGAGAAGCACTGGATATTAGCTGATGGTTTAGCGTTTTGATCTTCGGCCTTTTTTCCCACCCCCTCTGACCTCTGGATGATGAGGAATGCCAAGGCACTCAGGCCCTTAGAAGGCTCTGCTCTCACATATGCCACAGCAGAGAACCACTTGGGGTCATTTCAAGCAAAGACTCCACGGCAGAGCCCTTCAAGAGGCTCTGTATCTACACATAAGCACAGAGGACCAGCAAGAACACGAGACTCTGCACTGCAGTCTGTATCATTCAGCCACAAACCCTTTGGACTTCTGTTTTTCAGGGAAAGACTTGCCCAAGCTACATTGCCTGCTTCCAGTTTCCACTTCCCAGCCCCTCCCTTCATGTCCCTTTCAGAAAAATGTTGATTGAAGTTGGGCTGGTGGAGCTGAACCAGGTTTGGTGTAGCCACTCCTGGCACACTGAACAGGGATCTGCAGGTCCACAGGCTTGTGACACATTCAGGCTGTTCTCAGCTTCTCCAGCCACAGTGCCCTTCAGGTTCGCATGCCAGAGATGTACGCAGTGAGATTTTGCAAGATTACACATGCATCAAAGAGGAAGAAAAGAACAGTGAGAATACTTGCTAAGCCATTCAAGTCAGTCTGCATCTATGCTAGCATTCAAATGTCTGAGGATGGAGGATAGCACTTAGCCTGAGTAAGCCTGGCTGACTGCATCCAAGACCTCCTTCAAGCTCTTTTACTCACCCCTCTTCTCCCTCTCTTCCACATCCAGAGTTTCCTGCTTTTGCTTCTCCTGATCCTCTCTCGGGAGCAAGGGAAAAAACAGAGACCAGGGCTGTCAGTACACAGAGCTGTGCCCAAGCTTCCTCTGTAGCAGCATTTCACATCCTTCCAGTTCCTTTTGTGCCCATTTCTCTAGGTATTACTGTTCCTTGTACCACCCCTATTTATACTGCAGTTCTAGCTGATGTGCCCAATCTTACCTGTATTTCTCCTTTAGGTTTTCAGGAATCAGCTCATCTGGAGTCCAAAGATCCTGTAGGAAAAAAACACAGGTGGTTCAGAACACAACAAACCTCACACTGCTTCTCCAGTGAGTATCAGACCAACCACTGTGGCCCACTTCTCAGGACAGACAAATTGAGCTAATGTGTATGGTTACAGCAGCAATTTCAAATTAACTTCGGTCCTGGAGCAGCAAAAAGGCCTTAAAGATCCACCTGGGCGTCCTTCTCATCAGCATCTGATCCTTTCTGGATCATGGCCTACTAAAGTGAATTCTGACAACTGTGATTGTGAACAATTGGTGAAACCATGGCAGGAAGAGTAAGATGATACTGTTACTTACAGGGTCATTAAAAGTTTCTCCCAGATGCTCCACTGCATAATAAATCAACTTCTTCTCCATCAAAGATCTCTGCACATAATGCTGGATACTCTAAGGAAGCAAAAGGACTGTCAAACAACCACTTCACAAAAGACAACCCCATCCCTGTCCAGGGCAGAAGCCTGCCCCATCACACTGCTGTGCACAATTAAAGCCTGTTTTCTTCCTGAAGGGACACTGACTGTGACAGACTAGAAGTAAACTCCAGTTTCTTCAGCCCTGGCCTTGGCACATGTCTGTAGTGGAACACCTTTCCCTTTTCATCCCTTGGGCTGTGATCCTGTCCTGTGGGACAGGGGAGGATCAAAATGGGCAGTTTTGGAGTTGTTAACTACCTGTCTGGCTGTGACAGCTGCGTCCTCTCCCAGTTCTGTGCGATACTGTTCCATTTTCTCCAACATGGTCTCATCCGTGGGATAGAAGAGCAGGTAGGAAGCAGCACATTCAGCAGCTAGTGTCTGGTTCCCAACTTGGGCAGGGATAGAAGAGAACAAACACGTGTCTCTGAAAGACTGGAACGGCGAGTGTGTACAGGCCAGCAGCACCCAGTGTCCCTGTCAGGACCTAGCAGCTGGCCTTACACCAAGTACACATCAACCCCAGCCTAGCAGGGCCTCCACCCAACGATGGGAATGAACCTGGTAGAGAACAGGCATGCCTTTAATACTTATTGGGAGCTGGTTCAGAAGAAACAGATTAGAAATAAGTATGTTTTAAAAAAGAGATGGTCCCACTTCCCTCATGCAAGCAGACAAGATGAGGGGTCTAGCAGCTTCTTTGAGATACAAGTTTTACCAGTGGTCTGACAGAGGAAATAAGAAACAGTTGGGTCAGTGCGGGGAGGAGCAGGGGTACGCAAAAGAAGGGCTGAGGGATGTGTGCAAGTGACAGAGTGACAGGATGACCAGTGTCATGACAGGCCATCAGTTCAGTGAGGAACACCTTCCTCAGAAGGAACACCACTGCTGAGGTGAGATGCATGTGTAGCCTCTAGGCAGGAAATTGGAGCCTGGTCTGGAGCCATGCACTGAAAAGGAGGGTATAAAACACTCAGGAAATACTTGGAACAAGGTTCTGAAAAAGTGTGCTGGAGGAAAGATATGGGAACAGCCTCACATCACAGAGCCTGGGCAATGAGACTGAAGAAGACCACAAGGGACATCTCCCAAGGTGGCCCCAGAATTGAACAGAGGTTCTGGAAAGAGTTAGGGGGCAAATAGAAGTAGAGCATAGGTCAGTATGCCACTTTTCCCCATGACAAGCTGCCCTCCAGGATCAGAGGCAAAGGGCAAGTGTAGGGGTGCCACAGCATAACCTGCTGGTTTGTGGCTCTGCTCACCCTGGCTGTAGGCAAACTGCAGTAAATCAAGATGAGAGGGTATGAAATCTTCTGTGGCAGAAATTCTCCCCGGCTTTGTGGCAATTTCCAGGACGCACTGCTGCCTGCACTTCAAAACCTGAATATAATGGGCTGCAAGAGAGAGGAGCAAGAAAGACAGTAGCCCACATTTCTTCCAGACAGGAGTGCTGGGAGATGGGATGTGCCCAATGTGGGGAGCACAGCCTTCCTACCCAATCTGCTGTGCCTCTAACACTACCTGCAATGGCTTCATACAGGCCGGGCTGCATTTCCTCCTCCTCGTCCTCATCCTCCCATGGCCCTTCACACAGGGCACGGCACTCTTCCAGTGCTGACAGGGCCTCTGAGAGTGACTCCTCCAGCCTGGCCACGGCCTGCAGGTACTCATCTGCATCATAGTGCTGCACACCAGTCTCGTATGCTTCCTGTGAAAGACAGATCCAGGTCCCTTCATCAGTGTGGGTGACACCAAAGGACGCCCCGAGACTTCTGAGTTGCTCACAGGGTGGTGCTGACACACAGGGGCCCGCCTGCTCATGCACAGTCAACCACGCAGTGACAGCAAATCCTAGACTTAAGCCAAAAAACTGTCATCAAAAAGTCTCTCCGTCACACTTGCAGTGGTTTGTCCTCACGTTGAAGAGAAGGCTGCAGGGAGATCTTCCTGCAGCCCTTCAGACACAAAGGGGTCTGAGCAAGACTTTTGACCAAGGCCTGTAGTGACAGAACCAGGGGCAACGGTATTAAACTGAAAAAACATTCTGATGGAAGATAAAGTATTTGTTGGATTGGAGATAAAATACTTTCATGATGATTGCAGTGAGACACTGAAGCAGGCTGCCCAGAGAAGCTGTGGGTATACCATCCCTCAAAGTGTTCCAAGGCCAGGTTGGATGGGGCTTTGAGCAACCCAATCTAGTGGAAGGTGTTCCTGCCTATGGCAGGGGACTTGGATTAGGTGATCATTAAAGGTCCCTTCCAGGCTAAATCTCTCTATGATTCCGTGCATGGGGGCTCTGTCTCAGGCCATGGCCTTTGCGTGGGAACAGATCAGGGTCCTAGACCGGTCCCTAGGGTGGAATAAGAGCTGCTCATGCACGGCTCTGCGCTGAGCCCTCACCCAGTGTGGCGTGGCCTCCAGGTCCTGGAAGCTGTCTGACTTCACCCCTGACATACGCCGGTACTTCTCGATGTCCTCCCGCATTTGGAGGTGCTGGGGATTAGCGACGAAGAAGGTGTGAGCGGCAGACACGGCCTGATCCAACTTCTTCAGCTGTGGAGAAAAGTAGCAGCGCCTGTCACGCTCCTGCAGGTCTCTGCTGTTCACACCCACCCCCCTCCCCAGCCGCTTCCCGGGTTCACAGAATCACAGAATTATAGAATGGGTCAGACTGGAAGAGACCACAGCGGGTCATCTGCTCCGACCTCCCTGCAGAGGCAGGGTCGTCCTACAGCACACGGCACCAGATTGCATCCAGATGGTTTTGGAATGTCTCCGGTGAGGGAGGTTCCACAACTGCTCTCGGCAATCTGTTCCAGCGCACGGTCACCCGCACAGCAAAGTTCCTCCTCATATTCCACCGAAAGGTGGAACTTCCCGCGCATCAGTTTCTGCCTGTTGCCTCTTGTAGTGGCTGGCACCAGCGAGAAGAACCTGGCTCCATTCCCTTGGCAACCCCCTTGCAGATATTTTTTGCGCATCAGTAAGGTTCCCTCTCGGTCGTCCCTTCTCGAGGCTGAGGGAAAGGCGTTCCCCCCCTCGGCCGCCCGGCCACCCTCCCGGCGAGCCGTGCCACGCCGGCCCCCTGCCGTGCGCGACCGCACCCCCGGGAGGTGGCCACTCCCACCCGCCGGGGGCCGGTGCCCACCTGGAAGAAGGCCACCTGGAGGTAGTTGTAGGGCTCCCTGCGCTCGAAGTCGCGGCGCACGGCGCGGCTGGCGCGGTGCGCGGAGGGCGCGGGGCGCAGCCGCCGCCCCAGGCAGCGCTGCAGGCACCCGGCGCGCTGCAGCACGGGCCCG
>VXBQ01012953.1:496-52439 GCA_013400175.1 Phainopepla nitens | reverse complement strand
GCCAGAGAGGGATGTAAGGAGGCGCCCAGGCCGTACGAGGTGTGGGGAGGATGGGTGCGAAGTGGGGGGAAAGGCAAAGAGCTGGTGCTGCAAAGGGTGCTTGGAGGGCAAGGTGCCCAGGACGTCGGACGCGCAGTGTGCCTCAGTTTGCACTGCTGCTGCGGTGGCCTCCTCCATCACCAACCAACAGCGTGGTCCTACTGACAGGAGAAAGGGGGAAGAGAGGACGGGAGATAAAGTGGGCTCAGAGGAATGGTTTGGCCATGTCAGAGGGGTAAAGCTCCCCCTCCAGCTGTGTCACCTCAGCTAGGGCAATCCTGGCTACAAAGTCTTCACAAGACAATAAACGTCTCATTTTCCTGCTACCTGTCTTGCTGCTGAAGTGAAGGCACCAACACCTTCCTTGTTTTCATTCATTTTAGGGCCTGTTGTCTGCCAATATCTCTGTGCTCCTTTCCTTCATCAGGACTGGGATAGCAGTCCATGTTGGTGGACAGTTAGGGTGCAGCTGCGTTAGCACCTCAGTTTAGATCAGGAGAACATGAACAATTTAGCTGAAAAGACCTGCAAGGTGTGCAGCAAATGTGCTCTGACCACTATGAGAATTCAGCTTTGCTTTGGGGTAGGGCTAGTCTGAAGTAAGTCCCCAGACATTTACAGTGTGGCTAAACAGTCTTCATTATCAGCTGTTTCCCTCTACAGATCTGCTCCTGCTTCATTACCCTGCTTGCTAAAGTGGACCTACAGATCCAGGATCTGCTCAGTGTTATCACCCTGCTGACAGGGCAGATTTCATTTACCATTCTCAGTGTTGGCTGAGGTGACCCCAAGTGTCTT
This sequence comes from Phainopepla nitens, assembly GCA_013400175.1. NCBI lineage: Eukaryota > Metazoa > Chordata > Aves > Passeriformes > Bombycillidae > Phainopepla > Phainopepla nitens. The sequence continues at coordinate 51,602 of VXBQ01012953.1, read as the reverse complement.
AGATACCCAGGAATTTTGTTTTTTGATTTGTAGGATCAGCAGAGAGAGAGAGACTCCTGAGGAAAAAAGCTGGAGGTACTGCTGGTTCTCAGACCCAGGGGCAGCAGCAAAGGCAGTTCCAGAGTTAAAAAAAGACACTTGCATTGCAGTAGCTGTTGTGAGTGGGGTCTCTTTTGGAGACAGTGAGTAGAACGCTTAGAACAGATCCAGCTTTGTGTCAGGTAGGTGATAAGAGATATTTTTGAGGAAGACAGGTGGTGACAACGCTGCCATGATCTGGCTATTCCTTGGCATCAGGAACTCCCACTCAGGAGCAGTCTTGAGGTGGTTCAGCTCAGTGGCCAGTCCAGCAACAGCAGGAGCCAAAAATCTAAGAAGGGACAGTAATGGCCCCTCTCTGTCACTTTTCAACCTGTATCATTTGTAGGAGGTTTATACCTTGGAGTGAGAAGGTCTGTATCCACAAATGTTAACATTTGTGCAGCTTCAATTGTGTCATGTGTACGAATTGCTTGATGTGATAGCTTCCACATCATCGTCCTCTTCTGATTCAGGAGTTGAGTCTCCTTGGCATGAGTCGTTAGCCTGCTTGTGTGGGTGAATAAATCCTCGTGTTCTCTCAGGGAAACAGCAAACCAAGCTTCGAGCACTTTCTGTACTGTCTGCCTGCCTCCTCTCCACACAGGAAGGGACAAGCTGCAGCCCAGCATCTCTTCATGGCTTAGGCTACACCTGGCAGAGATTGGTGAGCAGAGCTGGATGGGAGCAATCCTCCAGTCTCAAGGAAGCTTCTTGTGTTTGCAAATTAGTCTGGGTTATTACTCTGAGTGAAAGCAAAAAATTGAAGATTTACTGTGAAGCGGAACAAACTGTCAGAAGAAGAGGTCTTACCCTAGGGCTGTCAAACTCCCAAGCAGATGCTTGTCCATCCATCTCATCTAAATGTATTTTAAAGATTTCTAGACATCTAGTTTCACTGGTTTTTGTAAGAGGTGCATTGCAACTGTGTATATGCTACATATTGGCAATGCACATGCAAAGTAGCACCAATATTCAGACCTGGGAATCCTAAGCCTCACAGTGCGGGGTTCCCTGTGTATCTAGGAAGTCCAGGCTAGAAGTGTGACCCCCCCACCCCCACAAGACTCATGTCTTAGGAGGACAGACACAGCTGGGAGCAATTTTTAATTCCTGCAGAGTCAGGCTGTACTCTGACCAGCAACCTGCTGTCCAAAGTCTCAGCTCCCTAAAAGAGTCTAAGGCATCCAGGCCTGAAGAAACGGTGCTGTTACAATGTCGGGGTATGAAATGGTTTCTGGAAAAGTTCACTGCATAAAGATCAGTTATTTCTGGACAGCAGCTCTGCAGGTCCAGGGAGATGCACTTCCCAGAGGTACCTTGGATCCTTAAAGGAACAGAGCTCATTAACCAAGAAACAAACAGCAGAATCCTAAAAGCAGAAGCATTTACACAACAGCCAAAGGCACTTCATAGGATTTTGATGGCTTGCAGCTCTTACTCAGGACTTTGATAGGGACCATGGGAGGTTTCATATGTTTCTCACAGATCATGGATGCAATTAAATCCACCCTCAGAGCCCCAACACGGCTTATACAGCCTCCTGTGAGGCTACATTGGTATGCTTGCAAGCAGGTTTCCTGGCATCCTTCCGGGCTCTCTGAGCAGGGTGTGGTTAATGGCGAACAAGAATCCAGCCAAGCATCTCCCTCCAGTGACAGCGACTGCCATGTAGATTTGTCATATCCAAACCTTAGATTCTATTTCTAGCACTGTACAGCAAGATTTAGTGAGATTTCTCGGATATTTCATCTGCAAAATGGGCAATTGATAATAGCTCTCATCAGGGGACAGATGACTAGTGCTGGTTATGAGCTGCACAGAAATATTTAGGGCTCACAATATATAAACTAGGATTTGGACTTGTGGATGCCTGTTTACCACTGAATGTTTTTTACTTACGCAGCTGGATGCCCTCACAAAAATTCTTTCCTCTGTCACGTACATAAATATTTGTATATGGTATTTACCACGAGAAAAGGAATTGCCTGGGTAGCTTTGTCAAATATATGATGTTGTGATGCTGCATTCTGTTTTGCAGAGGTGTGTTTGTCCTCCTGCTTCCCCCACCCCCCTTCCCATCCAGTGTAGTGCTTTGTGTGTTCTTCTCTTCTGAGTGTTAGGGACCCCTTTTTCATCCCTCTTGCTCTTGTGGCATCACTGATAGCCCAGCTCGGTGAATTTCAGACTGTAAAAGATGTAAAACTGTCATTTCAGAATTTAATTATGCTGCTTTCCAAAATTACCGAACACTTACTTGTTTGTTCTCATACACAGAAAAGATAATTAGGAGCTCTTGAATCATTAGTCTGGGAACCCACAATATCTGGAAGGAGCTGAAATTACTTCTTTGCTTTAAATTTGTAACACTGAATTGCAATTTTCGTTTTACCTCTGGCTTCTCTAGGTGTGTTTGAGGTTGCCCAAGGCCAGAACAATCATTTAATTCAAAAATAGCCTGGGCTTTCAGGAGCACCGCTGACACGCTGGATGCAGCTGGCCCGTGCCAGGGGAGCTCTCTGGCTCCCCTCATTGTTTCAGGTGGTGGGTGTGCTGGCCTCTCTGGGGCCACAGTCCTCACACAGCCAGCATCACTGTTACTGCTGTTCACCCCCAGAGCCTCATCTCCACACAGCACACAGACAAGCTCAGAGGAGGCACTTCCCAGCACTGGAGCCTGAAACAAGCACCTTGACATGAGCCAGCTGGTGCTGAAGCATTGAGGAGCTGGGGTTTCTCCTTTCTTCCTTTTTGATGCCTTGCCAGTGAGACAATCTCTGCCACCACCTCTTATTCTGCTGTTCTTTGATTTTCCAAATCTGGAAGTACCTCTAAAACTTGGCCAAGCTGGCTGGAAAATGAACAGAAGGAGAGCCAAAGCCTTCTTCAGGGGGGATGCCAAGGAAGGATGCTGACATGCACGAGGCAAATGCTGTGGTTTGGATGTGTTGCTCAGAGGTGAGAGCCCTTACAAACCTTGGGCTTCCTCTTAGGAAACACACACTTGGGAATACTCTCAGAAAGGAACCAGTGCAGAGCTGAACATCTTGGAAGAGTCTGGTACTCCAATTCTACCCTCACCTTTGAGAAGAGTGGATGGAAGCTACTCTTTCTCTGCAGCTGTGTTAGGCTGAGTGATGAGCCATTCAAATGGACACAGAATACTGCCCTTCCTTTCCCCTCCCCCCCTCCCCTTCCTATCCCCAAGATAAAAAGAAATTGGAAGAGGCTGAAGTGCACAGCTTTTCCCCTTCTAGACCTTGGGAACAGGCAGAGAAACACACAGGGTCATTTGGCTCTGAAGGCTGAGGGATGCGAGTGCTTTGCTGCAGAGCCTGCGGGGAGCATGAGTCACATGGATCGCCTCGGCAGATCCGGGCTGACAGCATCCACCAAATCACCGCCTCACGTCGCACTCAAAGGGCAGAAATAAACTGGGAAGCAGGAGGGGCTTGGGGAGGCAGCGCTGTGGGACGGGGTTATTTCAGCCCGTGTGTTTCTAGCTCAGCAGAACTGGACAGGGCAGTATATCCTCAGCTGTGTCCAACCTCCTCCTCCCTCCGCTGGAGCGAGGAGGTCTGTGGATCCTGATGGAGGTGGGTCCAAAGGACTGGAGCATGTGCTTTTTCCCTTCTGCAGCCCAGAAACACGGGGAACAGTAGTACCAGAAAGACTGATGTAATGGGAAAAATCAGCACTTCACATAATTTTCCAAACTCACGGTTTCTGTGGTACTTCCACATCACTACACAGAGCTCTTTGCTGACATTGTCATTTTGTAAGTATCGCCGTGTATGCCATCATCTCAGAGCTGCTCTGATGACCTGTCACCACATGATAAGTCTGTCGTTGTGTTTGCTGCTTTGCAGAGTTGTTTATCGCTGTGGTTTGTGTCATGCAAAGACATTACTTCCACTGCATAGTGTAGATACACCCTTGTCACACCTAGCAAAGGGAGAAGTCCTCAACACTTCCTGAGAAGGAGGACCAGGATATGTGGAAGTGAGCCTGTAAAGTTCTGGCTCAGGCAAGATGTAATTGCATTCCATTCCAGGTGGGGACTCATCTACCTTGACACATTTTGTGCAGGCTTATTCTTATCTGGTTTGAATCTCTACCTCTGTGCTGCCTTGAAGCCCACACTGAAGCTTTCAGTATTGCACTCAGATGGAAAGCAAAGCCCAACTAGGACTGAGTCTGTGGGTGACTTTTCTCTCAATCAGGGCAGTCCATGCATCTAGGGAAAAAAGGAGGTCATCATATGAAAAGACACAGACAGGAGAGCTGCCAGAAAAGAGAGATTTATAAGGTTAGAGCCCACAGTAGTTTGTGCTTGCAGGTGAGCTTCAAGTAGAGTAGGGCAGGGTCACAACTTCTGAGATCAGGAGACCCACTGAGGAATCGTGCAGTGTTGAGGAAGGCCTGTCATTCTTGCTACACTCATGCAGATGGGGAGAGCTGGAAGCTGTGCATCTGTGGATATGGCTGTGCATCCCAGGCATCCCAATGGCACCATCACATCTGCTGTCACACTAACCAGGCCACCTGGGAGCAGATGGAGGGACCTTCTGCATCGATGGCAGGGCTGTGAGCTTGAGTGTTCTTTGCAGGTGGGTCCCAGCTGTGCATGGAGACAGAGCCTTTGGTCACTTGTGAGGACTCAGTGTGCCTCTTCCAGCCCATGGAAGAGAGGAGAGCTGCATCCTGGCTTTGACAGCTGTCAGGCAGCTCAGGCACCTCTGTGTTCTCCAAGCCGCTGGTGCTGGCATTGTCTGCTACCCATGCATTTTATCCTGGACAGGCTAGGTTTGATGGACCCTGTGTTGAGAAGAAATTAACTCTACACTGGCTGAAACAGGGACACAAGGTTTTTAATAAGCCTTATTAGCTTAGTCTTTTATTGTCAGGCTGATTCTCTTGCTGAAAAAGTCAAGACTGGTGTCTTTTGGTAAAGAGGTGGTTGGTTCAGCTGTCAGAACCCCAGGTGAGCATCTGAACTGCTGGAGATGGCTGCAGTGCTAAAGGAGCTCCCAACAGATGTTCATCCAGCCTGGTTTTTGGTCCCATCCAGGTATCAGGTGGTCCAGGATAATTCCTCTGCTCCAGATACCCATGTAAGTGAAAAAAAAAGGAGCTGATTTGGGTACTCAAGCAGTTATTTAAGGTGAAGAGTCTGAACTGCAGAAACAGGGTTAGTTTTTCATCGAGGGGACTGTGCCAAGCAGTTTGGCATGACCATTACACGGACCACCACTGACTTTGTGCTCATTTTCCCACATACAGCCCCTAAAATGGACCTGTCCTTAAGCCATGATGATGCCTTGTTTAGCAGATTGATGGGCCACAACTGGCTCCCAGTGTATGCTGGCAGTTCAGGGACAGGACAGGAGCAGGAGGAGCAACTGCATGCGCCAGGATATGGACCAAGGCTTTTCCAAAATTAATGAAGTCACGTGCATGCAGGCACAAGCGATGGGGAGGAGAGCGATGTTAGTGTGGGCCTTTGTCCACAGGGACAAAGGATGGATGACGGTGGAGGAACAGGTCTGACACCGGTGGGGGCCTACCCCTGCTGCCACAGCTGCCTGGGGCCATGTCCCCACTGCAGGGGCTGTGGGGTGGAGGATTTGCCCTGCTCACAGGTGCTGCCTGCGCCCTTGTTGCCGCCTGTCTGTTGTCTGTCTGTCAGCAGCGGCGTGATGCTGGCGTGACTGCCACACAGAAAACTCCTCCTCCAGCACCAGGCATCCCTCGGAGGGCCTTCACCACAGGGAGCCCTTCCCACAGCCCAGTGCCCCTCTGTGCCTGTCCCCAGCAAGGCCAGCGCAGACAAACAAACCGGGACTGCAGCCAGTGACAGCTGTAGGACCTCAAGGCCTTTTTGACCTGCCACTAGCAGACAGTAGGGTAACTTCTGTAAACACAAGACTTCTTGTACATATTTTAACAGCATTTTTCTTTCAGGACGTTCTGTCATCACTGCAACATGCTTTTAGTCCCCTCTGAAAATTTCCTGGGCTTTTCACTCCCTCTTCTCATCTCCTTAAGCCAAAAAAAGAGTCATTTTGGTGAGAAATATTTTCAGTGGCTTTCTCAGAAGCATCTGCTCTCTGCCTCTGTGGGATTAGCCAGTTCAAGGCTGGTTTGTTCTCCTAGGAAATTACTTTCTCACCCCCTTCCCAAACTTACCTTCTAGATCAACATTCAGAACTTCTTTGGGCTCTGACTTCCATTGGTATCCTGAGCTGCCCTCCTGATAAAATTAGTTCTGAATTATCCCACTGATTGTGCTGGTTTTACTTGTTTGTTGGCTTGTTATGGGAGAGGTGAAAGCTACAGGCTGAGGGGTAGGTTTAGGGGATCAGCTATGTAGGTCTAGGGGTAAATATGTAGGGCACAGACTGCCCAGGAAAGGCAAATAAGCATGGACAGACAGGTTTCACAGAGAGCAAAGAGCTGGTGCATTAAGGAAGGCTCATGGCAGCCAGGGAGGTTGGAGATAGTGAGAATCAGCATTTCACATCCTAGCAGGAAAGCGAGAAACGTGAATTTGAACCAGACAAGAGTGCCTCAGAAAAAATGTAGTCCAGCTTGCAAAAAATAACTCCCAACCCCAAAGTAATTTATTGTTGCTCAGGCAGATAAAAGAAGCGCATAAAATTGGTTCCACAAGAAGGTCAGATTAAGTGCATGAACAAAATACAAGCATATTATATATGTGTGTGTGTGTGTGTACATATCTTCTGTTCAGCGTCTCTCATTATAGAACTGGGGATCAATCATAACCCCTCAGGGTTTCTTGTCTTGTCCATTGGCTTCTGGCCAGACAACCTCCGTCCATGGCATTAGGCTGGGCGAATGATGGAGGAATAAAGGATTGCATTAGAACAGAAGAAAGGGAGATGGATTCACTATGGGCTGCCAGGTGTTTAGGTACGGGCAGAGACTTCACCGGTCCTCGTGATGCCAGTGCTGCAGTATTACTTCTTCAGCCGGCTGCAGGAGAAAAGAACTTCATGAGTACCACCCCCCACTTTTTTTACATAGGGAACGACTGCCTGCCTCTGTAGCTGAGGATGCAAAGAGTTACTTGAGCATCCACATGGCTGCAGTTTAGGTTTCAGTTACACTGAGCTGCTTACTTGGCAAAGAGAGTTAGAGAACAACTGTATCAGCACTTGTACTGCACAGATTTATCTAGATTTTGATGTGTCTGTACAGGGTTTGTCCTCTCTTTATGGGGATTATTTTTTAACCTTGATAAAATGTAGGTGAAAACAAGGTGAATTCTTTGACACACGTTACGCGCTTCACCACATATGCATCCCAGCTGAGATGCAGTATTTGCCAATAAACATTCTCACTGAATTCTTGGTGACAGTGAAAAAAAATTAGGTGCAACTATCACAGTTTGCCAGTGTCACTGGTGAAAATGAAGCAGAAGTCCTGTTCTGTACCCAACCATTCACTGAACTTGTTCATGCAGTCATTTATACTTCCCTTCGCGCTCCACTTCCAGTGACAGAACGGCTGCCAGTGTTTCCAACAGCTGCTTCTCATGCCTGATACCATATAAGCTTAAAGACATGGAAAAGGGCAGCTTCTCTGCTAAGAAATCCTTGCTCCCATGAAAAGGGTCATGACATGATGGTGTATTTCACATCACCCAAGGCCTTTAGGAAATGGTACGAATCACAGTGTTCTGTGATTATTTTTCTCCTCTTTTGTTGCTCCTGGGAGGTTATTGGCAATTTTCACCACTTGCAGTCCAGCAATGCTCTAGCAGAGCAGGAATTAAATTATGGACATCATGGATTTTTAAAATTTGGTTTTCATCCTTGTGCTTGGTTGTGTGCCTTCCAGCTCCACAAACTTGATATCCAGATCTCAGATTCACTGTGGACCCTACCAAAGGACTTTGGAGCTCCTGCTTCTCTCCACATTAAGATAATTTGAGTGAAACCACTCTGCTCAAAAGTTTCCCAGCACAGTGCTACCATGGGTTTGGGATTTAGCACAGCTCATAACTCTTAAGCAGGATTTAACATGAGTAAGAGCTGAAAATGCTGAAATGTAGCTGTATTATTTCACCAAAGAGGCTCAAGTTCAATTTCTCCCTGCTCAATCATCCAGCTCCTCTCTCTTGAAAGCAGTCTTTGCCCATTCTGCATGCCCTCATTGCCACTTACTGTTTACACTGACATGTCTTGTTTTCCAGCAAGTATTGTCTTGCTTGGGCCATCCTTTTTGCCCGTTGCTGCCAGGAGAGAAGGGACAAAGAATAATTAGATATTTTTATGCTTCAAATGCTTTCCTCTGAAGTGGTAGTAAAGTGCTGTCTGACATCTGCAGAGTGCCCATCTCAAAAACTTGCTTTGAGTCTAAGGATTGACCTTTTGTCTGTTCTGCCCTGCACCCAGACAGGAAATCAGACTCCTCCTGTGGTTTGGAGAGCCAGCAATCTCTGCACCTTTCACAGGGACCATGGCACTCACCCTTCTCTGCTGCCAGCTTCTACCACTGATGATGCACAGGCACCCAAGGGCAAATGCCAATAAGCTGCCTCCAGCACTTGCTCCAATTATCACATAGTTGATCCAAACAGGAGCTTCCTCTGTGGGAGGATAAAAGTATTTAGACACAGAAACAAATAGAATTTTATAGCTTTAGGGTTGGGGCAGGGACATGATGCAAATTTCCATACCCACGTGGTACTGAAGGCTGATCTTTCTGTCACCATCTTCTATGAGGTGACAGCTCCACAGCCCTGCAGCATGGATGTTCACCTCCAACTTTACTTCATGCTGCTTTGAGTTCTTAATGTCCATCTTAGTCCCATTCACACGTTCCCAGCTCAAGTAGGCATTGGGTGGGAGCAGTCCAGAGACCTGGCAGGTCAGGGTCATATTGGCCCCTCTGGAGAGTGGCCCAGCAGGGTTAGCTGAGACTGTAAAGGCAAGAAAAGGACATGTGAGTGAGGGGATGGGAAGATGGGTCCTTCCATGCTCTTGTGCTTTGCAGGTTTCTGCAGCTCCTTCTCTTCATGACCCACTTCTCTTCCTCTCACCTTTCATCACCACCAGCTCTATCTTGCTCTGTGCATGTCTTCCTTGGTACTCCAGCTGGCACTGGTACTGGCCAGAATGGTTGAAATGGACTTTGGGGAGCTTCACTTCTATGGTACTTTCAGGTTTTCCTTCAGGTATCTGAAACAGCAGGTTGCTGCTTTTTTTTGTCTCATGCAGCTGTCCTTGTGCTGTGACATTGAAATCAAGCAGCTCATGAGCATTTGCATTTTCCTGTTGTTTCCAATTCAGCTGTCCTGTGAAACCTTCTTTCCATTTTATCTTCTGGGAGTTCAGGCGCCATGACAAGATGACAGTGCTATCAACAGTTGCATACTTTCTTTCCAAATCTGGATTCTGAAAACCTGAATTTAGAAGAGACAAGGAATACAGAGGCAGGAAAAGCCATGGTTACGCTTCCCCATGTCTACCCTTGATCCAGAGTGAGGCACGCTGCACTCAGTTTTAAAAAGGACTTGGAGAAAAGCCACGACATCCTCCAGGAAGGTTAAACAGTATCTGAGAATAAGACAGCAGAAAGATCCAAAGCTCCCAAGCACAGCAGAGCTGAGAAGAACCGACCCCAAGGAAAGGAGAATCTTCTCCTCACCAAGCCTGGAGAGGAAAATGAGTGTAAGAATGGAACAGAGCTCAGGCAGCAGAACAAGCCCCAAGCTGCATTGTTGGAAGCCTTGGGAAGTCAACCCTGGAGCACCAGTGCTTGGGATGTGAAGATTAAAAGTGAAACTCATGAGCTGAAGTGAACACTGGTTCCCAAGCTTGTGTGTGAGTTCCATTTTTGTTGTCACATACCTAATACCTTCACAGCAAAGGAGATGTTCTGATTAATCAATGGAGAGTCTGAATGGACCTGACACACCCAGGTCCCACTGTCCATAGCCTCCAGTTTCTTTAAATTCACAATGTATTTTTGACGGCTCTTGTTTTGTAATTGTGGTGTTATTCTGTTATTGTTACTGTCAAACATTGTGATGCTGAGATCGGGTAGAGGACTGGATGAATTTTGCATTAAAATCAGCTCAGGGACTTCATTTTGCAGAAAATGCCCATCCAAAGAGATCGTCACTGTAAAAAGAAAAAAGCACAGCCAGTAAGTCAGTTCCTCTTCCTGCGAGAGAGGGAAAAGTGCTACAGCAAAGAGAACATGGAGACATTGTGCCTTGGAGATGGAGGAGAAATGAACCATGACAGCCCAGTACAGAAGAAGTGCAGCTGGATAAAGAATCCCAGCAGAGATGTCTCCCCAAGCCCTGCGGTCTCCTCCTCCCACAATGAGTAAAAGCCCAGCACTCACTCACATTTTAAGATATGCAGCAAGATGCGGACTTTGCCAGGGCCATATTCACAGGTGTAGATGCCAGCATCGGAGAGCTTCAAATCCGACACCCACAACTGCTTATATTGCTTCCTGATGTTAGATCGACCGTCAATGAAGCTTGGTTCTTTTGAAAACATAGGCTTGGTTAGGAGGGAAGAGGTTTCTCAGCCACGCAAAGGGAGAAGGGGTGATGAATTGGAAGCCTTACTTTTCCATACGCCATTGAGGTGTCTATTACTCTTATCCATACGCCATAGAAGAGTATCGTAGTACATCCAGCTCACAGCTGTGTCCGGACGTAATCTGGAGTCAGAAGGTATGCCTGTGCAGTTCAGGGTCACCTCACCTCCTGCGAGCCCAGTCTGGAATTCATTTTGGTGAGCCATGCTGGAGATCAGACCTGAAAGTCAACACCCACCAAAAAAAGGCATAAGTTCACTTTCTGAAGGGTGGCTCAGTAAACACTTCCCAGCCCTCCAAAAAGATGTTGATATTTCTCCTCCCTTTCCCAGACACTGAAATTATCCTCAATTTCTGAATTTGTCACTCCTTTATATCATCAATCAATTGAGCTCTTTTATTACCTGGTTAATGGCTATTCTCTTTCACATATATTCAGAAAAAATATACCAGTAATTATGGTGGACTGACCATCATTCATAATTTTGAAATGTCAACAATTTTACTGAAACAACCTTTTTCCACTGGATAAGACTTAGTTATTCTACTGGTAGCAAATGAAGGACAGCATATGTCAGCCCTCCTTCTCTCCCCAGTCAACACTTGATGCAGCACTGACAAATTTGCTCACACCTTCTTCCAGTTTTTGCATGGACAAAGACTGAAAACACAGAAAAAAATGAAGAAATAAAGTAAAAAAAAGAAAGAAACAAGGCTGACATAGTGTCAGATTCTTGTTCTTGGGAGGAGGGCTATGTGACAGTAAAAGAAATAGGATGTATAAAGTTGAAGAAACATTAGGAGTGGCTTCTTGGGAGAATCATCTCCTTTCCTTCACTATAAAGAAGGTTTCTGCAGAAGACCTTTAGAAGGAGGTGGAGTTGCCAGAGGTAAGATTGGGAACAACAGGGTTGTGGTCTCCTGGCTCACTGCTGGTAAACTCTCAGATGTCTAACCTGCAAATCCCTCAGGGGACCTGAGAATGTAGAAGTGTAAAAGGAAAAGTTTACATGAATTTAATGTAGGGTTTGCCAGAAGTTACATCCCTCTAAGAGGTACCTGCAACAGTACCAATACAGATTTTCGATAATTGCACATTGGACTACAGAAGTTTATGATTTTGTCTTAAACTGCGAAATTAGAAATGTTATTAATAAGAGTTGGTATCTTTTGCTTTTCATTTGGTTCTAGGGTGCACAAGAGATTTCCAATCTTTCCTTCATGACCAGAGGAATCAAAGCTGAATATCTGAGAAATGCAGATCTTATTCACTGCCTTTTCTTTCTTGGAAAATGAGCACTAAAAAGCCCACCAAAGCTTGTAACATTAGCAGTCAAGCTAAGCAAGCCAGTAGCATTCCATTTACAAGGGGAAATCTGTGATGAGATTCTGAAGATCCCATCACAGATGTGGTTACCCTTCACAGATATGTTTTTGCCCAGACAGCTGGAGGCAATGTGGAGGGCAGAATTTTCCACTGTGCTTGGTGTGTATCCAGGTTCTCACAGGACCCCCCCACTCCTGCATCTCTATGGGGCAGCTCCCCAAACCTGGCTATGCACCCTGGTTTTGGCAGGCAGGCTCAGCAGGCGGGCTGGGGACAACCTGAGTCCCGGGGCTAAACCGTGTGAGGAGCCTTGTACGACGCATCAGAGAGAGCATGGGAATACACCGAGTGTTGTGAGGCTTGTGAAAAGGCAGTGAGGACCATGAGGGTTTGCTGAGCCCAGCACTCACCCAGATGCAGAAGCAAGAAGGCAGCAGGCATGCAGCTCACGACTGTGCCGCACGACTCCATCGCTGTGGGAACGCTCCTCCCGTCCACGGGGCTGGAAATGCTGTCACTGCCAAGGGGTCTTATCCTGGAAGACCCAAATGCTCTGTTAGTAATGTTTTATTTTCAGACCTGGATGGTTGGGACTTGTGTTCCCAGTCAGCTCCCACCATCCTTCAGCACAGCAAAAATGGAAGCTCATTGGGAAAGTCACCAGAGCCCTTTGTTTCAGCAAAGAATCCATCTGCAGCGTGCCCCTGGAGTTTGGTAATAAACATTTCATTTTACTCATCCCTAGGTTTCTGGCATTCATCAGGCAGCAGCTGTTTATACTGCCAAGAGTTCTGTGCTTTTTTACTTCTCTATGGTGGGTTATCATCACTCTTGCAGAGATTAAAGCTAAACACATACAGGGCTGCATTAGCAAGAGCACAGCCAGCTCTGCTGGAAGTAGAGTGAAGTAATTATTCTTCTCTATTTGGCACACCTGAGGTCTCATCTAGGATACAGGGTACAGTTTTGGGCCCCCAGTACAAGAAGGATGCCAACAAACTGTACAGAGTTCAATGGAGGGCTAGTGAGATGGTGAGGAATTTGGAGCACCTGACATACAGGGAGAGGCAGAAAACTGGGCTTGACAGGCAGAAGGGAGCCAAAGTGGGATCTAATTTCAGTTTCCCATTATCTAATGGATATTACCTAGAAGAATAAGCCACATTCTTCTCAGATGTGCACAGGGGAGGAACAGGAGGCAGCAGCCATATGTTGAGCAGGGAAATGTTGACTAGATATAAGGAAAACTTTCTTCCCACTGAAGGTGGTTCAGCAGTGGAATAGATGCCAAGAGATGCCAGGCAATCCCCACCATTGGAGACGCTCAGAAGTTGCCTTGTCAAGCCCTGAGCAACATGTAGTTTTAGAGTCAACTCCGCTCTGAGTAGAAGAATTAACTGGAGACCTCCCAATGTCCCTTGCCATCTAAATATTTCCATGTAGTTTTGTGATTCTATGATTACAGCCATCTTTAGGCTGTTATTAATATTTTTCTTCAGGTTTGGGGTTTTTTTTAAACTTCTTACCTTAAAAATCTCAATAACCAGCAAGTCTGATGTTGGAAAGACCTGCATGAATTCTTAGGACTATTCAGTGAAAAGTATGGGGAAAAGGGAGGAATGAGGTCCATGAGAAGAAGTTGTATTAATGGTAGCAAAACCATAAGTGGGAACTGGAAGCTAATGACCATGGCGAGGTGAGTTATCAAATTAGTTGCAGTTTCTGACTGCAGCAAAGACCAAGTGCTGGTAACAGCTGCAGCTGGGTGGGCTGACAAGGTGAAGGGGACCGTGGCTGCTGGTGCAAGGACACTACTGAGCTCTCCATCCTTAAACCGAGGCATAAATCACAGAAGGGAAGCCCAGCAGCTTAAATGCACTGGGGACTGAGCAAGCCAGTGAGGTGACCTCACTTCTCTGAAAGCAGGCGTGTGACAGACTGAAGGCTGGAGTCTTAATGGGATTAAACTCAAAAGGAATGCATGAATAATTTTCTACAGTATTTATATGTGCGATGTGCAATATTAAGTGTAATATATTCTATTAGAGGATAATTTAATACTGAAATTAATTTAATGATCAGAGCATGTGAAGCTATCAAAGAGCAGATGAAAACATCAGCACTACATTTAAAAGGAAATCAGGTCAGCACGACAGCTGACATCCAGACCAATGTACACACAAGCACAGATGAAAAATATGTGTGCAAGAGCAAGACAGCAGCCATATGCACCACCAGAAGAGAAACAGGTGGCAAAGACACAGTCAGAGGAGACTTGTGGCTTGCCTCGTGCAAAAAAAACCCAAAAAACATAAAAACCACCCCAGGCCAGGAAATATTTGTATGAGCTGTTTACTGCGAAAACTGTGAAACAAAGGAGCAAGAGCAGATGACTGGAGATCACTCCTAACAAGATGCAGAGGCAGTGATGAAGCAGTTTGCTGGGTTAAGCTACAGAATAAAGAAAGGGGCACTAACAAGGCATCTGTATGCATCTCACTCCCGAAGGAACATCGATAACTGAGAACTGGCACAGGGCCCTGAGTAAGATCCATTCCTGAGGTGACAGGAGAAACCTCATCTCTGCTGTGAAATCTCACATCACCTGTTCCTGTGGGATGAAAAAGTCAGCCCCCACTCTGAAGTAGTGTCTGTGAATTAACAGTTCAGTGATGGGTTGCAAATTTTTTAAGTCATTAAACTTTATATAAAACCTGAAGGTAATGGAACAAGTAAAAATTAATGAAATCACTGAGTCACACCTCATAATTTTGTTTTGACTGGGAATCTCTATTCTCCTGTCATATGGCTTCAGTTTGTTGTTTGCCTTCTTGCTTCTTTGTTATTGAGCAAAACCACACAACCAGAGCACTGTGGGACTGGTGAACTGCTGACCTTGTGCATCTTGGTAGATGCAGATTGATGCATCTTTGTTCTTCTGTTTCTTCTCTTGGTTTCACAACTTCTGCATTCCCACTTTGTTCACACTAATCTTTGTATTTCTGTGGCAGATCTCCACAGTGTGATGTTACCACCTACATGTCACAAATCAGTGGGGAAAACGGGTTGCCTTCAGCTAGGATTGCTTTTATACACTTTCTCCCTGTTTATTTCTACTTCTTATGCATGCCACTTCCTATTCCTATTCCCCCCTGCCTTTCTATCTCCTTCTGCATCCCTCCAGGCCAGATCACAGGGATGCTGCTCTGGAGTTTACAGATCTCGGTGAGCAAGGCTCCACTGTGTTAACCAGGCAAGCTGCTCTCAGTAGCAGATGCCTGTAGCAGACCCACAGCCTCCTTACAGGCAGCCCAGCTGTATCTTACTGTGGTACTCATAAATTAAGCGGTGTCACAGAATGTCCCCAGGCACTGGAACATACTCATCAGTCCTGTTAAATTGCTAGTACATTTCCTGACACATTTTTGGCCAGGGACAGCTCTCGCTCTCCCGAGCAACCCTTGGGATGCATTTAGGTGTTAGCATGGGCCAGGGACCTCTCCCATTAGGTGGCTGGCACGTGGCCAGTTCATTTTGGAGGTTAAGTGAGTTTAATAGCCCAGACCATCTCATGCCAGCTGGCCTCTGTGCCAGAAACAGTCCAGGCATACTTGATTTATTAGCACGTCTAGCAACTGAGGAGCAGGGCTCCCTCCCAAGTGAACATTGATTTCCTTTTCATTTTAACTTCCCCCTCTTATTAAACTGGTTTAATTTCCTTCTTGACTTATTTTAATGATCCCTGCCTCTCTGAGGGATAGGAAAAGGAGAGCTGAGGTAGTGAGTGGGCTTGCTCCAGAGAATGATGCCTGCAGGACCAAGTCATGCCTGGAGAACTTCTGCTTGAGAGCAAGGCTGGCAGCCCCTTGATCCCTCCAGCACTGAACCCCAATCGGTGATGGGTACAGAGAACTCTCCAGAGGCTGGCACTGGCATGACACAGGAGGAAACTTAAATTTAAAAAAACCCCAACAAACAAAAGCTAGGCAACCGCTCCTGATGCAGAGCAAGCCATCTCCTTTTCTCATTGTGTCCCTGTGCCTCTTTCTCGCAGTGCGGTTTTGTTTTCTCCTCTCGCTCTTGTTTGTGGCTGTGCTTTTGATCTGGGAGCAGCTCGTTCTGTCAGGGTTGGGGGGCCCCCAGCCCTCCCTCCCCACCTCAGCTTCCGCCGTGGCATTTCCCCTTGGGGAGCCTGCTGGGCAAGGGCTCAGGGTGCAGCTGCGAGTGCCCTGCTCGAGAGTTATGCTAGCTGTGGGGCTCTGGGCTAAAGGGCTTCATCTCCCTTCTTCTCAGTTTAAAAATCTGAAACAAAGCTGACTCTGCTCTTTTACCACATAGTGGTTTCTTTGAAATTACTTCTTAATGTTAAAGCAAATATCAGGCGAGCAGCAGGCAAGGTAAGAGACCGAGTGCAACGAAAATAGCCAGCAGAGAGCAAAGTTGTGACAGCAGTAAAGGTCATTTCATGATCCCTGCTGTCCCCCTGGACTGTTGGACCTTGCCTCCATTTCCTCCTGAGCATCTCTGCTCATCTGAGAGCAGATGCCACCCTCCTGCTGGAGCTCCAGGGAGAGGGAAGTGCTGGAGCAGGATCCATGGGATCATACAGGTGAGAGCAGGTGATCCTCCCTCCCCAAGACAGGTCCCACCATCAGGACAAGGCAGGGTGGTGATGTCCCTGTGTCAGCACCGGCTGAGCTCTCCTCAGCCATGAAGTAGCCCATGCCTAGTCACATGCCTGCAACCATGTGGAGGTCACAAGAAGTGGCTCCATCTCCACAGCCCAGGTTGCTCCCTTCTGGCCGAAGGGGAAGCCAAGACCTGCCTTTCTAAAGCCACCAAGGCAATGTGATGCACTCTGAAATCAGCTCCTTCATCAACCTTCCAAGCCCTGTATGTGCTCGGGATGACATCTTCCTTAACTTTGCTCTGGTGAATACAGGGTCCCCACATGAGGCTGGGGCAGATCAGAGGGACACCATTCCTGGGTGCTCAAGAGCCCGAAGTGGGGATGAGGAGAACGCTCGGTTTGGGTGAGCCGAGCCCTGCTGTGCTGCAGGCAGCTTTGGCAGACATCTTTGTGAGACACCGGGGAGGACAAAGGAAAAGTCAGGGACACCTCGTCACAGCTTTTCAGTACTTGAAGGGACCTTATCAAAAAGATGAAGAGAGAGTTTTTACGTGGTCAGATAGTGATAGGAGAAGGAGGATCGGTTTTAAGCTAAAAGAGGGTAGATTTAGATCAAATGTTAGAAAGAAATCTTTTACTCAGAGACTGATGAGGCACTGGAACAGGTTGCCCTGAGAAACTGAGTCTGCTCCATCCCAGGAAGTGTTCAAGGCCAGGTTGGATGGAGCTTTGAGTGACCTGGTCTAGTGGAAGGTGTCCCTGCCTGTGGCAGGGGTGTGGGAATGAGAAGTTCTTTAAAGGTCCCTTCCAACCCAAACCATTCTGTGATCCTATGATTCTAACCTGCACCAGGGACTGTTGAGTTCATAGTGGAGAACACTGAGTGGTAACCTGAACTCAACCTTCAGGCACCGTGTGGAGGAAGGAATATCTGAGGTGGCTGATGGAGGTTGGGCAGGATATGCCACCTGAAAGTTGAAAAATTCAACCAGAAATGAAACTCCTGCTTTCAACAGTGCCACAGCCCATGGAAGGGGAAAGCAAATCTCTTTTCTGTTGTCCTGAAATTGCAAGGATCCCTCTTTTTCCAAGAAATCCTGCTCACTCAGCCCTGAGCTAATGGATCAGGCTGCATTGGCAGCTAGTGTCAGGCAGTGAGCCAGTTAGCCTGGATTAGCAGAACAGACCCCTCCGGTCTCAGCACGTACAGATGTAAGTAGACATCCATACTTAGCTAGAGACTGGCATCTTCTTATTTTTGCAGGCTTTTTTTAGAATAAAGTTCCCCTTCCTGCAGGGTATGTGGAGAAGGTGATAGCAAGTGGCAGCTGGTAGAGGGCTGCTCCCCCAATGCATTTGCAGTCCTTGGGGATATGCAGTCACCAGTGGCAGGCCCTCATATAGCACATACTTCCCTATATATGGGTTTAAAAGATCCATGAGATCCCCAGGCTCTGAGGCAAGCTGAGCTTTTCCTAACTCCCTTTTTTTCTGCCCCTTTCAGAGGAAAATCCAGGGAAACGAACAGTTTTTAGTTAAAATTAAAAGGCCTCGGAGAAGTGCACAGCCAGGAGTATTATCAAATCAAAGGTTTAAGGCGGTTTTACAGCAGACCTTTAAGCAGGGCAAGACCAATCCATGCGTGCCGAAACAGCAACTTGAGTGGAGTAATAAAGTTCGTAGCATCAAAAAACCCGAAAACAGGCTGGCCTCTCAGCAAAAGAAAGAGTTTCCTTACCTCTTCTCTCTCAGCCTCTGTGTTTCTGTCTCCTTGTGTTTGTCACCTGCCGTAATTGATCTCCCCCAGCTACAGCTGTAACAAAGCTGATGTTCAGCAAGCAGATGTTGGGTTGGCCTTGATGACTCCTCCTCTCCAGCCGGAGCGACAGCAAGGTCTTTCTGCCAGTCCAGGTTCTGCTGGCATCCGCTGGCTTCTCTGGGCAGATGGTGATTTTCCAAAAGGCACGTGATTTCCACTCTGGGTGCGAGCAGAAATGGACCTGAGCGGAAGGCGATGTATGGCAGCGGTGGGGAGAATGAGTGTGCAAAACAGAGGGAGCCTATTGGCCATGGGGCAGCTGATGGAGGCCGTGACGGGGCTGAAAGCTAGACATGAGTGGCTGGGAGCTGGTCCTGCTCCCCTGAGGAGGAAAGCTCACAAACTAACAGGTTAGCCCAGCAGATCCGGGCCCAGCCCACACCTCCCGCACTCTGCGAGAGTAATTCCCGGCCTGTCTCCTGCACCTCCACTAAGAGGGGGCACTTCTGAGGAGCTGACCCCAGCTCCACGTGTCTGTGGAGTATGTCTGAGATTTAGGGTGAGAGGAGAGAATATTTTCTTTATAGCAGTGGTGGCTTTTCCTTGGCTGTCTGCCAGCACCCACCCAGCTGCGCTCTCATTCTCCCTCCTCAGCAAGGCAGAGGGAGAAGAGGTGAAAAACCCTCCCAGGTCAGGATAAGGACAGGGAGATCTTCCCCCAGCTACTGTCATGGGCAAAACTTTAACTTGGGGAAAGGTTAATTTAATTTATGGCAAATTAAAAACAAATAAATTAATAAAATAGTGATAAATTAGGGAAAAGAAACCCAACAACTTTAAAAAGCTTCTCCCACCTCTCTTTTCTCCCCAGGCTGAATTTCACACATGACTCTTCTGTCCCTCCTTCCTCCCCCAAAGTGTAACAAGGGACAGGTCATGAGAGTTGTGGTCACTTCATAGCACTTCATCTCTGCTGCTACTTCCTGCGTATGCTGTTCCTCTGCTCCACCGTGGGGTCCTTCAAGAAACGTTCTGATGTGGGTTCTTCCCATGGACTGCAGTTCTTCATGTTCATCTTGACATTAGAAAGACGTTTTCCACAGTGAAAACAATCAGTCACCAGAACAGCTTCCCCAGAGATGTGGCAGAGTTGCCATTGCTGGAGCCTTTCAAGGTGTGATTGGGCAGGGTGCTAGATAACCTCATCTAGGCACCCAGAGTGCATCCTCCATAGGCCACAGCTCCTGCCAGAAAACCTGCTCCAGTGCAGCCTCTCCATGGGCTGCAGGGCAATCTCAGCTCTGGCACCTGGAGCACCTCTTGCCCCTCCTTCTCCCCTGATTTTGGTGTCTGCAGGGCTGTTTCTCCCATGTATTGTCCTTCCTGTCTCCCACAGCTGCTGTGCACAGCTTTTTGCCCTTTGTTAAATACACTGTCACAAAGGTGCCACCAGCATCACTGATGTGCTCAGCCTTGGTCTGCAGTGGGTCTGCTTTGGGGCTGTCTGGAGGTGGCTCTGACTGACATGGGGCCAGCTCCTTCTCACGTCTCACAGCAGCCACTGATGCCGCCCTTCCAGTACCAAAACCTTGCCCTGTAAACCCAGTGTAAGGTTACTCTTCAGCAACCTGTACCAACCTGCACCACTACTGAATCTCAGCTGTTTCCCTTCTCTGTAGGGTGGAGGAGGGGGCTTTTGTGGTTTCCCACCCACATTTGGTCTCTCTCTTTCTCTCTCTCTGAATCCCAGCCTCAGCCAAGGTGGCGGAAACCCACTGAGCCCCAGACAGGGCTGAGATTTCATCTCTGTGCCACCCACTCTTCTCCTTTTGGCAGTGACTTGCCCCTTTGTCTGGAGGATGGGGCTGTGAGGTGCAAGCAGGCTTTGGGGGGAGCAGGGACAGGCAGCCACAGCAGCGAGGTTCACAATGTGCCACCAGCTGTGACAGCCGTGGCACAGCCGTGATCAGGCCTCCAGAGCCAGAGCTTCTCCATTGATGATGACTTTGGAGAAAGATGATGTCCTATTTCAGAGAGGAAGTCACCTGCATGAGACAGGATCTTCCCATGGTGGGATAGAAACGACAGGATGGGATGGGATGGGCACTCTGCCAGAGGCCAGAACTTGGGAAAGCCCTTTTCTGAGACACAGCTCTCCTGCAAGAACCTGACATATCACATCAGCATCTTCAAAACTCTCTCACATGTGTCAAATAGAAATGTCCTCTCTAGTCCCCAGCTTCCAAAGAGATAATATCCTGGGGGGAAAAAAAAAAAAGTTAATAAAACTCAGGTTGGGACTGTGAGGCTGTGGCTTGGGGATCTGGGGCATTGAGCTGATGCTTCAGTTTGTACAGCTTCTGGCTTGCATTTTGTCTCCCCAGCATGCTGTAATGCAGAAACATTGGCTTGTTTTTAAACAGTCGGTTTATGTCACTGCAAATATCTACCAGAAATAGAATTCCCTGAAGGGGTAAAGCTTGCGAAATGCACTTGAACTGGCTGCAGAGTTGCAAGGAGAAGCAGGGCTGTGGGTCTGAGGTGACAAAGCTGCAGGCTTGTCATATTGTGAATGCCTGTTCTGGATCCACTGTCACCCTGGGGTGGGGATCCATCCCTTGGAGCTGCTGCAGTTGTGCAATGAACAGGTGCCTCTGGGACCAAGGGTCACAGCGTGCAGTGACGTGTTTGTATCACTTTCATCCAAGCATCTCAAAGCACTTTGCAAGCATTAATTAAACATCAGAATCCAGAAGGGATGAATAATATTAGCCAGTCAGTCTCTCTTCTGAATGTAATATTCCTCATAAATATTTAACTGGTTTTTAAGTTCTTTGCAAGTCTGGTTCTCACCTCTCTGGGACAATTGCTGTACGACACCCTTGGGGAAAGGGGGCTCATCCAGCATCACACACTGACCCCGTGGCACAGCGAGAACAGCCTGAGCCCTGTACACGGCTCTGCCCCCCTCAAATCAGTGGCTGTCACGTTTCCCTGCTCTATCCCCTGCAGAGACACTCTGCGCTGTGTCTCTTTGCTCTAATCCCATCACCAGCAATATTTTTGCAAGCTTGGGTTGGAGAGAAAGAGATCCTCTCAGCGGAGGGAAGAAGCTTCCAGGCTGTGCTGGGTGATGGTTACAGTCTGCAGAGACACTGAGTGTCTCCAAGGAAGTGAGAGATAAAGACAGAAAATGGGCTCAGAAATCAGGTGTTGAGAAAGACCTTTCAACTGGATTCTCTGGAAAGCCAAGATGGCCCCAGAGATCGTCTCCTTAAAACCAAGTTCCCTGCACATCGGTGGGGGCTGTGAGTGTGCCTCTGTAGTCTGATAGGTGAAAGATACCCAGATATGTTGGAAAATTAGTGATTGCTCAGTGGTATTGGAGAGAAGAAAAGACAGGTGTTTCATGCAGCATAAAGAACAGATCTTCAGGCACCTGACTGTCAGCAGCTTCAAAGGCCAGGAGCGTTCTCTTTGCAACAGAATTGCTGACACCTGGTGAGCCTCTCGATATGTGGGAGCTAGAAACAACGAGCTGGCTGCTGAGGGGGCCCAGTGACTCGCCCCAGCACAGCTGTGTTCCTAAGACAGGGGGAAAACTGGGGAGAGATACCTCTCTGCAGGCACTTGGAAGCCTGAATTGGGAAGAAAGGGCTCTCTAAGCAGATATCATCAAGGGATGGTTGCTGATCAGAGTGGAAAATCAGGAACCCTCCAGAGAGGTTCTCCATGAGCAGAGGGTCCCCTGTATTTAGTTAGGAGGGGTGGAGCCTGATGGAGCAAGACTATCCAGGTGTGCTGGGAAATCAGGGGCTGCTTGGAGGGCACTGGACA
The DNA here is from genome assembly GCA_013400175.1 of Phainopepla nitens. Taxonomy (NCBI): domain Eukaryota; kingdom Metazoa; phylum Chordata; class Aves; order Passeriformes; family Bombycillidae; genus Phainopepla; species Phainopepla nitens. The sequence goes on along the minus strand of VXBQ01012953.1, from coordinate 29,387 downwards.
GAGGAATCAAGAATCACTACCTGCAGAAGTGTGTCACCAAAAGTGACAGGAGCTAAAGCAAGCCTAACCAAAACCAATCCCATGTTAAGGACACGTGAGAAATGCAACAAGCAGGAGTGACGTGGCTGGGGGAGCTTTTAGGGACCTATATAGGATGCACATCGCTTACTATCTCACTGTTACTGGCCCTGGCAAAAGCAAGGGGGAGAAGCTGGTGGCAGTAATTGTTTTGATGCACAGCTGGAGGCGTGTGATCAGCACAGGATGATGCACGGTGCACTAGATGGCGGCATTGGCTCGGTGCAAGGAGCTGGCACGGACAGCGGAGCGGCCGCCGCAGCCGCCGGGGTGTCCCCGCCGGGCTCTGCCGGCCCTGGGGGCTCATGGAATCACACAGAGGTTTGTGCTGGAAGGAGCCTGAAAGATCATCCAGTCCAACATCCTGCCATGGACATCTTCCAATAGACCAGGATCCAGCCTGGCCTTGAACGCTGCCAGGGATGGGGCATCCACAGCTTCTCTGGGCAACCTGTGCCAGTGCCCCACCATCGTCACAGTAAAGAATTCCTTCTTAATATCGAATTTAGGATTTTGAAGGGCTGGGGAGAGCCTGAACGGAGGGTCCTAACTGAGCTCCTGACAGCCCCCAAAGCTTGTTTAGGGAGTTTGGTGGTGATTCCTCCTTGGTCCAAAACCCGTGCCATTTTACACACGGAAAGGGGGAGTGCTGACATGGTGACAAGAAAGAAGACACACAGTGCTTGTAAAAGAAGAGGAGCCTCAGTAAGAATGAGAATTACCAAACCCTTGCAAAATCTGCCCTTGTGCGTGACTTGCTGTGTTTCTGGGCAGCAGGAGTGTCCTGTGTCCTCCTGCCTGGCGTGAGACCCTCTGGGACCCATCCGTTCAGGTGGGAGTGGCACCCTTCTCAGAGCACACCCTATGACAGCTTTTGGAGGGAGTGCATTGAACTGCCAGGCCAAGCAGGATGGAAACCTAGGAGAGCAACTCTTGAACGTGATGGAATCCACAGCTATGAAAAGACTGTCCCAGATGCTTTGGAACTTAGTGGGAGGCACAAGAGGCACTACCCACAACAACAGCATTCCAGTAAGGAGCTTGGTTGGATGGTTTTGCCTTTAGAAGGCAAAAGTAAAACCCCACATATTTTGGGTTTATTCTTCAAAGTGTTGAAGAAACAGAAGCAGAGTACTAAGTCATGGGATATTTTTGCAGGATTGGTGCTGATATTGTTCCCATAAATTTTGACAAGCAAATATAAAACTCAGTGTGCTTTAGTAGCCCACATAATTTGAGATCTGGTTTTAACATTTTATTGTTTTTAAAAGGCTGTGCAGAATGCACAAAGACCACAATAGATATTTTTCTTGTTGCTCTTTTGTCAGATTATGCTATTTGCTAGCACTTAGCCTCTCACTGTAAATCCCTCAGAAGTCTGGGTTGCAGAACATCTGGACCTAGTTATGATTTTTTCTAATGATGTTGATCTTTCTTACTGAAAAAAGATTAGTTTGGGATTAAAGATTGTCTTCCTATTCCTTTTGGAGGAGTCCTACGCAAAGGAATTTGCATGCATAACACTTTCTTTGCATTCCTTAAGCCCTCGTCTCTGCTAAAAGGGAATCCTCTGGATTTTTTTAAAGTTTTCATCCACTGTGCAGTGAGTTTTCATGGCAAGGTCTAGATAGGTGGGGAGCTACAGAGTTGGCTTCTGGGAGAAGCTGCCAGAAGTTTCCCCCATGTCTGATACAGCCAAAGCCAGCTGGCTCCAAGGCTGAGCCATCAGTGATGGTGGTAGAGCATAACACGGTTAAGTGGGATGAAAAAAAAATTAACAACTGCAGCCAGAGAGAGGAGTGAGGATATGTGAGAGAATCAGCCCTGCAGACACCAAGGGCAGTGCAGAAGGAAGGGCAGGAGGTGCTCCAGGTGCCAGAGCACAGATTCCCCTGCAGCCCTGTGGGGCAGACCACGGTGAGGCAGGATACCCTCCTGCAGCCCAGGGAGGTCCTTGGGGAAGCAGAGACCCTCCTGCAGCCCAGGGAGGACCCCAGAGCAGGTGGATACCTGAAAGAAGGCAGTGATCTCATGGGAAGCCCACACTGGAGCAGAGTCCTGGTAGGACTTGTGGCCCCATGGAGAGAGAAGCCCACACTGGAGCAGGTTTGCTGGTGAGACTGGTGATCCCAGAAGGGACCCATGCTGGAGCAGTCTGTGAAAAACTGCAGCCTATGGGATGGACTCAAACTGGAGAAGTTCATGGAGAGCTCTCTCCTGTGGGAGAAATCCCACACTGGAGCAGGGGAGAGTGTGAGGGGTCCTTCCTCTGAGGAGGAAGGAGTGGCAGAGATAAAATGTGATGAACTGACTGCAACCCCCATTCTCTGTTCCCTGTGCTGCTGTGGGGAAGAAGGTGGAGAAAACTGGGAATGAAATTAAGCCTTGGAAGAATGGAGGGTGGGATGGAGGTCTTTTAAGATTTATTTTCTCAATATCCTGCTTCAATTTGATTTGATTGGTAAAAAATTCAAATAATTTCCCTGTGGCAAGTCTGCCTTGATGTGATGATAATCAGTGAGTGATCTCTCCCTGTCCTTATCTGGACCAGTGAGCTTCTTGTTATACTTTCTGTCTCCCACCCAGTTAAAGAAAGGAGTGATGGAGCAGCTTTTTTTTTCTGGTATGTTGAAAATATTTATCTGAGTTTTGCACCTGTAGCTGTATCCTTATGGAAAAGCATCAGGTCTCCTTCCTTCATACATCATTTGCTTTATTTCCTCTTTCTGTTTATTGACTCCACTTGAAACAGGTTTTCAGATTTGTTTGATTTATTGTACTGACTCTGGATCCTTCCACCTCAACTCTACCAACTTCCCTTGTGCCATCTTGATTTGGAAATATTTTCCTATATATAGGAATAGTTTCTAGGAAGGAAAATCTAAACTGCATAAATACTTCCAGGCTTTTGCTCACTGTAACTGCACCATGTCAGGCATCTGCCTTTCATGACAGGCACAGTGAACAGCTGGGTACAAGCTCGGTGTTGTTGAACTTCTTTCAGAGGAGCAGACAGAACCCTGAAGGGCTGGCTGGAAGGAATGCAGAGAAAGGCTCTGTGTCTCCGTGTAAACCAGCACTGCTCCCCTGCTGGGCTGCTGCCTCCTCCTCCAGAGCAAAGGGCCCGAGCAGAGCTGACCATGCATGGGGATGGGCCTGAGCAAACTGTCAGAGAGAAAGTCCCAAAATCTGGGGCTTGTACCTGAAAGGACACGAGTCAGGAGGGGATGTGATAAAACGTGGTAAAATAATGGCCATCCAAGGTACAATAGATTTGGGAGTCCCTCTTTTCCCAGCCTTTGTGATGGGAGAGAAGGAAACAGTGAAAGTGGAAACCTTTCAATTCAAAACTGAGAGAGGAACCATTTTCACACAGTGAATAAGCAGATCCAAGGACTGATTGCCAGAGGAAGTCAGAGAGTTCAAGGAAACAGGGAGGTTTAAAGACAGACCAGGCACACATCTGAACATCCAGGCTACTAACAGGCAGTGCTGAAAGTGTTACCCACAGGAGGAGAGAGCATCCCATTGTGTGTGAGAAGAGGGAGCAAACCACTGTCAGGAACTTAGAGATCCTGATGGATGTTGTATTGCCCCTCAGCCCCATGGGAGTTACCCAACCTTTTCTCTACCTCCAAAGCATCTGGCAGAGAGAGGTGATGGAGCTAGACAGATCACTCCCACCTGAAAAAAAATTGCAGCATTATCATTTGCCTAGGAAGATGCTGGTACCATGCTGGACTGCCTTGCCTTATGTTGGTTCTGCTCCAGGGTCTGCCTGAAATTCCATGGGATGGTTGAAGCAGACAAGTCTACCTTGCAGCTCTGCTGCACTTCTCTAGGATTCAGTGGAGCTGGAGGTGTCATTTTCAGTAAAATGTATGGAAAGCTGAGTAGCTAAAGAGCTGTGGAGTCCAGACGTGCTCCCTGGAGTGGGCTGACTGTGACTTTTGGGTGCTGCTGCGCTACCTGCGGTCTAAGGATACCTGAGTGCATTCACTACCTGAGTGCCTGAACCTCCTGGGGAGGGAAGGTGAGAGCCCCACAGTAAGAAGGTCTGTTCATGGTCCGCTGAAATAATGAAAAGCTGGCCTGGCTATGGTGACCTTCTCTCAAGTCAAGAGAATCTTCCGTGCTGAGCACGGAGCAGCCGCAGCCTGGGGACCCATATGGGAGAAATCACATGTGTGACTCTCATTGCTCATAAGTGTTTCTTCTGGGGTGGCATTCAGTGGCTGCTCAAGAGCAGTACCACAGTCCTCCATGGCTGTTCAGAGGGGACATGAAGAGCATTCTCTGACTGCATGAAGCCTAAACACATTGAAGGTCCTGAGAAGTGGGGCCCGGCAGACTCATGCTTGCACTGCTAAGTACATCCTTAGCAGGAAGAGAGTGACAAAGAGCCATAATACCACTTGTAGACCTTTCAGGAAAATGTGAGGACTAAATGAATAAATGAATGAATGAACAAGGACAGTCAGATGGGAAAAAAAAAAAAAAAGAAAAGAAAAGAAGGCTCTGAAACGCAGCAAAAAGCAGAGACTGAACCTGTGATTCTTCTTTCTCTAGTGGCATTTAATTTCCCCTTCCCCACTGTGAAAATGTCAGAAACGAACAGGCAACTTCAGTAAAACAGAACTGAAAGAGAAAGAGAAGGCAGCAAAAGCCTTAGAAATGGCTTCACAGCAGAGGTGCACCCGGCTCCGTCAAATAGGCGCGATCCTCCACAAGCACACACGGGGGTCAGTCGGGCTTTTTGTCACACGAATTTATTTTAAGTTCTGAAATGAGTTTCTAATAAGTTAAAATGCTCAAAATGTGCAACAGGGCAGTGCAGGGAGAGGGAGAGGAGAAGAGAGTGAGCATGGGGGAAGAACATTGCCAGACTGCAGGGGAGATGGATTCCAGCCATGTCCTGCCTCCAAGCGTTCCACCAGAGAAAGCCTGAGAGAGAGGCCATGAAGGAGGGGCAGAGAGTGGAACAGAGATGTGGCACCAAAGCAGGCAGTAGCTACTGGCTCAAATACTCCCAATAGCTCCAAAGCATCTCTGCTGCTGGCCACCTGACTGCAGCGGTGAGTCTGCCTCGCCCTGGCTGCAGCTTCCAGCCCCTCTGCAGGTACAGAGCTCCCTGCACTGCTCCTGCCATCCCTAGTCCCTCCAGGGAGGTCTGCACGGTGCCCATCTCTCTCTGCGTGGCACACAGTGTTTCATCCTCCCAGGCAGACCGGCCCTGCTGCCCCTGCTTCCATCAGCACTCCGTTTGCTGGATCTTCCCCTTCTGGTTTTCCACCATGGACTTCCATGGCACGTTGACCGCAGACATCCCTTCCAGGGCTGGGAAGGCAGGAGTCCGTGCCTGAAAGGGAAGCAAGAGGCTACATCAGACCCAGGAGAGAGACTGAGGGGCACGAGTCTGGGCTTCTCTCTGCCATGGAAGACAGTCCCGCTGCTTGCAGCCATAAGGCTCCATTCCCTCCCAGAGCCAGGGAAGAAGACACCCTCTGAGACATGCAATTCCTTCTGGGGAAGGCTGGCTCAACTCAATCCTCCGTGGTGTCATGGGCACAAGGAATAACAAAGACAGGACATGCCTAAGGGAGAGCAAAGGTGATCTGGGCAGTAGTCAGGCCAATGTCAGGTTTGATGGTATCTCAGATTCTACACCACCTTTTCAGAGAGAGGTAATAAAGGCATGAAGGCTTGTGCAAAACGACATAGGAGCAAATTAAAGACAGAACCACTATCACGAGTGACTTTCTAGACAGTGAAAAAGAGTTAGATCTCAGGGCTCCTGATAGCAGCATCGGGTTACACACAGACAGTACAGCAAGAAGGATGAGATTAGTTAGAGAATAGCGTGGTAGGTGTGATCTCAGCTAAGAGGAAGGGACTGAGGTCTTGCTGACAGGTTTCTGCCAGGCTGAAGGGAAATGAAAAGCACAAGTCTTCAAAGACCAGTCATTATTGGCACAGAGCGTGTGAAAGTGCTAATGAGTTAGGCAGCTGATAAAGTTGAGGGGAAAAAATGGAAGAAAGAGGATAAGAATATCATGCAAGACACAGATATTTTAGGAGAAGGGAGCTCTAACCTGAACGACAGGATCAATGAAATGCAACAGTGCCAATCAGACATTGATAGGATCAGGGAATTGGAATAGGAATTCCTAATGTGTGGGCAACAGCCCACCGGGTGTGCGTGATACACCGCGGGGAGCATCCAGTTTCCAACCAGCGCAGGAACAGCAAATGCAATCTCAGAGCATGCCAGCAGAGAGAGGGAGAGAACCAGAGAAGAGCTGATATCTAGCTGATATCTCTGCTCCAGGCACCTCATCTGCACTCTGTGGAGGATGAGCCCAGCGGGGAGTCCGTGCAGAGAAGGGTGTGAGTCACAGAATCAGAGGGTGGCTGGGGCTGGAAGGACCTTTGGAGATGATCCAGTCCAGCCCCCCTGCTAAAGCAGGGCCGTCCAGAACCGGTCAAGGAACACCCAGGGATAGAGGAACCGTGCTGCAACACGGGAGCCTGGCTTGCTCAGCACAGCAGGGCCATGGGGGCATATGCAAATGCTTTGGGGTGGTGAATACCCTGGTGGGATGAGAGCTGTTTAAGCAAACAGCTGGACAGCCGGGTGTCCTATTTCCTGCTGGCTGAGGCTTTACAGGTACACTGTCAAGGGGTTCCAGTCCAAGGTTTTGGGCCAAAAAGGTTGGTTCTGATCACCCCTTGCACACTTTAGAGAGTCACACAGAAACTGCAGATTTCTGCCTCATATTATCCTTTACCATCAGTGCTGATTAAGGACGGATGACGAAAAACCTGTCACGAGCTGCTCTTGCAGTACCCACAGTGGTTTTTTAAAAATTTCCACCTTACTTCTTTTGTGATGCTGCCTGCCTTCCATCTCCAGCCACTGGGACTCGCTAAGACTTTTCATCAATTTTGTCACATCCTTCATCTTCAGCTCAAGGCAGTTTCAAGGCTCCCAGCTCTTTCACTAGGGTAAGCTCTTCCAAACTTACCTCGCTCTGATCGCCCAGCTCCTTCCCCACTAGAATTGTCATCGTGGGCCCCTGTCTGTGAGGCTAAGTAGGAGGCAGCTGCATCACAGCTACTCCCAAAAAGGTGTCCCTTGTCTGCAAAAGGAAACCCTGAAGGATGATTTTGCTGTTTGCAGAGCAATAATATGAAAGCTGCAGAGACATGGCCTGACTTGTTTGGACAGTTTTTTCCAGCGACGTGCCGGGGAAGGATTAGTCCTGGCCTGGTCTTGGGGATCATAAAGGCAAGGTACAAGGCAGAGTTTTCAGAGGACAAGATACTGGAACAAGCTGAGCAAATGAAGGACACTAAGCTGCCAGAAGCTGAGAGCTGAGGTGTGAGGGCTGAGCGAGAAACAACTGCCTGTATCAATATCAGTGCCTGGGCACCAGCAGGCATTGATACAGAACAGGAGATGGTTACATTAAAGCATCCAGCTAGGGAATGAGAGAGAGGACATGTACAAAAGCCTGGCAATTAGCCCTCCTCTACTGCAGCATGGCTTGATCTCTGGGGGATAAACATGAGGCTTTTCAAAGCTGGGCTGTGATTGCCCATTAGGAGGTTTTCTTCCTTCTCTGATGTGTCTGACCTGCCCCCAGAGGAATGCCATGGTCAGCCATAGCTGCCAATGCCCAGGGTACAACTTTCCCTGCGTGTCCATGATGACACTGTCAGCAGGTGGCTCCAGCCCCATATCTCCTCTGGCCACTGTGTCCCCAGGACCTTTCACTGCTGTCTCTGGAGTAATCTGGGGAAGGTCCATAAGGGTGGATGTACAGGAAAAATAACAGAAATGGGGTGATGGACACTTACCCTTTTTTGTAGGGCCAGAGCCACAACACAAACGGCAAGCAGGAAGACAAGGGTGACTGTGAGCCCAAAAGTAATCTGCCCACTGAAGATAGAGGGAGCGCTGGAGACCTGGGCACCTGTGAGGAGGAACCACAGTTAGGAAGGAAGGGATGGTTGATTTTGCTCCGAGGAAAGGGTGGGACTGCACAACAACAGGCAAAATAGGAAAGAGTGCAGGGCACTGGAAGGAGCAGCATGAGGAACTGGTGAAGCTAAGAGAGGATGGCAAGAAGATGGGATCCAAGTGGTCCAAGGGGAGAAGTCAGGGTGAGGTTGAGAGAGAAAAGGGCACCAGAGAGTCATGTAGGGTGAGAAGAAGAGGTTGTTTGCTGACCAATGGGGGACAGTACCTGTGATCTGCAGGTCATACTCCACTGCTCCCAGTCTGCCTTCTGGGCCATGCACACTGCATTCCCAGGTGCCCATGTGCTTTTGTGACACCTGGGATATTTCCAAGGTAGGTCCCATCCAGGAACTGTGACCCTCCAAGTTGCTAGGAGTAGCCCCAGCCAGCTTGCTCTTGGTGGGAGCTGAGTCAAGGTGTGTCCACTGGAAACGCTCGTGTCCCTGGGAGTGCGTGAGGCTGCAGATGAGCAGCAAATGATTCCCCTCAGAAACTGGTCCTTGGATGCTCAGAGTCACTGTGGCAAAGGGGAAAAAGTAACCTCAGGAAAGACTACAAGCATGTCCACCACATCTCTTCCTCATCCATCCTTCTACTGCATCTCATCTTTATTACTTCCTCTAAATTATTTTCTTTGCCTTTCTCATTCTTAAGAGGAATAATCAAGTCACCCAGGAAAACCCCTGATCCCAGCAGCAGAGTCGAATGCAGTGCAATGCCCTGAACAGAGGTCTTGTTTCCTGCCCCTGGGTGGGAACCCATGACCAGGAGCTCCCCATGCTGATTGCACAGACACGTGGGGAGGTTTATCTGCAGTGAGGGACCCCAGAGGTGCGAAGCATGTCCCAGTCTGTCCCCTCACCTGTAAGCACGGCCAAGGTCACGTTCCTGGTGATTGTCCTGCGTCCCACAGAGACAGCGCAGCGGTACTGCCCTGCATCAGCCGGCCCCACCGCAGGGAGATGCAGGGGGAAGCTTCTGCTGCTCACGTTCTGGGAGATGCCCCAGGCTTGCAAACGTCCTCGTGCAAGGTGGCTCCAGTGGGCTGCCACCACACTCATCCCAAAGGCACTGGGAAGGTAGCTCAGACTGCAGGGTAGATCGGCTGCAGAGCCAGCTGCTGCATAGACCACAGGGTTGGTTGGGCCATCAAAACCTGAGACAGGGAAAGAAGACAATGTGGGCTGGTGCCTGGAAAGAGCTCCTCAGAGAGGTGACTGCCCTGGGAAGTGAGGACAAGGTGGGAGCTGGGAAGCTGGGGCCACTGGGGATAGTCAGTCACATCAAAGGGATCGGCTTGGGGATGCTGGGGTGTCAACATAGAGGCTGAGCTCACCTAGAATTTGCAGGTTGAATGTGGCAGAAATGATCTCTTTATCAGAGTACCGAAGCTGGCAGCGCCAGGAGCCCGCATCACTCATGGCTGGGTGGAAGATGGAGAGAGTCCCAGATGAGGAGCAGAAGGTCCTGGAGTTGGGGCCCAGGTGCTGGTTGTGGAACCAGCATGTCTCCACAAGGCTGCCCCGGTGGCTGGAGTTGCAGCTCATGGAGAGCAGTTCATTTTCTATCACAGGATTGGGTGGGCTGAGGGTTACTGCAAAAAGAAGGTTTGGGGTTGGGGCGTGAGCTAAGGTCATGGGGGAGCAGCCAAACCAGCCCTTTGTGCCTGCACTGTCCTAACGTCATCCCTCAGGCAGCTCTCCCTTCAGAGCTGGGGGCAGGCAGCAGGGAACTGCACTTTCTGGAGAGCACTTACCAGCCGCCCTGTCAAACACGGCATCCCCACCCTATCCCACCTTAACAACCGTCCCCGGCCCTAAAATCAACATTCTCCAGGTTTTCCATCCTCTCCTACCTGTGATCACCCCCAGCTCCACGTGGCAGCTGTGGACCTCTGCCTTGTATTTCACCTGTGCCTCGTACAGCCCCAGGTCCTCACTCCGGACGGGGTCGATCCGCAGGGAGAAGTTGCCGTTGCGAAAGGCGGAGTCCTGGAGGGACACCCGGGGCTTCATCAGCAGGGCTGTCTTCTGGAGGCCCGAGTACCCCACTTCCAGCACCACGTGTGGCTCCTGGTGCCCACTGGAAGCAGGAAAGTGAGCAGCTCATGCCAGAGGCAAACATGACATCGAGGGAGGGGGCAGGAAAGAGGGAATGTGGGGAAGAAGAAAAGGGGCTCAAAGTGCCTCCAACTCCCCCCCATTCCCCCAGGAAGACTCGTATGTCTTTTGGCCCTGGCATACCTTCCCCCGTGCCGCTTCCACAGCACAGATATCTTGTCAGGCAGCTGCTTTGAGCTCTCCCTCATCTTCCTGGGGCTCAAGTGGCAGGGCAGCACAGCTGAACTCCCCTCTCTGACCCACACTTTCTGCTCCCTGCTTCTCTCCTCCGATAATCCTGGTAGGATGTGGCCAGCTGTAACAAGACGGAGAGTTGAGCAAAGAGTGGGATTCAATATTATCCCACTGTGGGGTGGGGATGCCATCTTTGCCGGGGGGCGTTAGAATACAGCATGATATCTGGCCACCTTCTGTGGAGTTGGAAGGGCAGAAATTCTCTTTTCCAGCCTTTCCAGGGATCAAGCAACACCCAGACTCAGATTACCGAGCTACTCTGCCCTCCCCAATATGTTCAGCCCCTCTTACCAGTGACAGGCAGCAGAATGAAGCTGAGGAACAGCACCAGGGACACTGCTCTCATGGTGGCATCCAAGAGAGGGGCTGCTTCTCATTCAAGTCTGTGCTTGATGAGGTCCAAAGCTTGAAGAGATGAGCAAAAATGAGGCATGGGCAGAGAAGCTGTTAGAGTGGGTGGGTGGGCACAGAGGGGTCAGTAGGATGTGCTTGGTCTCACGCTCTCTCTCTCTCCCTCTCTCTGATCAAAGCATTCCCCTAGATGCCTTTATACTGCAGGTGGGCAGTGAGTTTCCTCATATCACTAAGAAGATGCGTCACGACCAAGAAACCAGTATGAGCCTGAGGCACGTGAGGGCAGAGGAGGGAGGGACCAGAGACACTGCTCTAAGCATCTTTTAGTGGAAATTCTTTGGGTCGCTGTTGTTTTTCTTACACGTTTCGCTTCTATATAGCCAGTGGAAAAAGTGTAGAAGACACTTCCCAGCAAGTACCCTTCATGTTTTTCTTTCATCTCTTACCTTTTTTGGTTTGATCTTCCCGTCTCTCGCAGATTCCCTCTAATTCTTTCAGTGCTTTTGAGAACATGTTGGTCTTTTTTCTGCTGTTCTTTCTTTTGTTGTTTTTCTTATTGTTATGATTTTTTTTTTCTTTCTTTAATCTTTCAAATGTGCTGATTTCTTGGCTTTTTCTTATTGGTCAGTTCACAGGCAGCATGAGGAATGGGTCTGTGCTAAAGTCCAACCAGGACACTTGTGACTCACCAATATAGAGTCCAGGGCTCTATATGGGACACAGCTGAGGTGGTCCAAGGAGACAGAGGGGAGGATCCAGAGAGAAAAAATAAGCACTGAAAAGAGAGGCTGCGTGTTGTGGCACTCTGAGGGGTGTGAGGAAGGAACCCTCCTGCTCCAGCAGCTCTGGGGGAAACCCACTCGAGCTCATGTGCTGAGGGGGCTCATCCTAGCGCCCATGCAGCTGCTGACTTTTGCACAGGGCAACACACTTCCATCCAGGTGCCTCATGCTGGGGCCCCTTTTTGTCTCACAGAACCCCCACTGTTGTGGTTCATAGTTTCCAGCAACCCACTGGCTCTGACTCTTTGGGACTTATCAGCCCTTCATGATGGGTGTCAGACACCCAAGCCCCTCGGTTGCTCATCCACCAAGGGCTTGGGCTTTTTCTGAGGCTGAGGGAAGAGAGGTGACTCATAATGACCGCTTCTTGAACTGCAGAAGGAATTCTTGCTTGCTCTCTCTCAGCTGTGTGGTGAAGGTGGAGGATAAAAGAGAGCCTGTGCTATGCTTCCCTTCAGCAGACTTCTGTTGGAGGGACAGCTCTCAGGTCTTTCATCCCACGTGGCTCTCCAGCCTCCTGAGCAGTGGGACTGGTGTACAGGTGCAACCTGGTGTGCCTCCGTGCCCTCGAGGGACTGCTCTGTAGTGGCCCTTCAAGCCCTCTTGTGTGACACAGCCCAGGGGATTGCATGAGAGAGGAAGAGACAAGTGAGGACGGGGGAGAACTTGTGACAGTTGTCAGGAGGTGTTTTTTCCTCCTGTTGAAGAAAAACAGTTTGTGGTGACCAGTTCAAGCAGAAAACATCAACCTCTCTCTTTCCCTTGAATCAGCAGCGCAAGAATGGTGTGAGTGTGTGGGTGAAGACGAGAGAGAGAGAGAGAGAGAGAGAGAGAGAGGGAGGGAGGGAGTCGGAACTGTGGTGGGTAGACGTGTACGGCTCCACAGTCCAGCACCCTCTGCTCCCTTTCTCCTGGCTTTTTTTGGGGGACACACCGAGCTCGCTGCTCTCCCCCTTCATTTCAACCCTCCCCGCACTCGTAGCCTCGGCACCCCGGCACTGTCCCCCTCTGGCCCCCTAAACCATCCTTAGTGGACTCTGTACTCTGCGAAGTGCTTGTCTCTCGTGAGGACCAGCAAAGGAGAGGATGTGCTCCCATCCCGCTGCCGCTTCCCCAGAGGCGGTCCCGAGGGACTGATGGGCAGCCCGGGAAAACGACAGGCATTGCCTGGCACTGGGGGGGCATTTGGGGCCGAGGGCTTATTATGCTGAGTGAGCACGTTGTGAAATGAAGGTTTTGGAGGCGCCGTTTTACTCAGCACCGGGCTATCTTTAGCAAAGACACGGTGACGTTTCTGCCTAACGACCCACTTTAAATGCTGACTCCCTCGAATGGCATTTTCGTCATCTCCCAGAACAGGACCCCGGCGCAGAGATAACAATGACCGGAGAAAGATCAGCATGGGAACGCCTTCTCAGAACTGAGTGGGTGCCCTGGGCGGAGAGGCTGGCCGGCACGTGTGGGACCCTGGCAGAGCCATGGGAAATGACAGGCAGGCTACAACGGGAGTGGCCAGGGGCAGGGAGACAGGAGCCCGGCTCACTCAGTGCTCCTTTGTCTGTGTCAGGCGTTAGAAGCTTCAGCCGGGTTCCAGGCTGCGCAGCCACAGCAGAAACCTTGTGTACAATCTCAAAACGTTGCTTGTCTTGTCTGTCTTGGCATGTCTTACACATGCAAACTACCCTTACCAAGAAAAACAGGAGTAGAAAGCACTATTCTGCAGTATCACTGAGTCAGTGTCGCTGAAGGAATTTTTCCCTGTGTTTCCAGATTGCTGTGATACCATGTTTTTTTCTCTGAGATTCCACCTTCAGGTTCTGGTCCTTGCAGCATCAAGTCTGAAGCTAGTCACAATCTTCTGCTTTATGCTGACTTTCTGAGGTGCTCCACAATTTATTTGCAGGCTATAGCTGATCTAAGAAACCACGCTGTGGGTTGTAGCCTGGGTTATCAGCTGGCCTGGGTGTTCCTGAGATAGAGTGCTCGACAGAAGGACCTCGTTGCTGAAAACGTCCTGATTGCTGTTTGCCCAGCGCAAAAGCAAACACAGCAAGCAAAAACAAGTTACTTACTAATAAAAGATAACTAGTAACTCCGTGGCAAGGGACTGTAAACAAAAAGCAGCCACACCTGGGGAAACAGAAGGGAAAGTCTGGCAGGGATGTGGTGTGAGCAAGAGCTGCTGGGCAGGTTGGTACTCAACAGGCGCCTGCACAGGCAGCAGGGTTTCCAGGGATCAGACTGGGATTAAGTGCAAGACTTCTGGCACTGGCTGGGAAGCTTAGGGAGCTAAAAGGGATCTAAGGTCAGCTGCAGAGGGGAAGGAGTGGAGCTGCCCCTCTCTGGGCACTTGGGGCAGATGTAGGGGTTCCCTAGCCAGCCCCGCGTTGCTGCAGCAGGGTCAGGCAGCAGAACACTGCAGCAGAAAGAGGCACTGCCCACGCCTTGGCAGGCTTTGTGTGAAATGCTCAGTGGGGAAACACATCGAAATAGCACCCCTGGGGTAGAGGGATGCAAGCCACTCTATCCACACAGACGGTCATGGTGGTTTCTACCAAGGCACCAACCCGAGATGCATTCTGTGTAGATGATGAAATTAAGTTGAGGGTGGGTACAAACTTCCTTTATTGAGGGAGGAAGTGGCTGCTCCAGTCTTCTTTCTGCCCCCCTGTGATGCCTGGAAGCAGCAAATTATCCCTCTAGGGACGGGGCATACCACATGTCTGAGGGTCCCAAAAAGGAGTGAGGAGAAGAGGATTGGAAAGGAGAAAGTCCACATCACTCAGCAGATCTGGGTGAAACCAAAATGGGCCCCTCCCTGCAAAAGCTGTTGGAGTAGGAAGAGTGACTGGACACCTGATGGGGAGGCTTTTCTGAAAAGGCCTTTTTTAGAGGGTTTGCTGGATGGGCAGTGCCTGAGCCACCACGGGTCTCTGACATGGTGTTGAAGAGAGTCTAGCAGTGGCCTGCCTCCCAGAATCCCACAGGAACACCTTTGGGAGAGCACAGCTTTATGAAGCTTTTAGACAAATGTAGAGGAATTCCTCCTTGAGTGGGGACACGGAGTGCTTTTGCAGAGGTTGGACAATCCAGCCTTGTCCAAACTGCAGCCTAACTGAGGCCTGCAAAGGTCTGTAAAGGCCTGAGTTGTGACGCAGTTGAAATTAGTCTAATCTATGTTTTCTGTAAAGTATGCCAATTATAGAGTGTGTTAGAGACAGGTTGAAAGAATGAACTAATTAGGCGAAATCTTAGTAAGAAGTGGAATGTAAACTATTTTATCATATATCAGAAAAGTGCACAACAAATAAAGGGGATTTTGCCATTTTAACTACATCAGTGTAGGCGTCTTCTTCTCTCCCTCTCTCTTTTCCAGCTCCCCATTTAAGGCACCCTGTTTCTGACAAACCTGCAGCCTCCTTCTACAGTGCTAAAAGGTGAAGCACCCTTTGTATGACAATCCTCAGCAGACAGCTGAATATCCCAGAGAAACCTGAATTAGAAAGTCAGGAACAGAACTGGGGGGTGCTGACTGAAGCTGTGGGCTGCATTTCTGCTAAAAAAAAAAAAACCAAAAAAAACCCCCCAAAAAACCTGATGATTTAATTAGTAAAGAGAATCTGCAGCATTCATGGGCATATTTGACAGCTGGCAATTTGTATCTGGTCAGCATTCACTGTGGAGATCTGTGTAACTATTCTCTTTGAAAAGATCCTTCCTGCAGGAAAGATGGGATGCTGCAGGATCCCCTTCGGTTGTCCAAAACTATCTCCAAACCATCTCCAAACCTGTGGAGATGGTAATGGCTCATCAGTACCTTGGCCAGTATCTAGTTAAGTGATGTCTTTGGTGCCACAGCCTCTGTGTTTTGCAACACAGAGGGTGAGGTGGATTAACTACAAAAATCCACGGAGCAGGCTAGGTTACCTTTTGACTCATCTCTCATTGCAGCATTTATGCTTTTAATCCAATGGAAAAATATGCAATAGCCTGCCAAACATCCCAGGGCTGCAGTGGGTTTTCTCAAGAGCAAAGAGGTTACCCAGGAGCTCAACACGTGGTGGCAAGGTAGTGTCAGGACAGGCTGTGAGGCTGATGCTGGGCATGTAGTGAAACCAGGGCACCCAGATTTCCCCAACAAGCTGCAAAAAAAAAAGCCCCTTCTTATGTGTGGCTTCTTTGGTTTTCAGTCTCTGGAGTCAGGAGACTGTGCAACTGCTTTTCCTGGTGATGTTTTGGCCGGTGGGACCTCCAGAACAGATGTGGGTTGTGTCTGCTGATCTTAAGACCCAGCAGCAGATCTGGGGGAACAATAATATTTCTCCTGGTGCCAAGAGAGAAAGTTTGATCCACATATTTCAGGCTCATATCCCCGCTGCTGCTGTTTCTCTCAACTGACAGTATAGAATCCCCTCCGAGAAAAAGTCACCACAAAAGGATGTGCCTTCCACTCCTGGGGCTCAAATCTTTTCTGTGGGCAGTACCATGGGTCTCTCCAACATAGAAGAGGAACCTTGGTCATGTTTCAGGTGCTGTTGTTCAGGACATGCAGGGGTCTGGCTCTAGGCTTAGTTGCATGTGTCCTCAGGAGCTGTGGAAAGTAGATCTGATCCATGTGCTGTGTTTTCATGGTGCATCGTGGCAGGAGAACAGGAGCCCGTGCCTCATGGTGCACTGGATCTCTAGAAGCTGCAGGCAAGCAATTAGTAAATAGAGAATATGTTATTTATTTATTAGTGGGAAAGCTGGATATGAAAATTGTAGGGTAACTAAAGGAGCATGTGATGCTATGAGAAATCACTTGTAGAAGAATACAGCCACAGGGAAGGTTGCTGTGGGTGATGGCACAGCAAGGAAGAACACAGCAGTGCTCCAGAATAGTCCGGAGGAGAAAAAAGTCTCTGATTTGGTGATCCCCAGCCACTTCGCCCTGAACAAAAAATTGCTATGGAAGGAGACGGTGCATTTTTAAACTGAAAGGGCTCATTGTAAATCAAAATGGATTTATTCCTTTATAGTTCAGTTTTCAGCTGGATCAATTCTCTGCTGCTCATCAGTGTTGACAAAAGAGAGGCAGCAGGAGAGATGAAAGGGAGGATGGGATTGCCCCTCTCTGCCACACTATGCATCTGTGCTGGGTTAACAGGATTGTGTGCCAGACCGCAATTCAGAGGGTGCTGGCAGCTGAGCTGCTTTTTCAATTTCCTCTCCACTTGGCACCTCATGGCAGCTAGCACCCTGTATGCTTCTGTAAGACATCTTCTACTGCCCCACAGTAAGAAGAAGCCTCACAAAACCAAACAAACCCACTTGTTTGTTAGTCACAGCATCACAGGACGGTTCAGGTGGGAAGGCACCTCTGGGTCTCCACTCCACCCCTCTGCTCCCAGCAGGGTGATGCTCAGACTAGACTGGGTTGCTCAGGGCCAGGCCCAGATGAATCCTGAACACCTCCAATTGTGGATAATCACTGCTTGCTGAGCTCTTGCCTTTAGCACTGCAAAGAGCCCTTGCTGGCTCAGGAGTGCCCCTGTTCTCACCATGCTGGGAGATGACTGGCACACACAACAGGCTTCCTTGGTGTAAGGGCTGACCCTTATTCATCCTCAAAGGAGGCTGGGACCAAAGAGTTGGAATTATAAATGGACTTTAAAATTCCCAAGGAGGGGTGGGGTCTCCTGCGTCAAGATGAGGGCTGGGAGTGATCTGGGATCCCAAAATGGAGAGGAAACTAAGTATGAAAAAGTTCTGCTAGGAGCTGGTCACTGGGGTGCAGTTGAGGTGACATGGAGTAAACATGGGTTTAAGCTTGATTTTTTTTTTTTTTTGGGTGCCATTTATCATTTTTCCTGGTTCTAAGAAGTTTCTGTTTGCAGACATCAGATCCCATTCTCCAGGAGGAGTTCCTGCTGAGCAGCTCTCTCTCCACTGTAACAGGTTTCTCTGCCAGGTTCTCCTCTGAAAGCCACAGAAGACCAAAGGACTCTCTTTAGCTGCACAGCATGTGAGAGAGCAGAAGATAAAGCAGCTAATGCTTTTGTGTCTTGTGTAAATACTTCAGACCCTTTGCTGATGAGATTAAAGTGTCCTAGAAATTCCGACTATGTGAGCTTCCAGTGCTAGGCTGCCACAGGATTTGTTCAACATCCAAATGCCCATGGAAGCCTTTTACTGCCAAAACATGGTTAGGAGGGCTTCAGAGCTTGGCAGGTGTGACTGTCTCTCCTGGCATGGTGCATATATTTGGCAAGGTTAATGGGAAGCCACTGCCTCCTAAGACCCCTGGTAAAGTCACACTTAGAATTCAAACATAAGGTTCTGTGTTGGGGAACAAAGTATATGGATCACACTTCCAGAACAGAATACAGTATCCTGGGAAGACAAGACTCCAGGGAGGGAAATAGATGATAACATGCTGTATAAAATGAGATCTCAAAGAGTGAACAGATTGTGTTACCTCTGTTTACCGCACAAGTTACTGGAATGTGTCCATATTTCGAAAAAGGATGTGGAAAAATGGAAAAGGATTTAGAAAAGTGGTACAAATAAAAAAAATCTCACTTGAGAGCCTGGGGATCTTGCTTTGAAATGAATGAACTTGAGGTGTTTGATTTCCTCTACCTAATCTGAAGAAGAGAGCAGTGAGCTCAGGCAGTAACTTTACTGCAAACAAAAGGAAATTCATTTTGTGTGTCACAAAGACGGTGTAATTCTTGTTAGAGGACGATGTGGAGGCCAGGAGTATAAATGAGTTCAAATACAGGTTGGGTTATTTGTGGAGGATCAGTTCCTCTCTGGCTTTCAACTATGCTGACCTGCTATGAGTGGGAGCTTAGGATGCCCTTGACTCTTGCACAACCCATCTTTGGTATTTTTTTCCCATGAGCAGAAGATATGAGCTACACCAGGGCCCTCCAGTCCAGCACAGGAGCACAAAGATGACCAGAGGCTTGAAATTAAACCCCAAAATCTGTCTGGAAAGGAGGTGCATGTTTCTCACAGAAAGGCGCTGACATGGGAAGAACTCTTGTTGTGGCCTCTTCACCATCTGCAGACTGTTAACACGAAAAATGGTCAATGGCATCCTCTTGCTCAGCCCTAGGATGTGGGACTCTGCAGGAGTAAGGAAATTGAGCCAGATGATCGCCACCATAAGAATAAAACAGTATCTATTCAGATTTCTCCAGGCTTTTCCCTTACTCACAGCCCTGACTGGAGGGCCTCCCTAAGAGTTCGTGTGTGCCCTTTTTAAGACTCAGAGGTAAAAGCCAGCTTGTCTTGCTCTGCAGGAAAACTCCAGTGGAGGGAAGCAGTGGATGAGCGTGACTGCTGAGCTGAGGCACATAAGCCACAGGGAAAAAGAAGGAAAAAGCTCCTGGACTCAAATGAAGTGAGGTGGCAGTGGCATGTGGGTGTGGGGACTTTCCCCCGAGTTTGGCAGGGACTGCCTGTTCTTTCCCTAGCTACAGGTGCTCAGAGGGCTCATTTGTTCCAGCCCTGAAGGAGATACAGGGGTTTCTATGTTTTCTTTTTTTTTTTTTTCTTTCAATTACCATAATTTTCTTCTGTGTGTTGCTTATGAAGTCAAAATAAAAGTCACTCTGGATCACTGGTAACCCCAAGCACTCTGTGTGTGCCCTGTCTCAACTGTAAGACCAGGTCAGCTTGTGCAGAGGAGGAAATATGGGCAAAATGGTCCAGTCATGAGCCAAGGTAAAGTTCAGAAGCCTTAATAATGGAAAAGCAGGCTGCAGTCATACTGGCACAAGAGTAATTATTCAAAAGGGAAAAATAAATTAAACCAAGCCAAGAGTAATAGCATTTCCTAGTCTGTGAAAAACGAATGTTTGGGGTCAATATAAAAAACAGAAGTCCTCAAAGTGAAGTGGCATACTTATTCAAGGGTCAGAAGATGATCTGGAAACCTTCCCAGGTTCTTGAGGGTGGGATTTCACCTTACAGCTGTTCTCATGAGGAAACTGATCCAAGAGATGCTCTTCCAAGCTTGCCTTCCTGTCTCAATGCCCGCGGGAATGACAGCCCCTGGCTAAATACTCACTGCCACTGGCACAATCTCTGATAATATGGTCCTTCATGGGGTTCTAAGACAGACCAATGTAAAATTCTGGTTTAAAAGGAGAAGGAGAAAAAAAGTGTAACTAGAATAAGGAATAACTAAAATGGCTCCCATGGCATGTTCCTACAGATAGCTGCCTGAGCATCACTGAGTGGATGATGAACTGTGCCGAGGGTGGAAGGGACAGAAAACTTTTTAAATCTTGTTGCTACATGTAGAACTGAAGCTGCAGACAGGGAGAAAAACAAGCCCCTACTTCCTAAGGGTGGGACAGTGCAACTCCAATGCTTTACTCAGGGGATCCAATAATGGAAGGAACACTTCTGGGAAAGGGTGCAAAATCCGCGTGTGCCCCTCTAGTGGAGCTCCTCTGGGCTTGCCTTGGACTCTCTAGGCAGAGGGCCGTGTCTCCTGGAGGACAGAGTCACCTGTGTGCGTTCAAACCAACCTGTGCACACACAGCCGGGCCTGATCCGACCGTGACTGACCACGCAGCGACTCCTCAGCTCTCCAGGTTCAGCGCTGGTGCGATCAGAGCCATTCCCGGCTGCTCCGGGCTGAGAGGCAGCTCACAGCCCTCCCTGCGCCGGGCATTTTGGGCACGGAGAGGCTGGGATGAAGTCTGCTCCCGGCTTTCCAGCCGAGTATTCCCGGACACGTCGGGTTAGGTGCCACCAGGGGGCCCTTGTTAGGCGGGAAAACTGCGCTTGGAGGGCTCCAGCCAGAGATAAACTTGTCCCAGAGGATCAAGAAAATCACCAAAAGGTGCACCCTCCGCTTTGAGAGGTACCAGCCTGAGCCCTGCTTGGTTGTGCTGCCCGTTCTCCCAGGGCGCTGCGCTCTTTCAGCACAAACAGAGGTCTTGAAAATCCTCTGAGGTTAGGGCTCAGCCTTTGTGCCCCGAGTTAAGGCAGCAGGACTTGGTCCTGCTGGAGGTCACCCCGGAGTCCTCAGTGATAAGAACAGGTACAGCACTCAGGTGTTCTGCTGTGCCGCAGCTGGGACACCACCGGTGTCACCACCCTATCCCAACTCCGTGAGACCCAGCTTCCTCTCTGCCTGCAGTCTGGAATCCCATCTGCAGGCTTTTCACACTTGGAAGTAAAAGCAAAAGCCCTGGGGGATACTGGGAACACCTGTAGGGATCCTGCCACAGATGGGAGATTTGATCTGAAGTCAGGCTTTGATCTGAAGCCCTTTCAAAGCATAGAGAAACTGAGGCAGAACAGGATCCTCTCCCAACACCAGAGTCAGCATGGCACACCATTAGCAGTGCTACACCAGAATGCTTATATCCATGGAAAGGGATTCACAGACCCTGAAGCAGTCTGTATTTTCTTTACTTATGAGCAAAACCTCCTGACTCATTTGAATTACAAGGCTGGCTTTTCCAAACATCCCTACTGAATCTTCTGTGAAATTTACCTTGTGAAGAAACATCAAATTCCCAGCTCAAATCTGGGTCCATATTTACCATGCTGCTGTTCTGGAAGCTCAGGAGGTTTGTTGGAGCCATATTCGACAGCTTCAGCTCTTTTCAAAACTGGATCTGACACAGGAAAAAATGTACAAGTACCAAGAAACTTCCCAAAAGAAAACAGCAACCAGCCATAAGTTTTCCAGTGGGATTTCTGGTGTGCTTATGGACAAGCCTACCTGGGTTCATGCTGGGAAGTGCTGTCCAGCAAAGACATTTTTGTCAAGTCATTTGGATATGCAGCAATAGAAAAGCTGCCGAAGGATGCTTCAGGCAAGGGGCTTTGAAAGTTTTCCTTACAAGTTGTGCAGCCTAATAAATGCATCCTAAAACGATGTCTGAATTGTTGTAAGACCGGGGAAAGTCTAAGCCATGACTCTACCTGAGCTGCCAGCGACATACTGGCAGACACAGGCAATCACAGGGCTCTGGAAGCTGGCTATTTTTGCTACATCTTACATCCTTCCCTGGTTGAAGGATCTTCTATCTTGGATGCAGGGAGCCCTGGTAACATTTTGGACTTAGGGACAAGATGCTTCATTGCAGGACATGTAGCCAAACACCCTGCTGACATGACACCGCTGCGTGACTTAAGGGACTAAACTGAGAATAAAGCATCTGTACCCAAATAGGACACTGGAAAAGCTGACCTGGCCTTTTTGAGATGCGCTGTTTAAGATACGTGGTAGAGAATGGGAACAATAAACGTCATTTCAAAAAACGCTGGAGGTCTGTCGAATGTGCGGCTCCTACAGCCCCCTGGTGACAAGGAGCATCAGTCAGATGTCACCCACAGCACACACACCAGTCGTGTGCTCGTCTGCCCCCTTCCATGGGTGACGTGCAGCAAGTCACCAAGCCTCCTGCCGTAGCCTGCCTGCTCAGGGACACCTGGCAAGGTGAAGCTCTGCTCTGATATCCCAGTTCTGTGAGGCTCAGCAGAGGAACTGCTGTTGTGCACAGATACTTCCAGCTGGGACTCAGGCTTCCTGAACAGCCTGAAACAGGAAAGCATCTTCTTCTGTGTCTAATAGGGAATGCCTCCCACAAGAGCCAAGCTGTGCTTGGTGGCACCACGCTGGGCCCATGAGCCATGTTGTGTGGCTGAGACCCTTGAACACTTAGAGACCTTAGGTCACTCCTCACCCCTGTGACTGTCTTTGCTAAAACCATAAAAGCTCACCAGGAAATAGTATTGGGTTTGCATGGCAAGGTTTTAGTCATGGAGGGGCTCCAGGAGTGGTTTCTGTGAGAAACTACATGTGGTAAACTGGCTGCAAATCCCTGCACTGCTGGAGGGGAGCAGGTAGAGAAAACTGGGAAGGAAATTGAGCCCAGGAAGAAAGGAGGGGTGAGAGGAAGGTGTTTTAAGATTTGGTTTTATTTTCTCATTATCTTGTTCTGATCTGATTATTAATAAATTAAATTTTCCCCAAGTCAAGTCAGTTTTGACTGTGACAGTAATTGGTGAATCATCTCTCCCTGTCCTTATCTTTACCCATGAACCTTTCTTGACATGACTCTTTACTGTATTTTCTGTCCCCCATCCTGTTGAGAAGGAGAAAATTAGAGCGGCTTCGGTGGACTTCTGGGGTCCAGCTGGGGTCAGCTCACCCCAGCAGGAAACCCCAAATTCACCCGCTGATGAGATGTCCTGTCCATCTGCAATGTGTCCTGAGCCTGAGCCCACACATGTAAACAAACACAGACTCCTTCCCTGAGAAAACAGACTGGAGCAGCCATGAGCATGGCTGGCTTTGACTCCGTGTTTGAAATAAGGGAGAGAGGTGGGAGGGAAAAGTACACGGGCTTCTTCAGGATCTGGGAAGGCAAGTTGTTTCAGTTTCCCATATGGCATATGGGAAGTGGCAGAGAAATGTGTCTCCTAACCAGAGGGACTACAGAAACCCCTGATCCCAGGGGGAGCGGTGGAAGAGAGGAGAAATCATTGGTCTTCACTGTTTTTTTAAAGCTGGTGCAACAAGGTGATTATGGACTTCCCTGAAGCAAGAAGGGTTTTCCTCCCAGACCAGCAGCGGCTGGAGGGCTCACTTTTTCCAGGTCTGAAGGAGGGTTCACAACTCTGCCCATGTGATGGTTTTGATTATTCCAGTCTTGTATCACCTATTGAGTTAAAACTGGTGTGAAAGACAAAAGAAGCTGGGCAGAGGGGATCATTTGCCTAAGGGGAAATGAGAAGGTGACAGCTATAAGATACAGAGATCATTCATTTCTGGGCTCAGCTCCTCAAAATATCTCCAGACTCAGCTCACATTTTCCATGGCAAGTCTGTATTTCTTCATATATCGCAGCAATTGGTAGGTGGAAAGGGACATCTCGAGATCCCTAGCCCAGCTCCCTTGGTCCCACCAGAGCTGATTCCAGAGTTATATCAGGCTGCTTAACCGGATGCATCATCTGGTTTTATTCACCCAACAAGGCAGCACTGTTGGTCACCTGCAGCTGCCAGAGCTGTCCCGAAAGGTTTGGCACCCCTTTCACAACCACAGCCTTCAGGAGGTTTGCTCATCACTCTGGGGGGCCCAGGTCTCACCTGTCCAGTGATCCCTGCCAAGGAGCGAGGGGTCACTCGCTCATCCGAGCTAGCACAGGGACCCAGCTAAGGCTTCACAGGTGGCTCTACCTGCTCTCTGCACTGCTGCCAGCGTTTGCTTTTCCAGACCACACAAAAGGGCCACGAGAAGCAGAAACTGTCAGTCTAGAGGGAAGTTTAGCAGAGCCTGCAAGAGCACGACTGCAACACCTCCACAATTCCCTCAAAGCAAGCAGACCTGGAGGAGGAGGAGGAGAAAGAAGGAAATCTCCGGCACTGCTTGGCTGGCAGGACCAGATCTGCTGTAAGCTTGCAGCAGGTTCCATTGGAAGCAAGGAAGGGACAGCTGAGGGAGTTCTGCCCCCAGCTGATGAGGCTAACAGATGGTCAGAGGAATTAAATGAAATGAGCGGAGAATTAGCGCAGAGCCGAGAAAGGCAAATAGGGCCCTGAAAAGGTATCATCATTTCTGAGGAATCACTGGTGAAGCCAGGCTTTGTTCTTACCTTGACGACACCAGCACGACACGACTGATCTCACGGTGGAAGAAGAATTAGGCTGGAAGATGAATAAGCCTGCAGGCTCGGACACAAACCAAGCACACAAGCAGGCTGGAGATGAAGCGCAGTGCAAAGCCCTGCATTCTCAACTTTTTCCGGAAACCTATGCCACTGCTTGCTGAGCTCACTGTCAGCCAAAATACCACTGGATACAGCATGGGTCTTTGCAGATCTACAGGAAAGGAAGAAACTATGTGATTTTCTATTATGTTATCTGTAGCCTTCACCTCAAGTCAGAGATCATGCCCTGCGGGCCACCAACATGAAAAAACCCCCAAAGCAGATATTTTTCTATTTCTGTATCTCTAGCAGTATCTTCTAACCATCCACAGACAACGACAAAGGTGTTCAATAAAAATGAGTAAGATGGATGAAATAGTAGAACCCATGGAACCAAGGGGTCCATGGAGACATGGAGAAGCTGTCTGGCAGCCCTTTGTCACTTCCCTCTGTTCTTCAGTATTTCCCTCAGAGGAAAGGAGGAGTGGCTGCTCACATTGCTAGTGCTGGCCTAACAATCAGCTGCTGCCCCACTTGCTTCTGGATGACTGCCTGGATAGTGCTGGTGTTGCATCCACAGAGGAAGCAGAGATGGAATTATGCCTCCATAACTTCTCATTGGCAAGCACATCCTTCACTACCCCTAGCCAGGCGCTGCAGCAGTGGTGGGGAGGAAGTATGAAAGCTGCAATCTGCCTTGTGCAGAGATTGTATCACCCGCTGATAATCTGTCTTCAGTACTGAGCAGTAAAAGCTGGCCGCCGAGCAGAAAGTTTGGGGAAGTCCTGAGGATTTGCCCAAATCCGGAACAGAGACTAGAATCTGTAATTTTTTTTTTTTCCAACGGAGCAAGGCTGGGAATAGCAAATTGCAACAGCGCAGCTCCGAGGAGCGAGCAGCCCACTGATCCCAGCGCCCAAGGTGGGAGCAGGGCGGGGTGTTGCAAGTCCCTCTGCTCCTGGAACACGGCTCTCGGGGGAAGGCGCCCAAGCTGGCCGTGCTCCAGCGGGAGCCGGCAGCTCCACCAGGAACGGGTGCCGGGGCTCGGCGCGGCGTGACCCCAGCCGGGAGGCACCCGCGGGCGGCGGGGGCTTGGCAGCAGCTCTGTCCCTCTGCACAGCCCCGCAGCCCCACACCGGCGTGTGGAGGAAATGACAGCGGATGCTTTGCCCCTCTAGAGATAAGTGTGTTTGCGCTCGCAGTGCCCGAGCCGCTGCTGCAGTCGGACAAGCACAAAGCCGCTGACGCCCTCACAAAAGTTGGTATTATTTACAGCTCCCGGTGGCTCGTTGCGCGACTGGCGGAGTGGGAGTTTAAAAAGGAGAAACACCACCAGCAGCTTTAAAGGTCTGCACAGATAAGAAGCCAAACGCTTGGCAGCTCTCCCCAGGGCAGCTGGTGGGACTGAAGAACTGCACCACTTGCCTCTCGGAAGGCGCCCTGGTCGCCGCGGCTGGTGCCNTCGGAAGGCGCCCTGGTCGCCGCGGCTGAAGCCAGCCAGGGCAGGGGGCCGTGCGCTGACACCAACACCGCGCTGCGCCCAGCGGCTACAGCGTGCCGTCCCTTTCCAAACCCCTTCGGCCCAGCGCTGAGGCTCAACAGCAGCTGCGGGAGACTGAGGACAGCCCTGGAGCTTCGTCCTGTGCTTGTGCCAGCCCCTCGCTGTAACCGCTGGGGGAGCGGGACCAAAACACGCGGCCCCGAGGGGCCCCTAAATAATCAACACATGCCCTTTGATCAACCTCCGGCTCCCCTCTCCGCCCACTGCTGGGCTAGCCACCACCCCCTCTTCCCAAAAGCCAACTCCCACCAACCTCTGCAAGGATGTGAAGACGCAGCCAACCAACGCCAGCGGTTTGAAATATTTTTAAACGCTTTTATTTACAGTGCTTGTTGAAAACAATATATATATTTATATCTATCATCCTCGTGATGTCTGTGCCATAGAAAACGCTGTGGCTATATTGCCTTTAATTTACAAAAAATGGTCACAAGAAAATCTGAAGGGAAAAAATGGAAATCAAAGTTTGGTCCCCAATTGTTTCTCTCTTGATTTGTTTTAAAAAAGCCTCCAAATTAAAAAAATACACAGCTCAGATGAAATTCATATATAAAAGCAACCCTTATTTTCCGAAAAATTCACGAGGGCCGGCTTGCTGTCATGTAAACTCGGAAAAAAAAAATAAAATAAAAGCTTGAAATAAATCCTGTCTGTGTGTGTCGCTTAATAGAACCATTATTTGCTTGTAATATTCTTTGTCTTTGTCTCTCGGGGTTCAGCGGGAAAGCAGATGAGGGGAGGCCTAGGGCTGGGGAACGCACCATGAGATCTGTGCCCGCACCTCCTGGCTCAGGGAGGAGCTCTGGCAGCAGGGCTGGGGAGCAGGAGCTCTCAAGAATCTCACACCAGTGACAAGAGCGGGCGGGCAGGTGACGAGGGGACGGGGGTGCTTTGCCACGTGAAGCGCCTGGCAAGGTTGTGTGCCCAGGAAACCGTGA
Source organism: Phainopepla nitens (assembly GCA_013400175.1). Classification (NCBI taxonomy): domain Eukaryota; kingdom Metazoa; phylum Chordata; class Aves; order Passeriformes; family Bombycillidae; genus Phainopepla; species Phainopepla nitens. The sequence continues at coordinate 2,629 of VXBQ01012953.1, read as the reverse complement.
GATCCTTGAGGGAAGGAGGAGCACTGGTGAGTGGGGTGCAGTGAAGGGATGCAGGGGACCGGGACGGTTTCAGCTGGGGAATGCCACGGACGGGCTAGGTCTTTGGGTGAGAAGGGAACTGCTGTCTTCCCCGTCTGAGAGCATTTCTAATCTTTCCTCATCTGAGATTGTGTGAAGCCAGAGGCTAACGGGCAGTGCAAGCACAGGCTGGAATGGAAGAGGAGAAATGGACGGAACAGAGGAGATGGGAGGGGAGGACTCAAGCTGAGGAGCCGTTTTCTGTCTTCTGTCTCTTTGGATCCACTTCATCCTGCATCGGCCACGGGGAGGAAAAAGAAGGAGTTACCATCAAACAGTCACCACCCCAAGGTACACGGTTTCTCCACAAAATTCCTAACAGCTGCTCTTTCCTCCATATGGAAGTCTCTGTTAGGCCCACCCTAAATCCACTCCCCTCTAAAGCACCAGCACACTGCCTGACACAGCTGTTCTGCTGGTCGTGGTTAGGATGTGGACAGCTCCATTCAGAGGGACACCATGCCCATGCTGTTACTTCCAGGAGGTGTGAAAAGCCAAGGCTCACACCACTCCAGACAGATCCCAGGGTCCACCCTCACAGGTCCCTCTCCTGGCCTGAAGCCCAGAAGACACAGGTAGCTCAGAGGTCATCGCCAAGCACGACCTCCAGCACCTCAGCTCTCTCTCACTCAGCACCACACCTGCTGGTAGAAGGACCTGGATCCTACAAGGAGCATACAGTGATTTACTATCCCCTTGCCACATCAGATCTATTTGCCCATCTGCTGCTGAAGCAATGAGACCCGAGGCCAGTCTGAGATTCTCAGCAGCACCATCCACATGGATTTGATCAACAAACAGCAAGCAGCCTCGTTCCTTCTCCCCACCATTACTCTTGCACTAGTACTCACCTCCTCCTCCTCTGCAGATCGTTTCTCTGCGTGGCCATCCTGCTCTTGCCCATTCTCATCTGCTTCGAGGCACAAGCAAGAAAGGAAAATCACGGGTTAAACCGAAGCAGCATGTGAGGGAATGTAATCTCACAGTCAAGAGGGCTCAGAGAAGGAATTTCCCTCCACAATCCTCTATTCCTCTGCAGCCTTCTACTCCTTCAATTTTCCCTACCTTCATCCTCATCACCACCTTCTTCTTCATCCACATCATCAGGATTCTCTTCATCATCCTCGTCAGCTCCATTCTCCTCATCCTGAACGAAACACATCAGTCAGAGCAAAAAACTGGGGCCAGAATGACATTTCCACGTGCTCTTTGCTACAAGCACAACAATTTCCAGAGCTCCAGCCACTTCAGGCATGCACTGAGTGCAGTTACTCCAACATCGCTATTCCCACCACCCCTGCTGAACACTCTTCCCAACCAGCCTCCCCTCACAAAGCCAATCCTTCCTGTCCATCCCCAGCAACACGAAGCTCCTTGTCTCCCACGAGCTGCCACCATCCCTCCCAACAACCAGACCATCTCTGTTGATTACAGGCTAATGACTTAGCCGAGGCTCCTGGTACATCTGCTTCCAGACCCCTCCCGACCTCCATCAATCTGTGCCTTTCCTCACTGTTCCTCCCCCCACCTTCTCCAACACATGCTCCTTGTACACCTCAGGATACCTCCGTGGGCACAGGAACACATCTCCCGCGCCACATTCTCCCACTTGTTCTCAGATCCATTCCCTTTTCTCTGACCTTTTTCTCCCTGATGGGCTGTGCTGACTCCACTAAATCCTTCAAGGCTCATTCTCCACAATTACCCAAGAGCTCACAGTCCCTTTACCTCTATGCTGGCCTGCCCTCTTTCTTAATCTCCCATATTCCCTTCTTATTCGTTACCCACAGCAAGCACAGAAACGTCCCCGACGTCGCCAAATCTGTCCCTCAGAAGGGCCTCACCTCAACTATCTCCTTCTTCTTTTCTTTGTGGACTGCCTTCTCTTCGAGTTTTTCTTTCTTTTCTTTCCTTTCCTATATATGAAACGAGGTGTAGGGGGCGCGGGGTGGGGGGGGGGAAAAACAACAACATTCCGGCGGTCAGCGGCAATAAGAGACGGCCATGCCTAAACAAAGGCGGCTCGGAGGAGAGGCGGAATAGCGGGCTGAGGAG
>VXBQ01012950.1:43756-54424 GCA_013400175.1 Phainopepla nitens | reverse complement strand
TGGACATCCCTTTTTCCACAACGGGGGAAAAAAAAAAAAAAAAAAAAAACCAAAAAAAAAACCCTCCCCCCAAAAAAAAAAATCAGGAGCATCCCGGCACCAAATATTTCATCCTGCCTTGTCATTGATTAGAAAAGAGCCTTTAATTTCATTTCACCCCATGTTGTGATTAATTTGCATTCTTTGTCAGAAGTTAATGGAGTTTTTTATGGTTTGCTCTGAAATCCTTGAAGACGTCGGAGTTGATCTGATGTTTATACAACCGCCAGCGGAATTTTTGCTGTTTGATTGATGGAGAGCTTGATGTTATTCCAAACGGCTTTTTAAGCTGTTTTTAAGAATTATTTGAATAAAATGCGAGCAAGATATTGTTATAACGGCGGAGATTATCTGTTAAAAATCTGTTTCAAATAAAGAACGTGATAAGTAGGAAAAAAAGAGATCAAAAAGACAGGAGGAGTGATGGACGGGGGAGATGATATTTGTTAAAATAGATCAGCCAAGGATTCAAATAACTTATTTCAAAATGCACTGGGAGACCTTAATTTAAGGCTCTTTTTTATACAAAGAGTTTATTTTTGCAGCAGGAGAAATAATAGGAATAAATTTGGGAATAATTTATAAATTAGTTGGATTTTCCCCTTGATTTTTTTTTTTTCCCCCCTCTCAGCTTTTCCTCCTTCTTTTTCACTGTGAGCACAGGAGCTCAAACTGGGAGAGACAAGGCTGTCAGAGCTGGTAGCCCAACAAAATGATGAAATATTTTGACATATTCCTGGTCTCGAGGAAGAGGCATCCTTAAATCCCCCAGCAAAGGGAGCAGGAGTGGAGTAACAGGGAATTTTACAGCCGGGGAAAACGCTCGCTGTGGACCTGCCGTGGCTTTGCTTCCTAAGAAAGGGGAAGGGTGGGGGGGGTGGGAAACAACAAAACCCAGCTTTTTGCTCCTCCTGATAATGAAAGGTTTGTACTTTTCCCAGCTCCCAGCGTTTGAAAAGCTCAGAGGGACAAAGCAGAATATTCCGGGCTGGATCCTCAGCTGGAGCAGCTCCGGGGGGACAATGAGCCTCCCCCAGCCCTGGCTCCTTCCTCCAGCAGCACACCTTCCCCTTCTCTAAATTATTATTATCATCATTGCTCCTATCATTCTTTTATTCCTGATCCCAAAGCTGAAGGGTTTTGCACAAAATTTCATTTTTCTCCCTTTGATTTTTTTCCTCCTCTCCTCGCTGTGATTCCTGCGACTGAGATTTAATTCTGGGTTTAATTCCGTGCCAGCTTTTCCATGGGAAAACATGGATTTATTTTGCTGTATCTTAGTTTGCTAAATAATTGCCTGGCTTGAAATGAAGTTGCTGCTTTGTGATCCCTGCATTAACACGGTGTAAGGTTCTTTTTGTTCTCTGCAATCCATACTATTGACCAAATTCGGCCTGGTTGCATTTAAATGGAAGCAGCTTGTCAGGGGGGAAAAAAAATATTTAGTTAAAGTTGGGATTCGAAATAGCCATTTTAGTGTTGGCTTTTTTTTTCCATTGGCAGAAGCATCCTTTAAGCATTCATTTCTTTGGGGAGGATAAATTGATGGTTGTTTACAGCATGTTTCCTGGTAAGAAAGAAATGTTTTGTTTTCCAGATCTAGCATTGCATCAAACCATTTAAAAGACATTAAACACTGTTCAAAGGCTAATGCCAAAATAGTGGATAAAATTGTTGGGTAATATCTTAAATATGATAGATTTCTGCAAATCTTTTTGCTTTTATAATATATTCCAGAAATCACTGGCAATATTTGAAGTCATCTGCTATTGTTTTAAACTCTTCCTAATTTCTTAGCATAGGTTTCACATAGATCATTCCTGATAATTTACTTCAGATACTTTCTGCATTATTATTTTTTTCTGCATAGCCAGAAATAAGTTTGAACTTGATTTGCCTGTTGTTGAAACTTGCTGTAAAATTTGAATTTAGTTTCTTTTTCCAGAGCTGCTTTTTGTGTTTGAAAAACTGAGAGAATTTAGAAAATTTTTTTAAGGATTTGTTAGGAATCTGAAATATAAGGAGAAAAATATTTTCTTTATTTATCTCAATCTTCCTGCGGTTTTTTTAATGTAAAATTGATCTTTAAATAATATGGTCAAGTGTGGAAATGGAGGTAACCGGTAAAATTTCGTAATAAGTTTTAATATGATCTTAGTATGTTTTAAGAGTGGCTTATTGGCTTGGGATCTTGAAAGGCTGATGTGTATTTTTTCATCTCTAATCCTAAAAATTCGAGGCAGTGTGAGGGAGCAGGGCTCAGACTCTGATTTGTTCCAGGATTTCTTCTGTCCTGTGTGGCACGAGATGGGCTTTAAGGTCCCTTCCCACCAAAACCCTTCCAGCTTTCCATGGAATACTGAAATTTCCATGGAATACTGAAATTCCTTCAGAGATATTTTGGCAGATTCAGAAGGATCTCCTGCACAAGTTGGTGGAATGGGAGATGTCAGGGGAGGGCTTGGAAGGAAATTTCCCTCCCAGTTCCTGTCCCTGCTGATGAAGGAGTTGCCTGAATGGGACCTTAAACCTGGAATTGGAGCTTCCCTCAGGCAGAAGGGCAGAGGGATTTGTGTGGTTGGGGTGGCTGAGGAGAGCCACTAGGCAATATTGGATTTACTGGAATTTTATCACCATCCAAGACTGGTGTGGGTTGGAAGGGACCTTCAAATTCTATCATTCCATGGGCAGGGACACCTTCCACTATCCCAGGGTGCTCCAGCCTGGCCTTGGACACTTGCAGGGATGCAGGGGCAGCCACAGCTCAGACCAGGCTCTGGATGAGGGGCAGGTTCCTCCCAGAACTGACCAGCGACAGGCCCAGTGCTCCTCTGCCTGTTCCCTGGCCAGGCAGTTCTCCTGCAGCTGCGAGAGCTGGGCTGGGAGCTGTGGTTCTCAGCAATTCTGCTCCTCAGAGCTTGTGGGGCACTCGTGAAGAAGGGCACAGAAATCCCACAGCTGGGCTGTGCCAGAGGAAGGTGTTCCCACAGGGGTGGGGCCATCTCCTCCTCTGGGAGGTTCCTCACTGTGCTGAGCAGCCACCACCCCAATCCCAATCCCAGGATTTGGGATGTGCCAGAGGAAGGTGTTCCCACAGGGGTGGGGCCATCTCCTCCTCTGAGAGGTTCCTCACTGTGCAGAGCAGCCACCACTCCAGTCCCAAGATTTGGGATGTGCCAGAGGCTGAGGAAGGTGTTCCCACAGAATCAGGGCCATCTCCTCCTCTGCTCCTCAGCATAGTGAGGAATCTCCAGCCCCAGATGAGGAGTGAATAATTTTGAGGTCTAGGCAGGTGCTCCCCTCATCTCCAGAGCATCCATTCTTCTGCCAATCCCATGGAAATTTGGGGTTGGTTCCTGAGGGTGAAGCGCAGCCCTCCGTGGGCAGTCCATGACACAGGAGAGGATAATAGTGCCTCAGCCCATTTCAGCACCTCAGTTTGGGTAGAAAACTCCCCTCATGAACCCAAATTTTAATGGCTCTGGGTTACTCCCTTTCAGCTGTCCCTGGAATTGTGACATCTGCAGTGATCACAGTTGATTTTGCAGCTCCTCAGAGGAAAATGTGATTTTTATTTTAGAAGGCTCAAAAAGTTAGAGGCTTCAGCAATCAACATTTTACCTGTTTATTTCCAAACCAGAAGGGACTGGCAGGGCTGTCCTCAGGAGCAGGGACAATCCTGATGGAAATGCATCTGCTGCTTTTCAAGCCTGCTGATGCTGGAGGCTCTCAGCTCCTCAGATTTGCTCCTCTGCTTTATTCCTGGAAAGGTTTTCCATGCTGCAGGATCTGAGGGTGGTTTTGTGTGGAATGAGCATGGAGCATGGATGCAGGAGGGGTGGTGATTTATGATGTCCTTGCTCTGTTTCCAGGCTGGTTCTTTTGGTCTCCCTGGATTTCTGACTGTTGGAATTCTCTGGATGTTCCCACAGTTCCCTGAGAATGCCCAGGCTGAGGCACAGGGAGGAGGGATCACCTTGAGTGGTTCAGCCTGTCCTTCCTGGACATCCCACTGTGGATTTTTGGGAGTTTGGAGTTTGTTGGATCCCTCAGAGAATTCCATTATTTTATTCCTGATCAGTTGTGCTGATTTTTCCCTCTCCAATGGTGTCCAAAAAGTTCTCCTGCTGTTCCTCTCTCTTGCCATTTGTCAGCAAACCCAAATGTTTGTCATTTGGGTGACACAAATCAAGATCTGGCTGAAACAAAACCCAGTTCTTTATTTGGTGTCTGTTTGATCATTCTTTGTTCTCCTTACCCACTTTTTGTGGTGCTGGGAACAAAGCAGACATGGTTTGGGGTGATGGCTGGACTCAGTGATCTTGGAGACCTTTTCCAACTTAAATCATACCAAGATTTTCAACAGCAATTTGCTAAATTTGGGATTATTTTTCCTTGTCCCTACTCCTGCTGACCAAGGGATTTGTTGTCAGAGTATTCTGGTCCTACTCTGGTGCAGAAATTATTGCTGGGAGGAGTTATTGTCACCACAATCCCTCCAACAGTGTGGAGCTTTCCATGCCCACTTTGTTGAATTGTGTTTCTAAACTCTGGTAAAGAGATTTCTCTGAGAAGTTGCTGCAGTTCAATGGTGGATGAAATAATCTCTTTATATAAATTTGTTTGGAGACCTCGGGGAAAAGCAGCGTAATATAATTGTAAGAATATATTTAATATTAAGGTTGTTGTGAATTGTCTATTTTTTTATTTTGAATTTTTTTTTAGTGTTTTGTGACAGTGATTGAAGTTTGCCATTTGCAAAATCCCCAGATGGGGATGGGGAAGGGTGTTTAGAATATCAGGAACAAATTAGAGGGGTCATTTTCACTGGTTTGGTGCTTTGACTTGTTGCAGAAGTATCAGCAATTGCAATTTTGCAAGAAATTGTAAAGTGTATCTTAAGATTATCCTTTAATTCCACAGGAATTGTGGAGTGGTGGTGAAGCCCCCATGAAACCAGAATATTTAGATATTCCTTTACCTTTTATATCAGAGCAGAGATAAAGCTTTTGTCAGTAGGACACAATGTTAGTTTTTGCTCTTAAAACTCAACCCTCATTTGTACAGATGAAAAATAACTTCTAGCTACTTCTAAAATACACAGGAAAATAAATGTTGTTGTGTGGAGCCTCCCTTAAAAATCATAACTGTATGATTTGTTGGTGGATGGGTTTTTCTATTTAAAAAAAAAAATATCAGGAGCTTGAAAAGCAGTATATATGTAAAGAGAAAATTTGTTAACTGCTGTGGGAAGATCTAACCCTGGGTCACCTGCAAATCTCTCAAACAAGAGCTCCAGGGCAAGTCCTAATTCCAGGGAGTAAAAGCGAAAATTAAAGCTGTGGCTGGTGACTCCTCCAAGTTACCCGGGGTGGATTCATTTGAGTTTCCCTGATTGTGCAATGTGAAAGGGATGGGAGAGGTCTTCTCAGCCACTTCCCAGCCCAAGGATCTCCATGGAGACAGAAAAAATAACCTGATGGTCTGGCAGAAGTTGCCTTTCATAACCAGAGGCATTCATTAAATAGGAGATGAAGCAGGAGACAAACTTTGGTATTTTTAACCAACCTTGGGGGTTGGAAAAAAAAAAAAGGAGCTTTTGGAGATTGTGCTTTATGGAGTGGTTTGTCCAGCTTCCACTGGTGTTCTGTGGCCTGAGAAATGCTCTGATAATGGGACAGGTTCATTTGCCTCGTTTCTGCAGATCCTAAACTGTCATGTGCAGTAGGTAAATCCACAGAGAATACCTTGCAGGTTCAAAAATACCAAATAGCAGAGCTAATTCTGCAAATTCAGAATTTTTCAGTTGCTTTTGGGAAGATTGGGAAAGCATCTGAGCAGGGGGTGTTGGTGATGGGCAGGGTAGGGCCCAGAGCTGTTCTGGTGTGGCTGAGGGAGAGTCTGGGTGGTGAGAGGCTAAAAGTGACTTTTCTGAGGGGGAGTGGTCATGGAATCTCGGAATGGTTGAGTTGGGAAAGGATTTTAAAGTTCATCTCTGTCCACCTCTTCTATGGGCAGGGACAACTTCCATCCCAGACTGCTCCAAGCCCCGTCCAACCTCACCCTGAACATTCCAGGGATCCAGGGGCAGCCACAGCTGCTCTGGAAATTCCAGCCCAGCCAGGAATTCCTGCCCAATATCCCACCCAAATCTCCACTTTCCCACTCTGAAGCCATTCCGTGTCCTGTCCCTCCATCCCTTGTCCCCAGTCCCTCTCCAGCTCTCCTGGAGCCCCTGGCAGGGGCTCTGAGCACTCCCTGGATCCTTCCCTTCTCCAGGGGAACATTCCCAGCTCTCCCAGCCCAGCTCCACCCTTAGAGCAGCCCTGGGGCCTCCTCTGGAATTGTTCCAGCAGCTCCATGACCTTCTGGAGCTGGGTGCTCCCAGAGCTGGCCACAGGATGTTCTAATAAATCCATCAAATTGTTCCTTGATGCTCTCAAAATGTGTCCTGCTTTTTTTTTTTTTTTTGGTCTTCCTTTCACTCTGGGTTTTCTTGTGTCACTATTTCACTATTAAAAATTCTTCATGGAAAATATGAAAACACAACAATCTCCTCAACCCCCACATTTTTTGGGGCATTGTTTCGGGGAGGAACACCCCAAATTTTCCGTCTTTTGAACTGGGACCACTGAGCTCGGATCCCTCAGGGTGAGTCCACTTCCTAAACCTCTCCTCTCTCAGAAATGCGCAAAAACCTGGTGCTTAGGGAGGAGACAAAAACCAGACAAAACATGTTACGATGAGCCCTTTTTAAACCAGTTGTTAATGCTCAGTAAAGCTGCTGCTCCCCTTTTCCCTGAACTGTGGGCAAGAGGAGAAACCCCGGCCATAAAGTTGTCGTGGCTCAGCTTTGGTTTATGGTCTTTGAAGCTGCCCCATAATGGGAGCTGGGGAAAAAGGTAAACACCGTGGGTTTTTTAGCACTGAAAAATCTGCCTAATATAAATACAGGCAAGTTCAGCCCCGCTCCCGAGTTGAAAAATACGGCTGCAGCTTTGTGGAGGGAAGGGAAGAGCAGAGCGTGGCCTCTCCCCAGCCATTTATCCAGGGCAAGGAGAAGAGGTAATCCATCTAACTGGGGAGTCTCGGTGGCCTCGCAGAGAGGAGAGCACAGGAGCTTTTATTTAATTGAGAAAATGAATCAATTACGATGATGTTGCATCATCAGATGCGAGGGGAGCGGCAGCGGTGTCGTTACACAGGGTAACAGTGTTAAAAAGTAATTGAGTGTCTTAAGCGTTTTGAATCAATTCCAGGTAGTGGCACAGCTACCTTAATGCAAAATTTATGAAGATGATCTCCAAATAATTTGTTGCCATCAGAATTGTGTAATAAAGGCTGGTAACGACGTGCGAGGGAGCGAGGCCGCGGCTGGGCCGGGCTCCGGTGTCGCGGGGAGAATTCCCCAACACTTGGATTTGTGTTGCTTGATTTTTCATTAGGAGGGCTGAGTGCTTTTATTAGAAATGATATTTTAAATCTTGCTCTGAAATTGGATGTGATCAAACCCGTGTTGGGGCCACTCCGTGTGACCCCTCCTCGATTCCTTTCCGTGACAAGAGCTATTTTTTCCAGGAAGGAAATGTGACTGATGATCTGTTTAGATAAAAACTGGTCCTGTGCTCTAATGTAAAGAAGCTCCAAATCATCCCTATTGAATAAGCTCAGTCTATTTTGTCATTTAACATCTGGAAGTGAAGTAGGGGGAAAAAATAAAAAGGTTTTTATAGCCACGGAATATTTTGCTTATTAGCAAAACCAGCAGATTTATTCTGTTGAATTGTAATAGATGGAGATTGGCCATTTAAAAAATAAAATGGGCTGCTTCTGCCTATTTATTATTGTGTTTTCCTCCTTGGAAGAAATAGAATTATACTCGGGAACTTGATGTTTGTGTGCTGCTAATACAGTAATAAAAGACTTGAGGTGTATAACACCAGCTATTTCCTTGGTGCTGGGCTTCACCCTTCTCTGAATCCCATTTTACTGCTGGAAAAGTGTTCCTGGAGGATCCTGGCCCTGGTTGGGGATGGGGAAAAAGCTTCCAAAGCTGCTGGGAGCCCACAAAATTCATCATCAGCACTAGGCGAGGGAGAATGTGGGATGGAGGCAAAGAAACGGGGTTAGAAAAGAACATTTTCACTGAGGATCGTGTTCTGTTTGCAGCAGGGTTTCATTGGGTTGCCAACTTTGTTTGTGTTGGGGGAAAAAACAGGTAATTAATTACCCCCAGCCACCAGAAATTGGAAATTGCTGGGAGAGCAGTGTCCCAGAATTCAGTATTTTACATCAAGTCCCTGCTCTGTGCTTTGTGTTTCATTCTTTGTGTTGGGATTCTGCCTTTGTTTCTTTATTTTCATCGAGGGGAATGTGGGGTGAGGAGATTTTGTAGCAGTGGAAGGGGCTGTTGCTACAAACTGTGGGTGGCTTTCTCCCCCAGATTGTTCAGAATTTCAGGAAGGCTCGGAGACAAACCTTCCCTTTTCAGTTTAAAACAAAGCAAAGTGCACCAAACTTGCCCATCTCAGAGATGGTGATGTTGTACTCGAGTCCAAGGAAAACTGGATAAAAAACTTGGGGAAAAGTGGAGTATTAAAGGCTTTCCTGAGCAGCAGCAGATACTTCAACCACATAATTAAAGTTTTCTTCACAAAAAAGGGATTGTGAGCAGAGCCTGGCAGTAATCCAAAATTCTAATTTCTGACTATGATTTAATTTCAATTTTAAATAAATCGGTTTTTAATTTAAAAAGAGTGAGCTTCATAACATTAGCAATGATTGCAACATTAAGCCCAGTGTTCACAATCTAGCAATATAAAACATTATTTATATCTGAATCGTAAACAGCCTTTTGAAATGGATTATGGTTTTTCTTCCTATTCTAATACAACCTGGAGGGTACTAAAAAGTGTTGTGTGAAATTAACATTCTGCTGACTTTCGCCTATAAATGAGAAGCGAGCTATTAACATTTGTGTATTTTCATTATGTAAATTGTGTTAACACATGCCCACAAATTGCCACCAGCGATGCAATAATTTTCTCTCAGTGATCATAATGTGTCCAAGTGAGTCATTTTGATTATGACATGCTAATTACATATTGTCTTTTTTTCAGATTCAGAAAAACCAGGGATCTTTAATGGTAAGCTTTATGAGTTCAGAAAAAAATTCACTTTTCTTTTTCCTGATGGCTGCTCCCTCTGCATGCTTGAATGCCTTGTTTTAAACTTAGCAAATTGCATTTTGAAGAAAATGCAAACCTTTAACTGCCTGTATTAGATTAGGTACCATTAGAAATAATAGAACATCCTGAGCATCAATGTTTTGATAAGAGTTTGCTGCCGTTGATTAATCTTGCTATATTTTATTGCATTAATGATTTTTTCTTTCCACTCCACTGTAAAGATATTGCATATAGTCTAATACTTTTTTTTTTTCCCTCTCTCCTTGCCATTGCAGCCTCTCCAGTTATTGCAGTGCATTGTTGATGAGGTGAGTCGTCGTCTTATGTGCTTTCACTCCTAAAGTCATTCCTAATGGAGTGGAAAGCTTATATTTTGTTTCCTAATGAAGCACAATGCCCAACATCCTCCCCAGCACAAGTTGCAGCTCGGAGCTCTCACACATGAACTGCCCTGGTCCCGCTCTCTGCAGCTTTTCTGCTCTAAATATTGAGTTTATCCAAGATTTGGGTGGCTCACGAGGCAGGGCTTGGAGCTGCCCAGGTCCTGGAGCCTCAACCTCATCCTCTGATGAGCTGGGACAGGGACAATCTTAAATTGTTATCAACAATTAGAGAATTAAACAATTAAAGGTTAAACAAATCTTTCATGTGGGTGTGTTTAAAGAGGTTTTGATAAGCAAAAAGGACATTTTAACGAGGAGAGACAATGAGGGGCGAGCAGCAAAGCACCTGAATGTCACCAAGACATTTTCATTATTCAATCAGCAGGTCAGAATGGAAAACTGGAATGCAGGAGATGCAGGTGTGAGCAGGAGACTGCATTTCAGTGGCAAAAAAACACATTTCTGGAGTGAAACACTCCCTGCATCTCCCACATCCCTCCCCAGCTGAGCTGGAGCAGAATCCTGACTGAACAATGAGGAAACAGATGAGGGAAGACCTCTGTCTCTAAATACTTGAAAAATATTCCAGAATCCTTGAAAAAGTGGGGTTTTTTCTCCCTGAGGAAAAGCAACTCAAAGCCAAGGGACTGAAACCTCTTTAATAACTGTATCACCACTTCGATCCTTTTTTAAGAGGCTGCAAATGATGTGCTGTTGAAAAACTGAAGTTTGCTTCATTTTTAGTGTTTATGAAGTGATACTGCTAATTTTATAATTAATATAAATTATAATATATATGTATATATTATTGTAATATTATAATAGAATTATAATATAATTAGGGAGTTCCAACAAGAAAAAAAAGGAGCCATGACTCTTCCAACACTTGCCTCATCCTCTAGCAGGATGTTGTAAATCTCTTTAATAACTGTATCACCACTTGAATCCTTTTTTAAGAGGCTGCAAGTGGTGTTCTGTTGAAAAACTGAAGTTTGCTTCATTTTTAGTGTTTATAAGGTGATACTGCTAATTTTATAATTAATATAAATTATAATATA
>VXBQ01012950.1:4376-22203 GCA_013400175.1 Phainopepla nitens | reverse complement strand
TGGTCCATCAGCACATTGGAGGTAATTGTCCAATTCCAGCTCCAGGTGATGAAGCTCCATCCTCCTTGTTCCCTCTCTTCCTTCACTGTTGTTTCCACTCTTGGGCCTAAAATTTGTCCTTGGTGCCCAGCTGGAAAGGAATTGTTTTGTCTCCCTGCTCTGTGAAGAGAGCTCAGCAACCCTTCATATGAAACACAGAACTGCACACTAAACCAGCACAGAATCCAAAAAAATAGACAAGCTAAAACTGAAGGCATCATGAGGGCAGTGCTTATTTAGGAGTTGAGCTGTGGAAACCCAGGGAAGGTTTCGGCTCCTGTTGATGCCCAGAGTCCAGGGAAGCACCGTGAGGTTGAGGATGTATTTATGGTATTTTCCCCAAGCTCTCCATTCTAAGCTCTATTTAATGGAATCTATGCATAGTAAGTAATCAGGTCAGAGAGAAGCAACATCCCCTGTTTGAGATCAATCGCTGGCTAATACTTTATCTAGGCCACTTTATTATCTCATGCTGATTCCATTCCCATTCTCCTCCTCCTTTGTAGTGTGCACTTCAGCTGTGGTAAAAGTACGGCTCGCATACATATTAAAAACATATACCCATTCTATCTGTATGTAAATGTGGGAGGCACAGCTGGATATTGCAGGAGTTTGATTTACTAATAGTTATTATCTGTTCTAGCTGTTCAGAGGCAAAGAGAGTTGCAGGAAACAAGCTAGCGCAGAAATTGCCTTTATGATATCACTGCCCTGCTTTGGTAATTGTTTAAAATCTCTTCTTCAGCTGCAAGCTCGGCCTTTGCTTCTGCAAATTGTTGGTGATTTTTTTGGGATTGCTGGAGTGTCTTGGTGAGGGGTTTTTTTGTTGTTGTTAGTGCAGCGCTGAACTCCTCCGTGCTACAGCTGAAGGTATTTATATAAAGAAATTGTATTTGAAACGCCAAAAGTCAGGAATGGAGCAGTTATTCCATTGTGATTTCCTGTGGAGGCATCCAAGCACAGCCTTTAGGATTTCTCCAGGAAAAATTGGGCAGGAAAAATCTCTGTTTCTTCAGGTGGCGGCACTGCTCACTGAGCTGGAATTGGGAAAGGTGAGCCAGCGATATATCCCCCTCTGTCTTTTAAAAAAAAAAAAGGGGGGGAAAAATCCATCTCTGACCTTGGGGATGTGAGTTCTTCTTTGCCACTTGAGAAATCAACTCTAGAAATGGAGAAATCCATTCTGTCAGGATCCAGTTCACCTCCTGCACACCATTCCTTTTGCACAGATCTGATGATTTTTTATCAAGTTGTCACATTTTCAGCACAACCAGGAGCTTTTCTCCTTTCAAAAATTTAAAATACTGACACTTCTTATGTTGATATTTTATTAATTGAAACATTGTGTGATAAATTGTATATGGTCTGTGGCAAAGCCACTGACATGCTGGAAAACCTGTTCTCCTTTGGTATTTTATTTATTTTAATGCCTAATGCAGATTTGAAATTCCACATTCCTATGCATCCAGCAATCCCTCTCTCCATTCCAGGAATGGCCCTAGACCAGGCACCCTGATTTTGTTGGCCATAATGGGTATTTTTTTCCCAGATAAACAGCTAGTTTGTGCATTTGAATGTCTTAAGACACATGTCAAGAAGTTAGAGACTCTCAAAAATGGATTCTGGCTGCCTGTTCCCACATCTCCAACAAGTACAACAAGGAAATTAAAAACGTAAGGCTTTTAATAGCTGGATTTTAAGTAGCTATATTTTATGTAGCTTTTTTTTAGATGGTCTTCACAGTGGCTAAACATATTTGCAGTTCGTTGTGTTAAACCCCTGCTTTCAGCTCTCAGGAAGTACTTTTGTGGTTTAAACAAACAAATGGAGGATCAGCATAATCCTGCCTGGATTTTCATGTAAACCCCCAGAATAAAGCTAATAAAACACTGGTGCTTAGGTTTGTCAATAAAAGGGCTTTCCCCCAGTGATATCTCTGAGTAGCCAGGCCTGGAGTTTGGATGATGATGATTTTTTGGGATGGACCAGAGGGCTCTCAGCACTTTTCTTTTCACAAACACCCCCCAGAGATCCTGTGAGATCAGCTTTAGACATCTCTGGTTGTTGTGTGCTCCTGTCCAGATGTTTGGGCATCACTGCTGAATCACAGGGAGCCAAGGATTTTCCCTCTTTGGCTCCTTTTTTTTTATTCTGGGCCAGTGCAGGATC
Organism: Phainopepla nitens; assembly: GCA_013400175.1. Classification (NCBI taxonomy): domain Eukaryota; kingdom Metazoa; phylum Chordata; class Aves; order Passeriformes; family Bombycillidae; genus Phainopepla; species Phainopepla nitens. Next base: position 19,995 of record VXBQ01012950.1, on the reverse strand, counting down.
TCCCATAAGGGCTGATAAAATTGTCTGTGCTCGGAGCTGTGATGAGTGGCTTTGTTTGCAAATGTTCAGCCTCTCCTCTGTCACAACAACCCCAGTTATTCGCTCCGTGACAAGGGGAAGTTCTGACAGACACCAGACATGTGCAGATGTGAAGAAAGGGCTCTCTTCTGGTTTCCCAAGGGAAAAAAAAGTACAGAGCCAAGTATTTTAGCTGTTGTAAATATAGAATTGTTTAGGTTGGAGAAGATTTTTTTAGGATCATCCAGTTCAACTATGAAATATATGTGATAAATGATAAACTGGATCTTCAGTCTCTCAGTTCAGACGTGCAGTGGACAAGGAGTTCTGGAGCAAACCCTGAAGAAAAATCAAAATTCATATTGAGGCAAGGATTTGACAGCAGGGCTCAGGATGCTCCTGTCACTGGGTGTTCGTTATCTGCCTTGCTCAAGATAACTTAAGAGGAGAAAACCTCTGTTTCTTCAGGTGGCAGCACTGTCACTGAGCTGAAATTGGGAAAGGTGGGTCAGGGATATTTCCCCCTCTCTTTCAAAAAACAGAAAGGGGGAAAATTCATCTATGTCCTTAGGGGTGCGAGTTCTTCCTTGCCACTTGAGAAATCAGCTCTGGAAATGGAGAAATCCATTCTATCAGTGCCCCAAAATCAGCAATTACCCAGGAGCAGGATGGAGACGAGGTTATGGGGTGAGTGAGCTCTAGGGTTTGGAGGCATTGCCTTCATTCCCTGCCTGCTGCACCCATTGCTGTGGGATCCCCCAATTCCTCCAGCAGACAGGAATATCTGACTTCCCCTTCCCGCCATGCCCTAGAGCTGCGCAAAATAGCAGCACTTCCAGCAAAATGTGAAAAGGAGTAACTCGAGTTGGCTCAAAGAGGTGTTGAAAATCTAAGGAAATTGGACAAAAACGAATTGGCAACAGCTTAGAGGGATACAGTTCATATTTTTTGGTTACTTGAGTCTCCTGGGTTTTGCAGTTTAATTTGAGCAAATGTTTCATTTGGCACTGTTGGTTGTTCAGTAGTTCTCCAGGCACAGGGACAAATATTTACATCTCACTCATTTTGGTAGCAGAATTGCAAATCTTTCAGTTACTGGATATTGAGAAGTTGTGCATTTGCCTTGTTGATGTTTTATGTCAGCTGTCTTCCCTCAAGTATTTATTTTGAAAAACTGAGAAAAATAAATCTGTTAGCAGTTCCAAAATATGACCCATATCTTTAAATCCCAGAATACTGTCCTTTCTATTAATTGCAAATTCATCAAGGAATTTGCTCCAACGGGCAGCTGTTGAAATCCACATACGATTTTTATTTGTGTAATGAACTTGGCATTTTAAATGTATTCAGACACTCTGCATAGATTAAAATGGCTGATGCTTGTTCAGTACCAGCTACTTGTGGGTCTCTAGTCCAATTAGCACCTCAGGACACTCCTGCAGTATTAAATAAGAGTAATAATTGCCTATGAATAAGCAGAGTATAAAGCAGGAGATAGAGATATGGCTTCTTAGTGACCTGTGTGCATTATGCCTCAAATCCCTTAATCAGATTTGTGCCGCTTGATTCTTCCATCCACAGAAATTCAGCTGGAGGATCAGGGCCTAAAGTAGTAAAAAATCAATTAATACGACTTTCTAATTTGTGCAGTTGACAAAAAAAAAAAAAAAAGGAAGAAAAAAACCCTGCATATAAATAGAGGACATTTTTCTCCTGAAGAGGGGCCATGCTGAAAGATTTTTTAATTGGATTTTCATTGTGATTGACAGCGCTTGATTATGACAGTAACTTTATTTGGCTGGACTGTTAGAGCCCCCTTGTTCAGGGTGGTTTTTTTTCCTTTTTTCCCCATCAAAAGCCTTTTTTTCTCGGTGGCATTCCCGGCGGAACAGCGGAGTTTGTTGTGAAAGAGCCTTTTAGCACCTTTGTTGCCGCCATCCCTGGTGACGATTGGGCCCAGCTGGTTGCGGGTCGCAAAATGCTCCTCTCACAAAGAGAAATCTCCCTGGCCTCCATAATTTTAAGAGCTCCAGAAACCTGTTGAGGATTAGAAGTAGCTTTAGATGTGAAATGAGTGTTAAGTATTAGTAATCGGGAGATTAGGGCCCCGGGGACAACGGGAGATAAACAACCGCAATTAAGGCAAATCTGCCAGAGTAAACAAAATTGAGCAGAAACAGATGCCCTCGCCATTTTGGGGGATTGATTGGAGGGCACCGAGGAATCGATTTTTGTCTTGTTTACACTTCCAAACCCCGGTGATAAACTGGGAGGCTAAATATTTCATAGCGCCTGATTTTAGTTAATTTTTCTCGGCTCCTCACAGTGACCAGGCCCGGCCTCGCTCAGCCTTCACAGGGAGCAGCTAATTGCCTATGAAGGGCCCCTGTGTTTAAATGGGCTTGACAGGAATTTAAATTTTGTTTCAATCAACCTCTGTGCTCACAGCCTGCTCCAGTTTCTAATTTTTAAATTAAACATGATTTCTTTTTTATTTATTTTCGGGGGTTTTTTTAAAGCCGCAGCCTCCCCTCCAGAGCCGGCTGCTCACGCTCCCACACGGGGCAGAGCTGGGAACACGCAGCTTTATTCAGGCTGAAACACCAAAATACAGCCCTGGAAAAGTTCATTGTCCCATAAATGTGCATCTGCCTGCTCGGATTTAATGGGAGAGGTGGAGGGAAACACTCAGCTGGTGTAAATCGGGATAAACTTGTGCCTGCTGAGCTGAGGAGAGCCAGGTTTCCACCAGAGAGAAGCTCTCTGTTGGATTAAAACACAGCTCTGAGCGTGGAAATGGTGTTGGTGGCCTCGGTCATTGTTCAGTGACCTTGGGAGAGATTCAAAGGAATTTATATTTTTTTTTTTCCCCAAGCCAACTAGTGGTGATATATTTTGCTTTCTCTGTGTTTTCAGCAGGGCTCTGTGCGTTTATTCCGACGTCGTTTCATACCTCAGCTCACTCTGCTCCTCAGACCAGGGGATTTGGCAGCACCTTCACCTCCATCATTTAATACTTTATTTAGTCCCTTTACAAAGCCTGGCAAACACAGGGATGTTGTTTTGCAGGCAGCGTGTAGCCATGGAATGCAGGATGATCGTAGTGGTACTTTTAAAAACAACTTGTTCATTTGCAGAAACTTCATCACAAAAATGCTAACGAAGTACGAGCTGTTTCATTCCCCCTTTTTGCTTCCAGCCACATCATTTTCAGGGTTTTTTTGCTTTTGTTAATTGTTGTTATTTGTGTGTGTGTGTATGCACACAGCATTTTCTTCTCCAAGGTTTGGGTGAAAAACATTTAGGAGATTGTTTCAGTTTACTTCAGCTTAGCAATTTGCTTTGCAATTTTATTTTTTTTTTTCTCCAGTAGAAAAACTTGGGGAGAACAGTTGTTTTCTTAACCCTTCTCCCTCAGTCTAGGGGAACACTTAGTCCTCATTTGAAGGAAGTGCTGTAGGGAACATTTAGTCCTCGTTTGAAGGAAATATTGCAGGGAACATTCAGTCCTTGTTTGAAGGAAATTCTGTACCAGCTTTTAATTTCTGACGCGCTCCGTTCGGTGTCACCGAGACCATTCCTGTGCTGGAGCTGGGGACACTTCTGCAGGTGCAGCTCCAGCAGAGTTCAGGGCAGGTGTGCATTTCTGGGGTGAATCTCTGCTCTTTCTGAGCCCCCACTCTTTCATTCTCATCACAGCCAGGTCTTGAAGCTCAGGAATCAAATTGATTTCAAATGAAACCCCACCAGAAGATGTGCTCCAGGCACACACCTAATGAGCTCCAGCTACTAATGGGCTCTGAGGCCACAAACCAGACCAGAGCTGGGCAAAAGTCAAACCTCTTCCATCCCTAAAATGTTGCATCGAGCGTTTCACTCAGCAGAGCTGCTTCTGTTGTCGACAGCTTGCTAATGTTGACAGACTCCATCAGCCTTGGGCCACTCTCCTCATTCCTCCTCTACAGCTCTTCTTAACCTCAGCAGCACTTGCAGAAGGAAACTCCAATTGGATTTAGCTTGCTTTAGTTTGTTTGAAGAGTCATAACACAAAAACTGAAATACCTTTGCTGGGAGCTGGCTCGTTTCTAGCTGAGCAGCGTGAGGAATGCCAGGGACAGTTATTGGTTTAACAACAAATATCAAAAGCAAAACTGCTGTGGAAAGAATGATCTGCAGATGGGCAAATAGATTCCTCTGTGCCACAGCCAAACCCTAAACTCTGCAGCAAATTTCAGCCCAGGCTTTGCCATAGGAAGGGAACAAACAGCAGACCCAGGGTCCTGCAGGAGGAGGGGGTTGAGTCAGGTTTGAAGTCAGGTCCAGCTGTGGAGTGGAGCTGCTCCAATTCCTGTGGTTCTGACCTGAAAAATTCCCTCCTGACCCTTTGTCTGATGCTGAGTTGCCAGCTTGGACACATCAGTCAAGTGCACGAGGGGTCTCTGAGATCAGTTTTGAGGTCACCAGCTGTCAAAAGCTTGGAAAAATAATACTTTAATCATAATGAAGAATCTGTATTGCTGTTTAAAAATGGAAATTTGGGTGTAGACAGTTGATCTTCAGGTTAAGGTGTTGAGGTTGAGGTCGAGGTTAAGCTGTTCTTCCTCTTGGTCCATCCATCAGGCCTGGCTGTTGTTATTTGAAGACAAATTCTGTAAATTGCAGGAGAGTTTTGGTGCCTCAACAGAACTAAACCAGCTGAAAATCACAATTAATTTCATCGTCTAAAAAGGAAAAATGCATTGGTGAAAGTCAGTCTACAAATAGATAAATGATAGGGGAAAAAAGTACTTCTTAAAAAAAAAAAAAAAAGGAAGAAATATAACCCCAAGGCTTCAGTGCTTAGTTGTGTTACGCATTGATCTTTGTTTTGTATCATCTTTTCACTGCCTCACATATCATCAGAGGGATAAAATCATTAGTGTGTTAATCTAGGTAGCCATAGTTCTAAGGCTGACCTAGGCTAATCTGCCTTTGCAATTTCAAGAACTATGTTTGACTCCTCTGAAAGTAACCTTAAATTGTAGTCTTGTAAGAATTCCAGAGCTGTATCCTTCACTCCTTCTCCTAATGAGGTTATGACCAAATGCTCATTATAATTGCTTTAGACTCCTTTTAATTTTCAAGCTTATTAATCATAAGAAGAGTTATTTAAAATTGCATAAATTAATCTTAGATTAAAAGCCCATCAAAGCCTCGAAACAATTAAGAATAAGTAGGATTTCCCTGGGGCAGCAAGTTTTATTTTAATAGTGTAGTCAGGTGGATATCAGAACACTGAAGTATGGTAGTGATTAATGTATGCAAAATTTAAATGAGAGTTTTTAAATGGCAAATCTAAATCACATATTGACCTAACTGTAGGCTTTAACTGCATTGTCTGTCATATATTTAAACTGTTTAGTAATCAACATTTTAATTACAGTGTGTGTTAGGGAGGCTGTGCAACAAACAAAACTCCCCACTTCCCGAGTGGAGCTGCTCTGTTCTCAGCTGAGGAGCCAGGAAGGAGCAGAAACTTCCAGGAAATTATCAAACTTGCTTTTCCTTGTGGATGTGTTCTTGTTCCTGCCTCCAGGAACAAGAAAACGTCGCTGGTCACTGCTGGGAGTGCTCGAGGCTGGACTTGGAGCACCCTGGGGCAGTGGAAGGTGTCCCTGTCCAGGACTGGATGGGTTTCCAGGTCCTTCCAGCCCATGACTGGGGGATCCCATGGTTCTCTGGTTCCATGATTTCATCCCCTGCTCTGGGATGAAGTCCCAGCACCCAGCTGAGCCAGGCTGTGGGGATGCTGGAGCCTCTCCAGTGCAGCCAGCGCAGTCCTTGCCCTCAATAGTCTGAGGACAGGAACAGGGAGAGAGAACTGGGCCAGCCAAGATCAAGCACAGCCTTGCCAGTCCCAAGGAGCAGCTGGAATTTTAGAGTTAAACTCAATCTGTGATCTGCAATCCCATTTGGAGGAGACAAGGAGGCTGCAGCTGACCTTGCTGGGGACACTCTCGGCAGACACACAGACTGAGCCTCCCAGCCCCTGCTGTTCCAAGCACTTCAGGTGCTCACACTTTTCTTAAAAGGGTTTAAAAAAAAGAAATCCCAAAATTTCAAAAGGAAAACAAGAGATGGAGCAGCTGGATCCCACTTACATAGTGTCATGCAGGGTCCTTTCACTTGTGAGTATGTCCTGCGTCTCTGTGGATTAACTTGTGCTCAGCTTTCAGAGTTTTTACCCCACTCAAGCCTGGGAAGCTGCGTGGAGCATCCCCTGAGGATTCCCTGCCACCTTCTGTGCCTGTGAATTAACAATGTTTTGGGAGTCAGCAGTGAGAGAATTGGCCTGAGGATTCCTCGCTGCTATTCCTGGCTGTGGGAGCCGCAGTTGGATACTGTGGGTAGCTGGCACAGATAATTAGAGCAGCTTTTAGTGTGGCTTGTCCTTGGAGGCAGCAGCTCGAGATGGAAAATCCTCCAGCACTGGAGGCAGGGGTGGAGTGATGAAATCCAAACACGTGCTGAGGTCACTGCAGAGGGACCTGGGGTCAGCTCGGGGTGTTTGGGTTACTCAGCACTTTGTGTTTTCAGGAGTCCTGGGAAGCTGTTTGGGTCTCTCAGCACTTTGTGTTTCCAAGAGTCCTGGGAAGCTGTTTGGGTCTCTCAGCACTTTGTGTTTTCAGGAGTCATGGGAAGCTGGTGCAGCTTCAGAGCTGAGCTTTGTGTTTGTCCTGTTGGAGGTCAGACTTGTCTCCCATTAAACATGAGGATGGGCAAGAATTTCCCCTGGAATCCATGTCCTGGGTTAATGACAAGAGCTGTAAACAGCACAGACACCTCAGTAGCAATGGGAGAACCAGCTGGGATGTGCTGTTGGACAGCCAAGCTGGAATTTTTTTGGAGTTGGAGAGATGAGCTGCCAGCCAGGCTTTCCTGGTTGAGCATTTGCTCTGTACCTTTCCTTTGAACAGAGCACCTGGAGTGGGGGAACGCTTGGAACATCCCCCCCTGCTCTGGGAGCATCAGGAATTTGGTTTCACTAGGAGTTAGTGCTGGCAGGGCTGGAATTCTGCTGAGGGGCTGGAATTCTGCTCAGGTGAAGCAGAATTCCAGAGGGTGGAATGGGTGCAGAAGCAAAATAGATCCAAGCTGTTCCATGTTTCTTACATATATTTATTTTCCTTTTGCATGCTGTTTTCATGCTGTTTTCTCTTTTTAAGATAAAAATAAGTATACTACCCCCTTATATTTTCCTGAACAGTTGAAGTTTTCAAATTACATTTCAATTTACTGTGGCCAAGAAAGTTGAAGAGAACACAAGGAATTTAGATGCTCAGTTCAAAGGCACCTCAGTCTTTGGACAAGTCAATTCTGGATGATTTGCTAAACTGAAAATGGGATCTGATGCAGTTCCTTACCCCAGCTGAGGCACACCCCAGTCTGTTCAACAGAGAGAGAGCTGGGTCAGAGGATTCTCTTCCCATTCCCGACTCCTGCTGCCAGGGAGGAATTAGGGAATGGCAGGGAAGGGGAGCAGCCTTCCAGTTTGCACTTCATCCTTACCAGGTGCCGTATTCTGTGCAGGAAAAGCTGCATCTGATGCATTCAGAGCATGCCAACACCCCCCAAAGAACTGCTGCATCTTCCTCATCCCCCCTTTTAAAAAACCTGCAGGTTAAGCAGCGAGTGAGCTTCCCTCAAAGCAGCCTGCAGCCAGCAGGAATATTTATTTTCTCTATTTGTTTGAAGACCGTGCTTTCCTGCACACTGTCCTGATGGAGCCCTGACCAGCGAGCGTGCAATGCCCCCAGCCCTAATGTGCCATTAATGATAGGTTAATGTACAGTATAATGTTTTTTGGACTATGGGTTCATTACACTTCTGAGTGCAAGGTCCTTCTGCAGAGCGCCCAAGGTCCCATTGCATTATATCATGCAATAAAAATACCCTTTTCATATCACACACTAATAAACTGTATTTGAAATGCTGTCTGAGGGCACGGCCATTGTCTTGATAGGCTGTGGCTGCAACAGTTGGCATCTTTTTATTGTGGGGTTTTGTTTTGTTGGTTTTATTTTTTTTTTGGTAGTGTTGAGTTCAAAATTTTTTAATGGAGTGTATAATTTGTCTGTGCTGCTTGGTAATAAATGGAGCTCAGGCTGGGAGGCTTGCTGGAAAATTAAATGTTAGAATTGGTGGCACCATTGCTCAGCCTTAAAAATACCTGGAAACAGCACAGCCAGAAGGAAAGAGGTTGCAAATAGGAAAGAGGTTGAAAATCCAACAAACTGGTTTCAATTACTGGCCTGGAACTGGTGTGCAATAACCACCTCCTTCCCAATTTTTAAATATTCAGCCTTAGAAATACCTGGAAACAGCACAGCCAGAAGGAAAGAGGTTGCAAATAGGAAAGAGGTTGAAAATCCAGCACCAAACTGGTTTTAATTACTGGCTGTGGGTGATGATTTTGTATCCCAGAGGGAATTTCATCCACCTGGAGCAGAGCTGCACTCCAGGTGGGCACTCAGAGCTGGAAAAGGCCCATGGGTCCAGGATGCCAGGCAAGGTCTGTGGCAATGAGCTCGGGGTGGGTTATTCTCAGAAACAAAGATTTTTTTTTTTAGGCCAGAGGAGAAGGCCATGAAAGCAAATTGCTGAATTTTAGGGGTAGATAAAATGATGGAACTTTTACCCTTGAATAATGGGGATTTAATTGACTGGGCTAAATGATTGATGGCTGGTGAGCACCGAGTTGGAATTGCCAGGGCTCTGTGTTCAGGGGGGCCCTGCCCTTTTAATTTCCTGTCAGATATTTAAATCCTTCACCTCCCCCCCCTGCGAGGAGCTCCCCTGTGAAAGAGTTAAACCTGTCTGGTGGGACACTGTGACTGGAGAAATGTACCCTTTATCAAGAGAACCAGATGAGACAAGTTCATTTAAAAAGCCTGGTTTGTCATTGTTTATCTCATTTTCGGGGTTGACACACAAAATTAGGCTGCCTGACACTCACTGGGGGCCAGCCCTGGCCCTGTCCTGCCTGACCTTTCCAGCTCCAGGCTCTGAGCCTTCCAGCAGCCACTTCCCATTCCCTGCAGGATTCCCAGTGCATCCCCTGAGCCAGGGCAAGGCACACCACTACAGGCCAGTAAGGAAAACCAGTGTGGTGCTGGATTTTCAACCTCTTTTCTTCTGGCTCTGCTGAATTCCAGGTATTTCTAAGGCTGAATATTTAAAAATTGAGAAGGAGGTGATTATTGCACACCAATACAGGCCAGTAATTAAAACCAGTTTGTTAGATTTTCAACCTCTTTCCTTTTGGCTCTGCTGTTTCCAGGTTGAATATTTTAAAATTATCATTTCATATTTAAAAAATATTTCTAAGGCTGAATATTTAAAAATTGGGAAGGAGGTGGTTATTGTTTTGTTGTGAACATAGGAGTCTGAGGAAATCTGAAATTTCCCAGGGATGGGATCACATATCTCCCCAAAAAATAAAGCTGTGCATGCCATACCAGGCCAGGAAGGAACTGCTCCCTGCAACAGAAAAATGCATTTCAAGCTTCCCCACATTTACCTTTTCCTCAGTCTGCCCTTGCAATAAATCCCTGCAGGAATATTTAAGCCCAGCAGGTTGCTGGGTTTGGGTGAGAACATATTGCTCACTCCTGAAGTCAGGGCTGGGACTTGTGTTTGTGGCTGAGGCAGCCAGCAGGATTTATTGACAGTGTCCAAACTGTTGGGGCTGTCATTGTCTCCTCTCTGAGGTGACAGCTCTGTCCTGCTGCATTTCTCCTTTGGTGGTTTGGATTTTTATTTGGATTTTTATTTTATTTTTTTTTCCCCTTATTCTTCTCTCTCTCCCCTGTCTCACCTCCCTGCCCCTTCTCTCCTCCATCCTTTCCAGGGGAATCTCCATTTTCAGGCTCTGCTTTCTGAGGTCTGTGTGCTTTGGGTAATGGTTGCAATGCTCAAAAAATCCCCTAAAAAGGGGGAAATGTGGGATTGGGTGCTGAATAATGACAAAATGATGGAGGGCAGGGATGAGTTTTTGAAGAGATTTCATGAGAGAGAGGAAACCAGCAGTGCTGGAGACCTTGGAGGAAAACTTCAATAATTCCCTAAGACAGTTTTGGGTGCTGAGCCAACTGCAAGTCCCTCTTTATTGGAGTTTGTGCTGATTTTCACTCCAAATCTTGCTGCAAACAGGCCAAGGCCAGCTGGACTTCTGCCTTTCCCCAGCTCCGTGGGGTTTTTTGATGAATATTTTTATTGCAGTTGCAGGTGCTGCTGAGTGAGGGCAGGTATTAAAAGCAGCAAAGTGGGTTTGGAGGTAGATTTTGAGCACTGGACATCTTTGGGCCACTTGTGTCCTTCTTGGTTTTTGGTGCCTGACCTGAAAATGCTGCAGGATTTTTGCAAAGATTTTCAAAGATTTGCAAAGATGGGTCCTACAGAGTTTTGGTGGAAATAGCTGTTCTTCCATTCCCAATTTAAAAACAAATGACTCAGGGGAAAAAAAAATCAGCTACCAGATTCTGAAAAACAGCTTCCAGTAAAAACATCCCTTCAGCCTGAGGAAAAATCCTCAATGGAGCAGGACAGCAAAAATGTGGGAAATCTGAAGAGAAGTTTCAAGTTAAACTGATTCCTAGGGAGAAAAGTGTGGAAACACTCCGGTTTTGGTGGAATATCCTCAGGAAACAAAGCAAACAGGGTGAGCAGTGTGCAGAGCTGAGGTTTCAGAGCTGGAGTTTCATTTGGAGCAGCTTAAATACAGGAATATCCTGGGTGTGAGGTGGCTTTGGCTGCGGGGGTCTCTCTCCACCCTAAAGGAGAAGGGACTGGCTGGAATATTGGGAATACTGGAATATTTGGGGTTTAATTGCCCCAGAGCATCTGCTCTGCCCTGTCCTGGTTGTTGTCTCCTGCTTCTCTCTGCTGTCCTTGGCGGTTTTGTTGAAGAGGTGAAGCAGCTGCTTCTGGGCTGTGTTGGAGATAAAAGCATTTACCTTATTCCTGCACTTTTCCACCCAAAAACAGCCCAGTGCTGGGTAAAACACCTCATCCTGTCCCTGCCTCATCCTGTCCAGAGTCCCTCTCCAGCTCTCCTGGATCCCCTTTAGGCACTGGAAGGTGGAGGAGGCACGGGGGACTGTTAAGGAGAGGAATTTTAGGACANTTAAGGAGGGGAATTTTAGGACATCACACACATTTAAAAGCAGATTTAAAAAAAAAAAAGGGGGGGGAGGCTTTTTGGGATATCATTTTACCCAAACACCATCCACCAACTGCTCAGCTGTCCTGGAAGGGGGCTGGCTCAAAACACAACAAGCAAATGGAGTATCAACAACAAAAGAAAATAAAAGAAAAAGAGCATTTCCAAAGAGCCTGCTCAGAGCAGGCCGTGTGGATACCACAGACCCGGCAGGAAATTCACTGGTTTGAATCCGAGCTTTATTGCATTTTTATGGTGTAACCATGGGATGCTCCAGTGTAATTTTTTTTCCCTCTTGAAAGGCTGTGTGCCCTGGTGGCCAGGAAGGCCAGTTCCCCAGGCCGGGATCAGGAGCAGCGTGGCCAGCAGGAGCAGGGAGCTCATTGTTCCCCTGTGCTGGGCACTGCTGAGGCCTCAGCTCGAGTGCTGGCCCAGCTCTGGGCCCTCACTTTGGGAAGGAGCTTGAGAGCCCTGAGCGCGTCCAGAGGAGGCAGCGAGGCTGTGAGGGGCTGGGAACACAAGTCCTGAGGGAGCTGGGGGTGTCCAGCCTGGAGAAAAGGAGACTCAGGGGTGAGCCCAGCACTCTCCACAGCTCCCTGCAGGGTGGCTGTGCTCAGCTGGCCTTGGGCTCTTTCTCCAGAACTGACAGAACCAGGGGACACAGCCTCAAGCTGCACCAAGGGAAATTGAGGTTGGATATCAGGAAGAAGTTCTTCATGGAAAGGGTGATAAAGTTCTGGAATGGCTGCTGGGGAGGTGCTGGAGTCACCGTCCCTGGATGTGTTTAAAACAGCCTGGATGTGGCACTGGGTGCCAGGGTTTGGTGAGGAGCTGGGCACGGGCTGGACTTGAGGATCTTGGAGGTCTCTTCCAACCTGGGGATTCTGGGATTCTGGGATTTTGGGATTCTGTGTTTCTGTGTGTGATTCTGGGATTCTGTGTGATTCTCTGTGGGATTCTGGGATTCTGTGTGTGATTCTGTGTTTCTCTTGGCTGACTCTGCCTGTCCCCCTCGCAGGGCCACCCTTTTGTGGTGCAGTACAACGACGGCCACGCCGAGGTGGTGTCCATGTGGGTGTGCAGGATGCTGGAGGAGCGGCGATCCCAGGGACCACAGTGAGCTCTGCAGCTCCCCAGGAGCCCTTCCCAGACCAGCATCACCACCTGCAGACTCTCAGTTTATCCAGATCATATTTTACTTCCTAGAAGCATCAACAAAATCAGGATATTTGTTGGCTGCCTTTATTCCTCGCCATTATGGAATTTTTCTTAATTGTTTCTTTTGTTGCTGAGCAATTTCCAGGTTATCTTCAGTTATACTGTACACAGCCTTAAAGCAAGTATTTTATATCTCTATTTTTGGGTTACTGAATGTTCTATTTCCTGACCCCAGAATATTTTTTAACTGTTGCTCCAGAGTGTCCAGAGGATTTCCTGAGGAGTTGGTGGCTGCTTCGGAGTGCAGGCAGTCACAAAATGCTGGCTTTAAGTGTAAAACAAAAGCAAACAGACAAAAAAAAATTAAAAAAAAAAGAAATATCTGGGCTTGCCCATCCTGTGAGGAGGTGAGAGGTGCCAGGTGGGTCAGCATCCCACCAGTAAAGGACTGGGAATGCACCTCTCTGCTCCCAGTGCCAGCTGCTGGGATCAGGGTTGAATCCTGAGGGTCAAACACGAAGAGCAGCCATGGCCAGGCCCTGCAGGATGATCCCTGAATCAGAGAGGGTTGGAAAAGGGGAGGTGGAAGAGGACAGGGCTCTGCTCTGTAGCCAGGCTGGGAGAGAAGGGAAGGATCCAGGGAATCCTCAGAGCCCTTTGCAGGGCCTAAAGGGGCTGCAGGAGAGCTGGAGAGGGACTGGGGACAAGGGATGGAGGGACAGGACACAGGGAATGGCTTCCCACTGCCAGAGGGCAGGGATGGATGGGATTTTGGGAATAATCCTTCCCTGGGAGGGTGGGGAGGCCCTGGCACAGCTGTGGCTTCAGCCAGGTCAAGCACAGGCTCCAGGTTTGCTGTTCCAGGAAAAAAAGGAGTGACTGCAAAGTCTCTGCTGAGTCCTTCTGGCTCCTGCGATTCCTGGGGATGTTCCCACACCAGGCCAACACAGATTGAATCAGTCCTTGGGTTAAAATGCTTATTAAAAGGGTGGGGGGGGGGAAATCAAACACAGATGTGAGAGGCAGGTCTGGCGAGAGTGAGTTGGGTGGGAGGAGGCTGGGGTTTGTTTGCTTGTCTATGCATTAGAAATAAACTTTTGCTAAAAACATAATAATAATTTTTAAAAAGAGACTCGGCTAGTTTATTTTCTGCCGGCATCTTAAACCCTCACACACACACAATTCATTGAAACATTCCTCCCGAACCACTGCAAATCCTAAATGTTATTCTGGAAGCAGCCTGGAAAAAGACTTTTGTTTCCTTCCTTGGAGGGATCGTTTGTCTTCTTTTGAAGTGTAGAGGTTGCAGGCGTGAACTTATAGACTAAAGTTTGTCTTAATTGCTCTGATGTCACAACCTCGCTGGCAGATAACAGCGCAATGAATGAGCCAACAGCCCCCGTTCCTCCAGGTCCTTTTGCTAAAGTGAGACAAATTCCCTCCCTGAGAGCCAGCCGGGGCATCGGCAGCGCTGCCATTTATTTATCCCTAACAGTTCGCAGCGGCTTTCCTTGGATAAAAGGTCTCCCTCTCTCTGTCGCTGTCTCTCTCGGATTTAGTTTAAAACTCAGCAAACCCAAGGCTTCTTCCTGACGGGGAGGGGAAAACTCACCCTGAAAAAATCGGTGTGGGGTGGGGCTGGGTAAACACCTCCTGGTGAAAGTGGAGACAGAATTAGGATTCACCTGGTTCATCGGTGTGATCATCCAGCAGTCAGGGGGCTCTGCGGCCTCTACCCCCTTCCTTCTCCCAAATCCTTGGATTCAGTGCAGCCAGGGATCTGCTCACCTGCCCCACTGCCAGCGGAATTTTTTGGGGGAATGGGGCTGGATGAGAGGGCAGAGGAGGGAAGTTTGGGATTAAGCAGCTCCTCTCAGCCCTGGTGGCGTTCCCAGCTGAGCAGCAGCGAGGTTGGAGCTTCCCAAATCTCCCCCTCCTGCTTGGATTCGGGGTCTGGGCTGCTTTGTCCCCTCACGGATCCCAATTCCTGTCCCCACCGCGGGGCACAGCTGAGGGGGAGGGGAATGCAGGAAATTTGGGCAGGATTTAGCTCGGCTGGCTGCTCCCACTCCCATCCTGAACCCAGCCCATCCCGATCCGTGTCTGTGCCTTGTGGGATCCAGGTGAGCCCTCAGGAACCCCCGAAGCTGCCCGAAGGGATCCCCTGGGCTGCTCTGGGGCTGAGCAAATCCTGCCTCAGTGCCCCCAAAAAACGCCTTGGAGAGAACAACCCGGGACGTGGAACACGCCCCGGGCTCTGCCTTGTGTGTTACGTCATCCTGTTCCCAAATTTTCCAGGGATGGGAATGAACTTCCAGGGAGATTTTCCTGGAAGTGCTGGGAAGGGTCCCAGCAGTGCTGCTCTCCACCCAGATCCAAACCTGGGGCTGCCTGGGGGTGTTTTTTTTTCCCTCTCTCCTTCCTGCTGCAATTTTTTTGGGTCTGAATCAGGGAATTTCTTGGTGGAAAAGGTTGCAGGAAATGCAGCAATATCACACCCTCCAGCTGAGTCCCGCTCGGGGGATGGCATCAGGGGTGTGTCATGAATTCGTCAGCTCGGCAGAGGATCCCACAGAGGCAGAGTGACCTCACAATCGACTCCTCATCATTCAGGGCTCCCCCAGCAGCCCCCCAGCAGCCACCTCTCCGTCCCCTCCTATAACCCCAGTGATGACGATCCCACGGGAGTGTGGACGTGGGGAAAAACTGATTACGTCCCCAAACTTCCAATATTTCCCACCCTTGCCTTCCCCATGGCCAGGCAAAGCTCCTGTGAGAAGAGCCTGCGGAAGTTCGCCTTTAGATCGGCACAGAATTAGCAAATATTTTGTTTCTCTTCTCCCCGCGGCCAAGTGCAGCCCGCTGCCAGCATTCCAAAGGCAAAAAGCGCCCGTCTTTGTTTTACAAAGAAAAGCTGGGAGGAGAGGCGTGGCTGCCAGGGCTCCTTTACCTGTCGCTGTCCCTCGGCTCAAGGCCGGCAATGCGATCGCGTTAATAACGGAGCAATCCCCGGGAACAGCTCCCGGGAGCCGCATTTGATCCCTTGGATAGCCGGGAGCAAAAAGCGAGCGCGGGGGTTGTTTTCCTGCCTCCCGGAGCCGCGGGGAAAGTTTACCTGGAGGAAATCCCACAGGGAAGGGATGGACCGCAGGGAAAATCTGGGAATTGGGGGCTTTGCTGGGGGGAAAAAAAACAAACAAACAAACAAAAAAAAAAAAAAAAAAAAAAAAAAAAAAAACCCGA
>VXBQ01012948.1:30400-91635 GCA_013400175.1 Phainopepla nitens | reverse complement strand
GCCCAGCCGCCCTCGGGGAGCGGGAGCGGGCGCTGTTCGGCGCCTTCCTGCGCAGCCTGGCACGGGCGCCTGGCGCGGCGCGGCCCGAGGGCGTGTGGCAGCGCTGCTTCCTGGAGGGCCCGCCCGGCCTCGTCCTCTGCGTCTTGCTGGAGGCCCTCGGCTCCGCAGGGTCAGCCCGGCCCCGCGGGCGGGGATCTGACGGGCCGGGGTTCCCCGGGGCCGGTCTCGGCGCGCAGCAGCGATCTCTGGGAGCGGGCGGACGGAGGGGTGGGTGGGCGCGGACAGACCCCACACGGTGCTCTGCGTCCCGCCGAGTCACAGAGCTCTTTCAGTCGTGGGTGTTGAAGGTCCTCAGTGTTTGGAGGCGAGGAAGCTGCAGATAAAAAGATATTAAAATTACTTTAATTTTTTTTTTTAATCCATTGTAACAGAGCAGAGGCGTTTCAGTAGTGATACCACAAAAGAAAAGTAGTAGCATGTAAATCTTATTTTTACCATTTAAAAGAGGCAGGAACTTACAGTTGTTTTCTTCCAGCTCTGGCCTTGCCCCGGCGGAGGTCGTTGGGGTCCTGGAGCAGTTCCTGCAGGAGGGCCGGTTGTCAGCACTGCTGTGGGAGGTCTGTCAGCAGCAGGCAGAGGCAGGCTGCCTGGAGCTGCAGGATGCCCTGCTCAGCAAGATCGTGTGTTTGCCCGAGCATGTGAGCAATAAACTCCAGGGGAAAAACCCTCCAGTGTTCTTCCCACAGAACTATTTCCCTCTCCTGGGTGATGCAGTTCTTCAGGTGCTAGAGAAGATCTCTCACTCTTTGCGGGGTAAGGCTGCAAGGATGACTGTACTGTAGGGTTGCATTTTCTGAAGAAGTGTTTTGTGCATGGACCCCGTGGCTGCTCCTTGAAATACAGATGGTTAGTGTCGCAGAGCCTCACATTTCTCTCTCGTGCTATCCTAAAGGCATAAAGTCCCAGGAATGGGGAAGATAGCTGAGGCCTTTTGGAATCCACTGAAAGCAGCAGTCCTCCAGGCAATTAAATAGCATAATCTGTTGCTAAAGCTAGTTGTGGTCCCTTGGTGTGTGCTGAAGGAATTGTTTGGGAGGTGTGAGTGGTACTGAATTAGCCAGTGGCATTGCTGCCAGTGGCAGAGTGTTAAAGTGGGACTGAGCTGCTTTAAGCCTTCTGTCACTGTAACTAATACTGAATGCTGGTGTGTGTCTGAAGGCAGGTAGTGGAGGGAGGAAGAGATGATGCTTGAAGAGAACAAGTTAAAGTGTTTTCAGAATTCAGCACTTGTGGAAGTCTCTGCACCTCCTCCTGAGGGTTGGTTGGAGGATGCTGGTGCCACGCTTGTTTAAGCTCGTGTCTGTTTTATCCCAGGTGGCTTGGACTGCTCCATCTCTTTTGTTTCTCATGTCCTGGGGAAGGTGTGTGCTCATGGAAGGCAAAGTGAGTGTTTTGCTATGCTCTTTTGGGGAGAGAGAAAGTGTTTTAGTGCATTAGCATGGGAGGATGACTGTGATGATCAACAGAAGGAGTGGGAGACCAGTGAGTTAATTTGGAGCTGTTCTGAGTTGGGCTGCACAGACTGCTCTCTGAGGCTGCTCTGCTGCCTCTGGTAGATGTTGGTGCTTTTCTGCCAGTTTATATGAATGGGACCTGTTCTTCTCTCAAAAACTGATGGAGAGAACATCCTCATCAGGATGAGAATCGGGATGAGCAGATGCTCATTCTGCCATTTGGGGTATGACTGTTGAATGTCTTTTAGTCCTTTTCATGTCTGAAAGTGTTGTGTGTGGTGTAAGTCCCTGCCCACATGCAGTAGCCCTCTTGTGAGAGCAGCCATCAGCCATTGTTAAGTTTTTTCTTAAAACTTCAAAATCACTTAATGCAGTAGTTAACAGGGGAAGAAGAAGAAGGAAGATTTTCTGGCTCTTTACTGTGATGAGGAATTCTGGCCAGTTCCTTAGGCTGCTTAAGGTGGTTCTTACCAGTCAGCTCTCCAGTTCGTTTGAGCATGAACAAGGAAGAGCAGCAGAGCTGCAGAAGCACCTGAAGCACAAGTCTGATGAGGAGCAGCTGGGGGGCTCAGCCTGGAGAAGAGAAGTCTCAGGGGAGACCTCCTCACTCCCCAGCTCCCTGACAGAAGGTGCAGCAAGGTGGGGGTCAGGCTCTGCTCCCAGGGAACAAGGGACAGGACAAGAGGAAATGGCCTCCAGCTGTGCTGGGGAGATTTAGATGAGATATTAAGGAAAACTTCTTTGTGGAAAGGGTGGTCAGGCGTTGGAACAGGCTGCCCAGGGTAGTGGTGGAGTCACTAAGTCTGTAGAGAGATTTAAAAGCCATGTGGATGGGGCATTTGGGGACATGGTTTAGAGTTGGCCTTGGCAGTACTGGGTTATAGTTGGACTCGATGGTCTTAGAGAGCTTTTCCAAGCTAAGTGATTCCACGATTCCAGTCGTGTTTCTACTGCCGGAGCAATTTAGAACCGCAAACTGTGCATTCTATTTTTTCATGTTGTGAAGATCTTTCAGTTCTCAGGTCAGTCTCAAATGCTGTTGTACCAGTCCTGCCCATCTAGGATATTTATTGTTTTCTCTTGTGCTTCAGAGGAAATTCTGGGAGTTTTGGTGCCTCGCTTGACAGACCTCAGCAGGTCAGACTGCATCTGGCAGAGGATTTGCTGGCAGTTGGTCGAACGTGTGCCAGACCGCTGGATGGAAGCAGTGGTCCTTGGTTTTGTGCAGAGAGCACCTGGGTAAGAATGCTGCTTTCTCCCTGGTCCACTGCAAAGGCAGGAATTGTCACAAATACTGGCAGAATCGATCTCTGAAAGGTTCTGTGCTTGTGTAGGTGGTTTTTTACACTGCCATTTCCTGGAAGACTCAAGGGATAAAGTAGTTAATTGTTGCCTCTTAGGGAGAACCTACACCATTTCTGAAGTATCTACATCATGACATGCAGTGGAAAAACAAGTGAAAGCATTCTTTGCCATTACTGGCTCACCATCTGAGTTTAGAAATATTTTAGAGGCTTGGCTGCAGATAGCTGCTCTCAGATTTTCCTATGATTAGGAGCAGCGTGACAGCAATAACATGGATTCCTGATGTTTTGTTGTTGTCTTGTTAGGGCAGATGTCTTGTCCAGATTGCTGGGGAACGTGGTTGTGAAGAACAAGAAGGCTGAGTTTGTGGTGACACAGAAGATGCTGCTCTTGCAGTATGGGCACACGGTGAGGACTCTGTGGGGAGCAGCAGTGCAGTAAGGCCAGGTTTTCCCTGGTGCCAGTGTGGTTTTTAGCTGAGCTCTCACTCTTCGTGAGTAAGGTTTAACTCTTTATTCCAAAATGAGACCTCAGTCTCCCCACATTTGTGCAGCTGTTCACTGACAGCCCAGTGTAACAGAGAGGGAGTGGTGAACAGTAGCTTTGAAATCAGGGGATTCATGTGCTCTCTCGGGGTTAATGGTGATTAGCAGAATTACTGTACTCCTCTGGAACCAAGTGATTATTTGCACAGAGTTCCAGAATTCTGGGGAGCTGGAGGCATTCAGTTATTTTAGAATCTGAAAGAGGAGATTGAAACAGCCAGGATCCACCCTCGGGGATAAGAATTAGATCAAAGACATGAGACAAGGACCTGTGCACCTAAGTTTGTCACAGGGTCTTAGGAACTGTACTGGAACTGTACTGTGGCTTGTAACGCTGCTGTGAGAGATGTTCTTTAGACTTCATGAGTTCTCTGTTTGCCTGGGATTGTGCTGGTTTTGTTGGTAAAATACTGTACTGTATTTCTGTCATGGTTTTCCATGTATTTCATCAGCAACTGTATATGCGTGCTTTTAGGTTTGTTTTTAAAATTTCGTTTACTTTTCTGTCTCTGAATGTTGTCAGCCAGTCCCTCAGAATGAAGTTTAATGTAGTAAATAAAACCAGACAGCTGTCATTGCTGGATGGCAGCTTTGTGTCCAGTTGAAGCAGGCGTTGTGGTTTTCCTTGCAGACAGCAGTGCTGCAGAACCTCCTTGGCTACCTGTCCCTGGACAGCCCGCGGCGCACCTTGTTGCTCAGAGTAAGGTTCATTGAGTCACTGATGGGGTGTCTGATGGGCAACATTCTGCTCTCTGTGTGTCTGGGGGTGCACAATTTTGGTGCTTCTCTCTCAGACTTTCTGGTTGCTGTTTGTGAGAGTGAGGGAAGCCCAGCCATATCACAGGTGAACTGTGATAAATGAATCAAAGCTTTCTTTCTGCACTGCTGGCATTAATTTTTCATATTTAATTGTTAAATTGTCTTCCAAGCAGCAAAACTAGTGAGGCTTGGGTTCTGACAGATGTCCCATGTCCTCTGTCCTTCTCAGCTTCCTTAGTCACCCTGTTTATGTGGCTGGGCACGTGGCAACAGGGGATCGAGTTGGTGGACAGTTGTCTGTTTACCAAATGGTTGATGTTTCAGAATCTCTCTCATGCACATTTTCCTTAGTGGGGATGGCAGATATTTTGCCTCTCCAAATCAGCAGTGTGATGAAACAACTACGAAATCTATCTATCTGGAAATCCCTACCATTTTGTCAGATTATTTTTTTTTCCACTGTTTACATGTTCTAAAATGATCTGGAAGTACTGGCAGTTATCTAAAATTGGACTACACACAGATAAAACCTTATAATATGGTACTGGTTTTTGATAATAATACATATCGCTTTGCATATAATATTTATTAGGGAGAAATAAACGTCACTTTTAAATTTAAAACCCCATTATATTTAACAATATCTTAAATGAAAGTGGAGTTCTTGGGTGGTCAAACACAGTACATTTTGGGCCCTGAAATACAAAATTGTAATTTTTTTACTCTCTTTGTAGGGATAGTAAAAATGTGCTTCAAAAATTACCTCCGTATAGAAAAGATCCATTTCAGGCCATCCTGAGTTCTCTGATTTAGGTGCTGCAGGAACTGTTGGAGACCTGGAGCAGCAGTAGTGCTGTGAAACACTCCCCAGCTGAGCAGCAGCTGTACATTAGCAAGGCCATCCTCATCTGCCTCTCCCACCTGAAGGAGCCTGAAGTTGAGAGCTGCAGACAAGGTGAGAAGCAAGGCTTAGATTTGTTTAGCAGAGTGTCTTACTATGAGTAGAAAAATGTCTTGTTTTGATCTGTGGATAAGCAGAATTGTCCCTTGGCAAATGGGGTAACCTGCTGGAATCCTCTCTAGCACTGATATGATAGAATTCCATGGAAGAGTGTGGGTTTGCTGTGCTGGTGCTGAAGGGCAGCACTGACACTGCAGGGAGGGAAGCCACAATTCAGGGACCCTCTCTATCCATTACTGGGTGGTGAGTGGGTAAAGCTGCCCTCAGGGAAGCACATAACCATGGATGTTTGTTTCTGCCACTCTTTTGGAATTTCAGACGTGCATTGTTTGCTGGTTGTTTGTTTGTTTCAGAGCTTCTGACAAGCATGATGGAGGGTGTGAAATGCCACTTGGACAGCAGTCTGCCACAACTGCGGCGTCTGGGCATGGTGGTGGCAGAGAGCATCAGCTTGAAAATAAACACTGAGGGGCCTGTCCTGAAGTTTGAGGTGAAGGTTTCAGTGAAATTTATGACTGGTGTGCTGGGCTTAGAGGAAGAGGAAGTAAAAGCTTTAAACCAGATGATCCAGGGCATTATAGCACTTTTTTATCTGGAAATAAGGAGAGGCAGTCACACCTTCAAAAAGAGAGAATCTCTTTACAAAAAACCAATTGTATGTTATGGTCAGGTGGCTGAGAGTTACCTCAGGAGTGAAATCTGCTGGCAGATGTTGGGATAAACTTGATAATTAAAGTTTATTTTACTGCCTGAGGGAATCTGATTCATGGGAGTTGAGAGGGAGCTTCAAACCTAAAGCAGTGGTGAGTATTTAGTCCCTGATATGGTGGGAAGACCTGGTCTGAGCTGGGATTTTCAAGACTGACATTGAGATATTTGCTCTTCTCTTTCCAGTAGAATTTATGTGACTTATCTGTTTAAATCACATAAATGCTTTAAAAGCCTGCCACATTCCTCTTGTCACATTGCCATTTATGAAATGTTTGAAAGATAGAAATTACATTCAGACAAGATGTCACCAGGTACTACTCTTAAATATAAGGACAAAGGTTACAGCTTCCTGCTGCTATCAGCACAGGGATTGAAAGATGATTGATGGGGGTTCATCTGCTCATGTTTTAGTCCATGTGCAAGGCAAGGGTGACATGTTGAATGCTGGGCATATTTGCAGTAAGTAATAGAGTGCAGCAACATTATTCTGAATGTCTAGTATGAAGAAGATGATGAAATAAGAGAATTGAAGTCCCTTCTGGTGCAGACTCCATCATTCTGTGTTGTCTCCAGCCTTCCAGATGATGAGTAAGTTATTGCTACTATTCATGCCATCTTTTTGCCCTTCTGCATGCCTTCTTCCCATTACACACAAGAACTATGTACAGTATTCATTCTTAAACATCATAATGTACCACCTTCTTACAATGTGATTTAATTACATTCATAATTCAGTTGGTAGTGTATATTAAAATTGCCTGTTGATAGCTGCATGTGGTGAAACTGTGGTGTAGGGGTCTTGTGTGCCCTTGGGTAGAATCAAATGGGCATTTGTGTTTGCTTCTTGAAAACCTGGTATTTGTGCTGTATGCCCCCAGCCCATTCACCCGTGACAAAAATCTACTGCATCTGTCACTCTGAAGACTGTCTCTTCAGTGCTCTTAACTCCCAGAGCATCTGCTGAGGCCCTTTAGTAGAAAAGACACAGGGTACTTTCAAGAAAGAGCTGGCAAAGATTGGGGGAGAAGAAGGAGACAATGCCTGCACTGATGCAGTGAAAATGGCGAAATCCCGTTTATTTGTTGTGCTTATCTCTTATATATGATAAAATAGTTTACATACCAATTGTCACTAAGGTTCTGCCTAATTGGCTCATTTTCTTAACCTGTCTCTAACACATTCTATAATTGGCATACTTACAAAAAACATAGATTAAACTAATTTCAGCTGCTCAGGCCTTTACAGGCCTCTGCAGGCCCCAATTAGGCTGCAATTGGACAAGGCTGGATTGTCCAACCTCTGTGAAAGCACTCCGTGTCCCTGCTCAAGGAGGTATTCTTCTACACCCTTTGTAGCACTGTTTGATCAGCAGAGGAGTGAAGCACTTTATGTTACTAGCAGATGAAGCTGTCCAGCACCCCAAGGAAGTACAAAAGATTTATTGCTCCCATTTTAGGGCCATGATCAGTATAGACAGCTGTTAGAGACAGCTTTTGAGAATCAGAGAGAGGAAAGGACAATGTCCAAGTCCACAGAAATAGGTAGAGACAGAAAAAATAATCTCAATTATTGTATTCATCCTAAGCAAAACCTAGCAATGGTTGAAAATATTTTTTTCCCATTTTGAAGAGTCATGGTATGGTTTGGGTTGGAAGAGACCTTAAAGCTCATTCCATTCCACACTCTGCCATGGGCAAAGACACCTTCTATTAAGACCAGGTTGCTCCAAGCCTCATCTAACCTGGCCTTGAACTTCCAGGGATGGGACAGCCACAGCTTTTCTGGGCAACTTGTGCCAGAGCCTCAGGGCTCTTCCCCTCATTATCACAGAGAAGAATTTCATCCTAATATCCAATCTAAACCTACTCTCAGTTCAGTTCATTTACAGTTTCAAATATGGTGCAAGTCAGTGGGATCTTGTTCTTGTAGTCTTTCCTTAGCAGTCCTAGGTATTGTGCAGGGGAACACAGCAAATTAGTCAGTTTATTTTTTTTTTTATCCATTGCTATTCTCTTAGAAGGTTCTGCTTCTTTTCTCCCCTTACTCCATTCTCCTTTCCAGTACTTTGTGTCAGCCAAGCTGGGGGTGAAACTGCAGCAGGAATAATTATCTGATGTTCTATTTAGGCAGCAAGGGGTTGGTAGGGTGGGTTGTTTCTTCCTTGTAAGAACTATTACTGTATTTATTTTAAACTTCTTGTTCCTCACAGCAGGAGTGAGAAAGCAGGAGCTGCACTGCCATTGGTACCAGAGAGTAATGAGGAATCCCATACAGCAGCCCCTGTGATGCCAGAGGAGGAGTCAGATACTGAGCTTGACAGGTGCGGGGCAAGAAACAGGGAGGAAATGGAAAATAAATGGCACATGTGGGGGAAAAGAATCTGTCAGTACCTGCATTTCTTGGCAATTGTTGTGATTTCTGACCTTGTTCAGCTGAGTGGTTTGCAGCAGAGCAGAGCTGTGCATAGGAAATTGCACTAGTCAATAAATTAGGCAAGGCCTGCGTTGTGTGCAACTGCTGTATTTGTTCTGTTTGACTTGATATATATTTCCTGGAAATTGTGGATGTATTTACCCGTATTAATAGTAGACCTGCTTTATTCTGTCACTATATAAAGAAAAAAAATATATATATATATGAATCTATAATGAAATTTCAAGAGTCAGTTTCTAGTCTCTTGGTCAGCTAACTTCTTCCTGTACTTGGCCATGAGATCTAGTTCCAGATCTGGTTACAGAACTGCTCTTTCCCTAGAACTGCCAAGAATCCCTCTCAGGTCAGGCTTCAGCAGTGCTACTGAGTGATCCAGGAGTGACAGGGTTATGACAGTGTATGCTCTGGTGCTTTCTCTTTGTGTGACTGTCTGGGGAAAGCAAGAATGTCTGCACCCCATAGACTCACCCCTGCCTTTATTTCTTTTACAGTGATGATGACTTCATCCCTTATGACATGTCTGAGGATAAAGAGCTAAAAGTTAAGGCTCCTGTCTATATCCGAGACTGTATTGAAGGTAGGAGATTTTGGGCTGAGTCTTTATCTTTCTTACTGAGCTTGGGAGAGTGAACTCTGTGTAGGTTTATTTTTTCTGATCTAATTGAAGAAGCTATAGAATTTTTGAGTAATTTCAGTTTAGTTCCTAATGCTGGTCATGCTGAGTGTCTGTACCAAGACAAATGGTTGGCAGAAGGCAGTTTGGGTATATCTAGCCAAACACAGCCATTCTGTTAATAACTTCTGTTTGTCCTTTGATTTCAGTTCTGACTGGATCAAGATCTGAAGATGTGGACAAATGGGAAGCTACAGTCAAGGCCCTTGAGAGCTTGGTTCGGAAGAATCCAACAGCAACAAAAGAGGTGAAGTATTATGGTCTAGGTTACAAGAGGGCTGTATTGCCAGAGGGCCTGTCCCCTTGCTGTCATGAGGAGACTAAACATGCCAGTGGAGCAGAAGGCCAGGCTAATGTGTAACTGGGTTAAAGGTACACATTCACAAGCTTTCAGCTTGGAAGTAGAAGGAAATAGTTGCCTTGGAGGCAAGGCTCTAGAGCACAGTGGAACAGAGAAGCAGGTGCTGGCAGCACCCTGCCATCTCGCAGCTCCAGTGCTCAAAATGAAACATCCTATAAGTAGTGCTTGCCAGTGTGAGGAAGCTCCATGCTTTGTGCTGGGCAGTAAAAACACTAGAAATGCAGATTACAGAACAGCCATTTTGGATTTTGAATTGAAAGTCAATTTAATTGTTATTCCCCAGCAAAAACGGAGGCAAAATGAAATTCACTTTCCCTATTTGCTTGTACAAACATAATGTCTTGTGGAGGGAGTAGTTGGATTGTACTGATGAAAAGATGAAAAGCTCAGGGGAGAGGAATCTGGGATAAGGTTGCTTGCTACTCCCCTGCTAGTGAACACTTGAAAGTGTCAGAGACTCCAGCTGAGAAAGAGAAGGGCTGTGCTACTGTACCCTTTAACCCATCCATTACAGTGACAATTCATTCTGTGTCATGATGCTACCACTTATTCAAAAAGCCTAAGTGAAATGTGGACAGAGAATTGGTAGATGAAGGATCTGTTCAGGGTTTTGAGAAATGAGTGTGATGGCATTTGGCTTAGTGTGTTTTCTCTCCCTCCTAAGGAATGGACACGTTGCCTAAACAGAGTACCTCTTTGTGTTTGTTTAAACATTGTAAGTGGTCCATAATTCCGGTGAGGAAAAAACCCAAACACCATCAGGGTTTTGATTCCTTTTTTCATATTTTGAGCAGGTTAGTGTGGAGCTGGCAAAAATATTATTGCATCTGGAGGAGAAGACCTACATTGAAGGCTTTGTGGAGCTCCGTCAGAGAACTCAAGTAGCTGTTTTAACCACAGACCCAATACCTGTGAGTTTCTCGTACTATTTTCCTTTTCCCAGTGTAGGCACAGGCAAAAATTGAAGCAACTGAAGTCTCTTTCTCATTTGATAGAGGGAGCTGTCAGTGTGGTAGAACAGGTAGTTCAGGTCTAAAAACATTTATGCTCCTGAAGAATCTGCAAGGAATGACTGAACCAAAGGAAAAAGAAAACCCTGTCAGACTGGAGGAACTGTTTGGAGGCTGTTGGTTTGAGTGTACCTGACAAGGCAAATCAGATAAGGACTTGTACTGAAGGGTTTCACATAGAGGGAAGCTGAGGCACAAAGGGCTTCTACAGAGAAAGACCTGACTGGTGACTATAATTAGGGAATCACAGACTGGTTTGAGTGGGAAAGGATCTTTAAAGCCCCTCTCATCCCAACCCCCTGCCATGGGCAGGGACACCTTCCAATATCCCAGGTTGCTCCAAGCCCTGTCCAACCCAGCCTTGGACATTTCCTGGGATCCAGGGGCAGTCACAGCTTCTCTGGGCAACCTGTGCCAGGGCCTCCCCACCCTCACAGGGAGCAATTCTTTCCTAAGATCCAATCTAGATCTATCCTCTGCCAGTTTAACACCTTTATCCTTCATGCTAGCCAGGCCCCAGTAAAAAACCTCCCTCCAGCTTTCCTATAACGCTCTTTAAGTACTGAAAGGCCACAGTGAGGTTTCCTAGCTGCTATGGTAGTTGTTAGGGTACCTCTGCATAGGAAGAAGAGAAGAATGACACAGTCTCATCTGTCATTTCATTCTTTTGGGAGAATCTAGAAGTGGAAGTGTCTGAATTTCCCATTTATGCTGTGTGTTTCTTCCCTTCTCTTGGAGGCTTGCTGTTATCTAACAGGAAGCAGAACATGTGAAATTAAATGCTTTTAGAGTTAAGGGGAAGGCTTTTTCTAGTCTGGGTCTGTGTTCATTGTACCCTGATTTTTCTGTACAGGTGGCAAAGTACTTGACCTCCCAGTTCTACTCTCTGAACTACAGTCTCCGTCAGCGCATGGACATCCTTGATGTGAGTGCTCTCACTTCCCACTTCCCTTCTGTCTGTTGCACAGTGCTGAGGTGTAATGGGATTACCTTTTATTCCTCATGGGAGAAGGCAGAGGCACGGGAATCTCTTACATTACTCTTTGTGTCTGGCATTCCCCTCTTGTTCCTAACCCTGCTACCCTCCATCACACAGGGATCCCTCCTCACAAATGGGGAGCATGTGTTGGGCATTTGCCTGGGAGAAGCCACTGTTCACTTTCACATCATCAGTCTGTTTGATCTTCCCTTTCTGAAGGACAGTGATCTGTCTGTGACTCCTTCCACATTGCGTCTGAAGAAGGAGCCACTGCTCTGTTTCATGGCTAAGGGGCCAAGGGCTTGGTCAGTATCTCAGAGCCAGGTGGCTGTTGGAGGTCAATTTCCTGCTTTTCTTCACTCTGAAACTGTTGTACCTTTCTGCCTTGTTGCTTCTGTCAGTTTGGATGCAGGTGACACTGTTGTTGTTCCCTAGGGATTACCCTTTTTAACTCTCTCTGTTTTATCTAGGTATTGGTTTTGGCAGCTCAGGAACTGTCCCATCCCAAATTCCATGGCAAGACCAAGCATTCAGGTTCCCAAAAGCCCTGTATCCAGCTCCTTCCGGGAAGTGACAGCTCTGAGGGCTGGAGAAGAATTGTTGATGAGAGGATCAAAAGCAAGACTCGGAGATTTGATAGGGTGAGGCCAGAAGCAAACTAATGTCACATTCACCAAAAATAGGGACACTTGGAGTTGCTGTACGTTATGTCTGAAAAGAGCAAAATACCTGTGAAAGTGAACCCAATCCAAAGGAAAGTTAGATAAATACATATTTGAAGTTACAGAGTCTGAGTTTTTTGGGGTAGAGTACCAACTCGTGTAGTCCTCTCCCAGCAGGGAGAGGAAGATAAACCTGAAATTCTTTACCTGGCTTTGAGGGATAATTGTTGTTCTGTGCTTGTTCTGAGCTTGTGTGGCCACTGCAGGGAGCTGTGACTGCACTTCACAGATCCTAGGGCCTCTGTCAGACTAGCTGCCTCTGAGCTACACTGTCTCAGCCTTCCTGTTTTCCAGGGGGATAAATTGATGCCAGTTTCCTAGTTTCCAGAATTCCTCTGTGGTTCAGCCTGGAGAATTTGCCTTCCAAAACTCCTTTATCCCTTGCATGTTCTTGTTCCTTATATCTAACTGAGCAGTACTGAGGCATATTGTATTGAAATGTTTAGATGTGGAGAAGATCTGAAGTGGGAAGTGGGTAATCCAGTCAGGAAGCTGGTAGCCATAGGTGTACAAGCAGTGGTTGATGATGGGCTGGCTGCAAGGAATCTGTAGTCTTGGTAGTGTCCAGTGAAGGGGAAGAGCTGGGTGCTGTATCTTGTGCCTAGACTTCATTTTTCTCCCGGACAGGCTCAGTCTCGCGCGGAACTGGCTTCCCACCCAAACGAGTTCAATTCTGTTGCTGGGTATTTCTTTTTCCCATTGATTCAGCACTTTGACAGGTGAGTGTGGACACCTTAGGATGTGGGATGTGGGCATGGCAACTGCCAGAGTGAACCTTTCTGCTTGTCCTGCTTGCCTCAGAGCAGCAGGGTGCAGCCCAGGAGCTGTGCAGGAGCGCAGTGACACCACACTGACACTTGGGTCCTTCACAAAGCTTGGGGAGGAGAGGGTTGTGGTCTCTTGGACTTACCCTTTGAAGTCTTGTGGGGCAGGAGTATGTAGGACCATGCAGAAGTGAAGATCCATCAGCAGGTAAACAGGCAAGTAATTCTGGCAGTACCACACCAGTTGTCATGGCTGAGCTCTGCTGTGGGAGGTTCACACAAAACACAGAGCTCAGACTGCAATCCTGAACCAAAGTTAACTCTGTCTCAAGTTGAGCCTATCCCCTGCACTGGTCTTTGAGGCCACAGTATATTGTCAGTCCCTTAAGTCTTTGCAAACCTAAGGAAGGGTGAGTAGTCAGTGCCATGATAACCATGATTATCGTAATACCAGTTGTCATGGTATGGCAGTGGGGCAGCTTTTGCCTATAGGTCGTTCCAAGCATGTTGGTAGAATGTGTGATTCCTGCTATATGGGTAGAGGATATTGTTCTGGAAGATACTGGTTTGGGAGAAAAGATGAGAGCAAGCAGCTCTGATGTCTGTTAACCTGGTAGTGCCTGTATGACTGTTGTAGGAATTCAGGCTTTTGGGGACAATTGCCCCTGCATAACCTCCTGACTGTTCCAAAGAGGCACTGATCAACCTTCTCATTGCTGTGCAACTCTGTGTTTTGCCCTTGCAGGCCTTTAACAACATTTGATCTTCTGGGGGAAGATCACTTAGTCCTTGGAAGACTAGTCCACACTTTAGCAATCCTGATGTACTTGGCTGTCAACACTGTGGTAAGGAAGGGCAGAGAGCAGGGGTGACTTCCAGCCTGGGAACTTGAGGTGCCTTCTGGGGCAGCCGTCTGCTTCAGGGCCTGCTGCACTGAGACTGGCAGCAAGTTGCAGTTGAGTGGGCTGAAAAGTTGTGGAGTGGGCTGGGAAGAGCTGGGCAGAAAAGAGATGTGGGATTCAAGCCACTCCTGCACTACCTTTTGCTTCTCGTCAACTTATTGGGGGGTTTGGGCACATTATTTCGCTTTACTGCCAAAGTTTCCCCATCTGTAAAAAAAATTCAGTTGTAGCACTGATCTTAAAAAAACCTCAAGCCTTGTTCCAGCATTTTGACAACATTCCCAGGCACAGGATGAGATTGTTGGGGTGTCCTGTGCAGGGCAGGAGTTGGATTAGGGACCCTTGCTGTGATTCGATGAGCTGCACCTCTCGAGGCCCAGCTCTGCAGGGCAGTGTGGATGGTGCTCAGTGATGCTGTCCCAATCCTCTTTTGCAGGCAGTGACAGCAATGGGAAAGGCACTGCTGGAGTTTGTTTGGGCGCTGCGTTTCCACACGGACTCGTGAGTTACTGTAGTTGGGTGCTCTCACTTGTAAAGATCAGCTGTAAGCCAGCCTCCAGTCATGGTTTGTCTTTGTCCAAGACGAGCATCTGGCTCAGAGTGTCAGGACTTAAGGCATTTATTTTGAGCTCTCCTCCAGCTGTGTGTTCTTACGACTGAGTTTAGTGCCAGCCCAACATATGAATTTGGCTGGTGTCTTCTAGTGGCAGTACAGCCATTACATTAAAGGTTACATTACATTATTAAAGGTTGACAAATTTCTGACCACCTGTCCATGTGATAGTTTAATTTGTGTTTACTCAGGGAGCTCAGAAAACTTTAGATTCAATTCCAGCATTCAGTCTTGGAAAGAAATTAAGACATGTAGCCAAAAGTCTGTAAACGTCCAGTTTCTGTTTTGCTCTCAGATGTGCCCAGGACTCTGAATTGTGCTGGATTCTTGTGCACAGCATAGCAATGGCTCTGGATGTGGGACACACTGCAAGGTTACACCCCTAAGCAGCAGGAATATGGCAAAAGTCATCATGCCATTTGAAACTGTAGAAGCCCTGAGGTGAGGAAATCAGTGCAGAGCATTAAGCTGCAGGCTTTTAAGCAGTTCAGTCCTTCTCCACAGGTACGTGCGCCAGGGCCTTTTGTCCTGCATCTCCTCCCTGCTCCTCAGTGTCCCTGTGGAACGGATTCTGGCAGACATGACAGAGGAGCTGTTGGAGACCCACTCCTGGCTGGGAGGTAAGACATGGTGGGCTACATCAGTGCTTTTCTGGTCAGTGGTGTGGTCTTTGTGCTGCATCTGTTTAATTGTGATGGCAGCAGTGATGTCCTGGCAATGTGCACCAGAGATCTGCATGGTCAGCAGGTAGAGCACTACGTGTGCTGTAGGCATGCAGCACTGGCCTACCTGAGGCATAAGCCAAGAGCTGGGTATGGCATTACAAACTGTGACTGACCTCACAGGCCACCCAGAAAAATCTCCAAAGATGGCCTGTGCCCTCTTTCTCTGTCTGATAGCCAATCACTCACCTCATGAAGCTGCAGGAGTTGTTGTCACATTGCCTGTTACACCCAGGCAGTGACTTTGGCCAGCAGTAACACACAAAGCTTGTACAGCCTGTTTACACCATGTGTTCATGATGGGGGTATTGTTAGAGCTAAAAACAGGAGGACGAGGAGCATGGCCTAGTCTCCAGTTTCCTATTGTTGATGGAAATAAAAAGCCACAAAAGACAGCAAATTAATTTGAATGCTGTACCCAGCACACCTTACCTCAACACAAGCTGTGTCTGTGAGTTCTGGCAGGCTGGAGCTGCACAGATCAGTGCTCAGGTACTGCAGTGAGCTGGAGGGAAAAGAAGAACTAATGCTGAAGCCTTCACTGTGCTCTGAGGGTGATTCTTGTGATTCCCTGGTCTGGTTTCCTTCGCCATTCTCACTCTTGGTGAGTTGCTTCCCACGGGGAGCAAGCAGGAAGCAACACTGACCTAGCTGGCCTCTGATCCTGGCAGGTTGGGGTGCTCTGTGCCCTTTGAAAGGAAGAGAGCTGCCATGTGGGCCCGAAGACTTCACTTTTCCCATGACACGATGAGCTCTCAGGAATCTGCTTGTGTCTGCATTTAACACTGCTGTTACCAAGTGAAGCCTTTCAGGAATGTATTTCCAGCTTGAGGGTTTGCGTAATCTGTTTTCAGGTGGTCATTTTGGGGAGGAGGAGGAGGATGACCAAGATAGTAGCATCTTCTCATGCTTTTAGGTAGGGTAATAGCTCTGTCTTTTCATCTAGTGATTTTGCATGAAAGCTGGATGGTTATTCCTGGTAGGAGCAAGAGCAGGATAAGATAACTGTTGTCGGTATGCCAAAGAAAGGGAAACTGCTGTAGGAGTCGTTCAGAAGCCTTAAAAAATTCAGCTTCACATATGGTCAGGTGCAATTTAAGTGCAATTTAAAGGGCTTCTAGAGCTGCTTCCTGAACCACACCAGCTTCTTGGGCTGTGCCTTTGCTGTTTATTGTAAGGCTGTTGGGAAACAGTTGCACAGGGAGGTACTGGGCCCTCCCTGCTCTCTAGCAGGTCAAGTCTGGCACTGGAGACCTGCTTCTGTGACTGAATCACAGGTCTGAGCTCTTGGACTTGGCTATTGCTTCATGACTCTTCCAGACAAGATTTGCAAGAGGTGTCATCTATTAGCTGTGCTGTAGCTGGGAACGACAAGCTGTCGTGCATGGGAGCTTGACTGCTATGCTTTTTAACCCCTTTGAGTTTCATCTTAAAGCATCTGTGTTTCTCCTGCCATGGCCAAAGCAGTGATGAACAGCGAGGTAGGAAATGTTATACATGAAGTGCTTGGTAGAAATCCGCAGACCTCTTTCAGTTTGTTTTTACATCAGGACTTCTGCAAGCTGCTGTAGTGTGTCCCATGACTGACTGTTGGCCCTTCAGCCTGTTGCCTGCATCCCTGGCAATGTGTGTTTCCTGGATGCTTTGGGATGTATCAGCTACAGAGAGAGGCAGGGATCCACTTTGGACTTGTCCATCATTGCCCTTAGTTGCCATGCTGGACTTGCTGTTGAGCAGCCTGATCCTTCCCAGGGGAGGGAGGGAATACCTAAATGCTTCTAGGAAATGGTCCCTTTGATTCCTCAGCAGCTGCCTTTGAGGGAATTCCCCAGCCCTCACAAGTGCTGTGCAGTTATGTCATGGGTGAGTGTGGTTTATGTCAGGACCAACAGGGCATTCTGGTGCCTTGTGCTTCCCATGCAGTGCCAGCAGTGCCAGGTCCATGCTCGTGGAACAGAAACAGCACCAATAGCACTCTGAGCTTTTGAGCTTGTTCCAATCTGCTTTGTAACCTCCCTTTTTGCCTTCTGCAGAGGGAGTATGGAAGCACCAGGATGCAGCTCTGCCTGCATTTTAAATAGCCCTGCTCCAGTGACATGAGTCATGTGTTTGGGCTGACAGTGCCGGGCTCCCAGCACACTGCTCGTGCGTACAGGATATCCTCACACAGGCTCCCTGCTCTTCCAGGCTCCCCTGCTCAGACATCCTGCATGCATCCTGGTTGTTACTTTGCAGGCCCATTAAGGGCCCCTGGAATAACAGCTGCTGGGAACAGCCTCACGCTGCCCTTACGTGCTGTGGGAAGAGTGGAACTCGTTTATCAGAAGACTGGTCTCTCAGTGTGGAGAATATGCTGAACCTCGGGGCCTCCCTCCTTCTTTCCCCATTGGAA
The DNA here is from genome assembly GCA_013400175.1 of Phainopepla nitens. Classification (NCBI taxonomy): domain Eukaryota; kingdom Metazoa; phylum Chordata; class Aves; order Passeriformes; family Bombycillidae; genus Phainopepla; species Phainopepla nitens. Next base: position 74,269 of record VXBQ01012948.1, on the reverse strand, counting down.
TGGCATCATGACCCCAAATTCAGGAAGAAGCACTGACCATTTTAGATTGCGATTGCAAGAATGGCAGAGTGGAGACTTCAGACTTTAGAGAATGTGGATTTCTAGCTCACACTTCATTCACACTTGTAGCTCAGCTGTAAAAAGGTTTTGCGTAGCTCAAGGTGACAAGTACAAATTCTGGCATGGAGATTATCCCGTAGGATCCAAGGTCAGACAGTTTCTCTGGTATTTCAGACCAACTGACTGTTTCTCCTACAGGACTGGAGCACTACCCCATGTGGCAGTCAGGGCTTGGCTGGACATGCTTTAACATGATCAAGTTGGTGCATCTCTGCCTTCTGGCCTGATGCAGTTCCTGCAGGTGCTGATGTCCAGCCCAGCCATAGGGGCAAACGCTGTTGTTTAGTTCTTGATTGTCAGTAAAACTGAGAAGTGTTAAGGGCACTTTTTCCCATTCTCCAGTTAACAGTGGCTGCCTCTTTTGCAGATGTGGTGGAGAAAGACCCTGATGGGGACTGCAGAAGGCTAGCCCTACAGAACTTGCTGCTAATGGAGAACCTGAAAAAGAAACTTGAAGCTGTTCCTTCCTAGCTGAAGGGTAACAGAAATTACCTTTACCTCGTGCTCTTGCCAGCTGGATGTATTCGGGCACTGCTGGGGCCTCTTCAGCAGTCACCTGGTTGGAGGAGAGGAAGAAGGGGGAAGGGTGCTGAGCTGTAAGCCAGCGAGCCTGACTTGACATCTGGACTTTGTAGTGGAGGCCAATTGAGCGAGCTCTGGGTATCCGGTACAGCTTGTACAGAGGCAGGAAGGTTGAGCACTGCCATCCTCCCGCCCCCAGCCCCCACCCCAGCTATTTATAACCCTGGCAGGTCTGAGCACTTGGCTAAAAATACTGGGAACATCTCACAGAGCCTTCTTGTCAGAAAAACAGGAGGGCTGGCGTGGGCCACTTGCCACTATGACCTGCCCCTTACAAAGGCTCCCACGTCCCTCAGCAGCTGGAGTTTGGGGGACCAGCTCTTGGTCTGCTGCTGGAAGGGGTGGCATGGTGGAAGGAATGGCACTGCTGATGGGATGCAAGCACTGGATAGCTACACTGAAGTGCTGAAAGTGTGCCAGACTTCAAAGGCCTGAGCTAGAGCTGGGCTGTGGTCAGGAATGAATAAGACAGGGAAATCTTCTTGTATAATCTTAGTACAGAAGTAAGTTTCTACTAAAGAATAAATAATGTTCAGGTTTTGACCTTAAAATCTCCCCAACCCTTCTTCCCTGAAAGCAATTTAGAAACTTCATGTTCAGCCCAAGTTTTGAAGCAAGCCACAAAACATGAAAAAGCAAAATCATTCTAAGTGTAAGGTAAGAAGTGTGTGACCTGATAACTACCCCTTGGCAGGGCAGGGTGACAGGCAGAGAGGTGAGCAGAACCTGAGTTATGCTGAGCTTCACTTCTCTCAGTCCTGCTTGCGCCAGGAAAGAAATTGGCTTCCAAAAATCTGACTAGTACAGAGTACTAGGCTTGATGTAACAGTGCCTTTTTCCCTCCTCACTGGAATACCAATCAGTGTAAAACCAGCACACTGGTGTTTGGAGAAGGAGCTTCAAAGTACGGAGCTTCACTTGTTCAGAGTGACCCAGCTTGAGCAGGGGTTGGACCAGGGGGCATCCAGGATCCCTTCCAACCCAGGCATTCTGTGACTCTGAGGTTTACCCCAGATGTCTGTAAAGTGGTTGCTCTACCCCACATGACCCTCTGATGTATTCAAACACAGAAGCTTTTGTTGGGGAAACTCTCCCTTCAGCCTGCAGGAGTGGGTAGTTTGACTTATAACCAAGGTCCTACCCAAATGGGATGGGGATTGTTTTTAGAAGGTCTCATTTCCAGGGAATCACAGATCTGCACCTTAGCAGATCTGAGTTGTACTTGAAAGACAACTCACAGTTTCCACCTCAGTTATTCAGCTCTTCCGTACTGAGAAAAAAAGTGAAGTTACAATATGTAGTTCTTACTGTTTTTTTCTGCCTCAAATTTATTAAAATACTAAAACAAGCTTTCTAACAGGATGTACATGTATGCTGTGCTTGAGAGAACATATGAACTCTAATACTGTTGCTTGTACAGTCAAGCAGGAAAAATAAATTTCTTGGTAATAACCAAAAAGCTGTGTGGCAATAGCATGTGACTGATCTGGGCTCCCTAGTGAGGGTGGAATAAATGAGCTGGCAGAAAGTCAGCTTTGCATTTGGTAAGTGCTCATTGTCAGGGGTCCTCCACTTCATCAGCCACTTCTTCCTCCTCCCTGTTGTCCGTGCTGCCCTGGCCAGTGTGTGCTGGGGCCAGGGCTTGGCTCATGGGAATGCCAGCTCCTCGGTGCACGGCCTCCATGGTCTGTGGGGACACATAGTAGCTCAGATTTGAGGCTGGAATTCTTCTCTGCATCTCTTCCAGGTAGCGATAAGCCTAAAGGAATGCAGAGATCACTGTCAGAGAGTACACTGCTACAGGGGCCCTAGTAAACCATTTCTTGTGCTTTGCACATTAAAAGTGAAGTTCATCAGCACAGCTGGAGGAACTCACACTTGGCAGCCTCATGTTTCATTGGAGCAGGGGACACTGGACCAGTTCAGGGGGTGTGTGGCACATCTGCCCTGAAGGAGTGATTCACTGTTTCCTCAAATATTTGCCATTTTAAGGTTTTTTTCTCTGGCCAGTTGGCAAACAGTGTGGTGGCATTGCTGAGGCACACACCCAGACAGACCCTCTTTTCTCACTGAATCACTGGGAATGTGTAAGAATCTGCCACCATTTATGCTCTGTGTGCTATGAGCTTTCCTTTTCTCCTCCCACAGAAGGAAAAATACAGGTAGCGTTCCTGAGCTGTGCCTCACCCTGCTGAACATTTAGGCTCCTACCATGGAACATCTGTGTGAGAGCCACGCTCCACCGAGCTGTACAGCTGGACAATGTGGGTTCTGTAGGTTAGAAGAATTAAGACTTCACTTACTGTATGGAATTCCTCCACTTGTGCATAATGCTGAACCAAAAATCCCAGGACATCGCCATGCCGGATGGCGTCATCGAAGTCCTGTTCAGCCAGGAGCAGTTCACACTGCCTGACTGCTTCTTCAGTGTCTTCAGGGTAAACTCTAGGAGAGGGCGAAAGGGAAGTGTCACAACCCAGGGAGAGCATTCAGCTTATCTGGCCAAGGACAGGGAAGTGTTTGTACTGCATCAGGTTTCATGACAGAAGCCCAAACAAACCCCAGAAACCCCCCTTTTCCTGGGGCAAGGGAGGGGGAGATTATGCCCCTCTGCCCTGCTCAGATGAGACCCCCCCACCTGCAGAGCTCCCTGTAGCCCTGGCAGCACATGCAGGACATGGAGCTGCTGGAGTGAGTCCAGAGGAGGCCATCAAAATGTTCCAAGGGCTGGAGCCCTGTGGATCCAGGCTGGGACAGCTGGGGGTGTTCAGCTGAGAAGGCTCCAGGGAGAGCTCAGAGCCCCTTGCAGGGCCTGAAGGGGCTCCAGGAGGGCTGGAGAGGGACTGGGGACAAGGGATGGAGGGACAGGACACAGGGAATGGCTTCCCAGTGCCAGAGGGCAGGGATAGATGGGATATTGGGGAGGAATTGTTCCCTGTGAGGGTGGGCAGGCCCTGGCACAGGGTGCCCAGAGCAGCTGTGGCTGCCCCTGGATCCCTGGCAGTGCCCAAGGCCAGGTTGGAGGGAGCTTGGAACAACATGGGATAGTGGAAGTTGTCCCTGCCTATAGCAGGCTTTTGGAACACAATGGTCTTTAAGATCCCTACCTACCCAAACCAGTCTGTGATTTTGTGATTTTATGATAATCACCTTTCTGGCTACACTTCCCTTGGTGTATATCCTCTTTCAGGTTACTTTTCCATCTTTAATGCAATGTTTTAAATGCAGTTTTAAAAAATCACATTATGGTTTCCCTGCTAGAATAATGTACCAGCTGTTTTTTTTTGCAGTAAGCTGCAAATCATTTATTAAACTTTAGGTGCTGTTACAACTTCTGTTCTGGTATGATATTTTTGTCACTTAGTTTCTATGCTCTCCATGCTGCAGCTCACCTCTGAGCATGGATGAACCGTTTCATCAGACTCATCCTGCTCTGCAGGTGGCCAAGTTTGCTTTCCTGTTCCACAGGGCTTCTGGCTTTTGCTTTGGAAAGGCACTTGTATGCTTCTGTCAGTGCTGTGTGGGCTTTTTCATAGTTCTGATACTCATCAATTTCTACCTGCAAGAGGAGAAAGGAGATGGTCTTGCTCCAGAGCCAAAGAACCAAACACCTTCAGCGGTCACAGAAAGGGCAGTACCTGAGCACATGCATCGTAGAACCCTGCCAGGAGGTCAAGAGCCCCTCCTTTGGTGTAGAAGCTGATGATATTCGCTATGATCTTTGCATCCTTACGCCAATCCAGTGACTGCAGGTAGTTGGCTGCCATGATATAAATTTCTCTCTGTCTGGAAACTCCCGCAAAGAAGATAATTTTCTCAGTATCTCCAGATTTCAACAATGCCCTCATAGCCTGGCAAGAGAAAGAGTGGCACAGAGGGAGAGAGGGAAAATACCGTGAATGCAAAAACACCATCAAGACAGCTCAGACGTTTCATCTGGGTAGTTACTGTAGGAAGTCTGCTTCAAGGTTTACTTTTCAAAACACCCTCAATTTGAGGCTATCCAGGCTGACCTTTAACTTGTTTCCTGCTTGTGTGTATTTCTTGGTGGCCATGTGGTAGTTGCCTTGTCTCATGCAGCAGTCGGCAATTTGCTCCAGCAGCTCCCTCCGGGACTCCTCAGAGAGATCCTGGGACTCCTTGGAGACTGTCAGCTTCTCAGCCAGCTCCTCAGTGATGGTCAGGTTCTGCTCCAGGCAGAGCTCCAGAGCTTCGTGGTACTGAAGGGAGCAAGAGAGCAACAAGATCTTGCAAACACTATCGTGATAGCTCACGTTTGCTTGTGGTGTAACCTGCAGAAATCAGCTACAAACACAAGCAGCTGAGGATGCTCTGTCTTGGAACACTGGGCTGTAGTTATGTGACTCAACATCAGCCCCTCTTCAGGCACACACTGCCCCATTTTGTCTGCTAAGAAGAACATATTTGTTCTTCATGATAGCATTGCTCTCACACAAGAATGCCACTAAAGATTCAGCCATTTTGACTCTGAACATGAGAGTTTCAGAGACATACAAGTCGGGTTTGTTAGGCATGATCAATAACAACATTTTCAGCAAATACAAATAAATTTAAAGATTTTGTTAGGTTTTTTGGTACTTCCCATATAGGAACAAATTCTGAGTAGACTATACAAAAGCTTGTAGTCCAGAAAAGGGCTAGGGTACCCTTGCAAAATGTGGAAGAAAGCCAGCCATAGGAGCTCGATAAGAGGAGTGAGCACCAGACTGGTCTGGTACCCAGCATTTTGGCAAGGCTGAGCTGCCAGTGCCCTTGAATCACTGGTTTCAGAGCAATTCAGAGGAACCTTGTACAAGTGTCTCTTGTATCTGTTTCCCTGCACAGACGAATAGCTGTGTGCAGGTACACACCTGCTGTGCTCCTCTGCCTGTGCACAGGGGACCAGAGGCTCAGCTCACCTTCTTGGCCGTGAGCAGCAGCTCCACTGCCTTCTCATACTGAGCATGTTCAATGAAGAACCCGGAGCAGCGGGCAAGCAGGGCCGGGTCAGACTTCTCATCCAGGTCCTCAGCAATGAGCTGCAGAGCCCCAAACTGCTGCGTGGCAAAGGCCAGCTCCAGGGCTTTGGAGAAGTGTCCTGCCTGTAAAATTAGGAATGAGGCTTGAAAGACTAGAATGAGAACTACAGAGCCAGTTCACAAGATGTCCTGGAGTGGCTTAATAAAGCATTACTCACCATGAAAAAATGACTAATGAACAGGACATAGTAAGCACCACAGCTGACTTAACATTCTTCTGCTGTAGGAACTGCTTCAGTGTAAAGTTTGGGAGTTTTTATTAAAAAACCTTTACCTTGTGGTATAACATAACAGCTCTGTCCATTTGATCCCCCTTTTCCTCATAATAGCAGGCTGCCTCTATCATGTCTTCTGGTGAGCTCAGGAGAGCCAGGTTCATCAGCTGATCATCTAAATTATTCGCCTGTTCAAAAGCAAAGGTTTGGCTCTGGGTGTGCACACACAAATGTCATAATTCCAACTTCTGGCAAGCCTATGGCTTTATACTGTCACATAGTATTAAACTCTCACCCCCTTCTGTGTAAAACCTCTACAACCCAAGTGATTTTAAGCTTCGATTATGATTATTTTTTTCAGGGAGTTTCTGATGAGCTGTTCAAGAAAATACATTTCCAAACCACCAAGGCTTTATTGATCCACCTCTGGTAGAAGAGGTCAGCAGAAACCAGGAGCAGCTTCACCACGGGCTGTCCAAGAGCAGGCAGTGTCTTTGTGGGAGAGAATGGGCACAAACACCTTGTCCCACCAAGGGCAGAGCCCTGTGCTGGTGTGTTCACCGTGCCTCCCTGTGTACCTTGCACAAGCGGATGGCGTTGTTGAAGGCCTGGGCCCGGCTGTAGAAGTGCACGGCCTGTCTGATGTCCTCCTGACTCTCATACTGGCGTGCCAGGTGGTAGGAGGCTGCCCCATTCCCTGTTTCGTTTGCAATTTCAGCAGCCTGCAGAGGGAATTGCACAGCTTTACTTCTTGTCCGTGCTCCTCCCAGGACTGAGAACTCTGGAAGCAGGTGGAAGCAGGCTGCCTTACCTTCTGAATGTTGCCTTGAAAGCAGTGGACACGGACTAGGGAAAAATAATCCTGAGCCAGTGCATAGTACTTTAATGCAGATTCCATGTCTGACTGGCTCTCCAAGTACTGTGCCCACCACTTCCATAGGCTCCTGAAAAAGCAACAGTATTAATTGTAGCAACAAGAACTGCCAGATGCTGTTTTTCATTCCTAGAGAGCTTGGACTAAAGACTGAATACACTTTTTAGAACATATGCTTTACCCCAAACCAAATGTGACACTCCCAAGATCTGCACTCTACAGGAGGTCAGCCTGGATAACCAATGTGGCAGTTCTTGAACAAGTGCAGCATAAGCCTGAAAATCTGTTGGAGGGTCACAGTGGATAAGGTAGGAGTTGAATGAGACTGAGAGGATTCACACTCAGTCATCCTTGCCCATCACACATTGTATGTCAGACCTGACAGCCCCATGTAGAAGGAACAAACGTAGCACTGACTTGTCTTTCATCTTGTTGATGTAGTTCTCCAGGGCTTGTAAGTCTTCAGAGAGCATTCGAGGTACCTCGAACCTGTGTGTGTCTGACTTTTCATAGCTGTAGAGAAGAAGAATATATTAGAAATTATAGCCTCCTTATTAGCTCTCTATGTGTAAAACATCCATTTAATCTTGTTTGCCAGTCATCAACTGACTATACTGGCAACAACTGCTTTAGCTGTATAAGTAAGTAAGACCACTTGCAGTCCACCAGCACCATCAAAAATTAAAAGTTCAGTGGTACTGCCAAACTCTTGGAATGAGGGAGGTATGATCTTGACAGCACAGGAAATACTTTAGAAGTGCCAGTGATGGCCCAAAGAAGTATTCCAGAAAGTTCCCCAAGCATCAAGCACACCTGGCTGGACAGATCACAAATGCCCCAGGCTCCACAGTGTACCACTGACTGCAACATCAGCCTCTGCCACTGCCCTGACCCCAGCACTCCTAACCCCACTGCCCACCATAGCCATCCGTGGGTCTGCCTGAGCACAGCAGAGCTCTGCTTTGGTTCTGAACAGAACTGACTTATTGGATGATGATGATGATGATGATGACAATGGGAACTTTCATATTGGAAAACTCATATAAAAACAAGATCTAAAACAAGATATACAAGACATCAAGAATACCCTCCCCTAACTTCTCATGGCACTTGGCAGTCACAGGAGAGAATCAGGCACCAGAAGCAACCAAATCAAACTAAATTCTGCTCCAGCAGTTGTGTCTGGCACTCTTGGGAAGAGCAAATAATTGGTTTTGTTATGGAAAAGATGGCAGTGGTCTTCCAGAGACAAACACAGGACTGGATATGAGTGGGGTTTAACTATTTGCCCTGACAGACTCTTGACCTTTTAGACACTACACATTATTTGCTGGGAGGTTTCAGTGGGAATGCTTTCACTCTGTAAGATAGAAGGCACCAGAAAAAGGAAAAGACTTTAATTAATTTTTCCTGGTCATCATCAAACATCTCCCTTCACCCATCTCCAGAGGAGAAGGAGGCTCCCAGTGCCCCAGGTACATCAGCTGTGCTTACTGGGTGAGTGCCAGGCTCTGCTGCCCGGTTGCCTCCAGGTGCTTGGCGTAGTTGTAGTGGGTGGCGCGCAGGTGAACACGGTCATAGGTCTCGGCCGTTTCGATGGCTTTCTGCCACTGGTTGGAGGCCTGGTAGAACTTATTCAAGAGGTCATATCGTGTGCAAGCTTTGTACAGCTGCTCTGCATCCTCCTGGAGAGGAACACCCAAAATGCCGGTCAGCCCCGACCCCGCTGCGTGTCAGTGACACCAGGCTCTTCACCTTGGAGCCGTTTATGGGCAGGGCATCGCAATGCAATCACACCCACAGTCGCTGAGGGAGAGCAAATATAACCAAGCAAATATATGCAGCCTAGGATAGCATGTTATTGGGAAATAGGGTGGTTATGTAAAAATAAGGAAAGCACTCAGATCCTGACATTCATTGTACAGGACTGACTGGGAGGGAGGGGAGTGACACAAGCAAGTCATCAATGATCAACTGCTGTCAGCAGGAGTGTGAATCACCAAAAATGGAGACATGCTTAGGTGGAGGTGCAGCTACCGACCATGCTGCCCACACAGGAGTGAGGCTTAGGAGAAATCCTGGCACTCAGGGTTTGAGAATTAAGGTGCTGTGAGCCAGGGAACCCCTGTGAGCTCCCAGCAAGTCTCAGAGGCAGCAATGCAGTTTGTGGACAACTGAGCTCCATTCCTGGGAATAAATGCTAATAATTTATTATGGAATTAGAACATCAGGGTTTTGCCGATGCTGACGCAAGGGTGAGCAAATTTGGAACTATTATTTTTATTCTCTGAGAGATACTAACTCCCATGGAAGGAGCATTTTCCTGCTCCACCCAACTGCTGTCCAGCTGAACACTATATTTAGTAAATTGAGATTATCTGTCCAAGACAGAAAAATGCTTCTGTCTCTTATTGTTTCAAATTTAAAAAAGCACAGAAAGTGGAAAAGGAAGATGCCTAGCCTAGGATTCTGTACAAGATGGAAAAAAGCAGTAGAACTGCATTTGTTTCGCTGTAGTTCCCTTCCACCTTTTCAAGCAGATCTAAATATCCAAGAGAAGAAGCACTGACACTTTTCAGCCTCATATCTTTCTCTGCCAGGAAGCCTTTACAAACATTTAGTTTGAATTTTCCTTTTTTCCTTTAACTCAGAACAGTTACTCTCTGTCTCTCTCTCTCGTACTCATCAAGTAACTATAGATTGCTAAATACCTTTTCAAGCCAAATTCTAATTATTTGGCCATTTTCAAGACTTCTTTTTCTGTGAAATCTTTCCAAGAGTTAAGAAACTTGCACTGATTTTCTCTGAACCTTTTCCAGTTCATCAACTTTTTTTTCTGTAATGAGATACTTAAAGGCTGGAAGTCATCATTCCAGTTGTAGCTGCCCTGAATACACAGACAGGAGTTACCAAATCCAGGCCCCAGGATGTGGTGTCTCCTCAAACATGGCACTAAACTGATTTTTGCTGTTATAGCAACTTGCTATTTTTTATCTAATTCAGTATTTCCTATAGACTGTGGGTTATTTAATAAATTCTTTCCCATTTTTTCCCTCTGACTGATCGTATGCCTGGATCTCTTATGGTTCCCAAACTAAAAATTTCTGACTTTCTTATGCATCATTGCTGAAGATATTAAATCAGTGGAATTCTAATGATACTCTAACTAGAACCAGTAAATTTTCAATCCTTATGACAATGCTGGTCTCAAACACAGCGTAGATCTCAGTTCTATTGGCAATCAAGGGCAATGAAGTCAGACACAAGACACAAGGTCCACTCTGGGGTGTATTTGCTGCCAGGTTGGGCTGCAGATGGAGGAACGAGAGACAGTTGCTCCATACACTAACTCTGGGGAACAGCCAGATCTTGTCCTCTGCTTGACCTGGATCCACCCAAGTTCCTGCTCACACAGTGGGAGAAGTTGGGATGAAATCTGGGTGACTAGGCATCCCTAGGACAGCACAGGCAATCAGTGTGACTGACCAGAGCTCTCCAGCCCTGCAGGAAAAGTCTATTTTGCCTAAACTCCTTCAACAACCTCAGGTCAGCCCTCACTCTGTGACAGTACACAGCTCTAGCCTTTCACTCTAGAAACAAATAATTTCAAACTGGAACTTGTGTTCCATATCAGAGCTTAAATATCAGAGTTCCATATCAGAGCTTAAAACATGTTTGTTGAAACATTTTGACTATAATAAAATATGGTCTTTTTTAAATCCAGTGAAACCTAGAATGATTAAGCTTGGAAGAGGCTTATGCTCCAAGAAAACAGGTTTTTGTTAAATGCTTCACACATAAAACAATCTTTAAAAGATGTTTCCTTCAGTCAGCAGTTTCTTTCACTGAGTAATTTTTCAGAGTCTGATAAACTCTTCCCAGCTTGGCTGTGGGATTTACCAGCATGCCCAGCTGGATGGCCAGCACAGCCACCCTGGCCTTATGCTCTGGCTCTTGCTCAGCCTCCCGCAGTGCCTTGGCTCCTCTTGCATGGCCCATGTGCCCCAGGCAGATTCTGGCAACATCGAGCCTCTGAGTCTTCACGCACATGCGAGCCATGTTCTCCCAGACAGCCTCACTGCAGAAAATGGGAAAGAAAAAGAAAGCTGTTATTGTGTCACCTGGAAGGCAGGTGAGGTGTGAGGAGAGAGAGTGTGAAAGGGGAAACCATCCGTACATTGGGAATGGGGTGACTGTAACAGAGATTCCAGTAGCTGTGTGAAGACTGAAGAGAAACAGAAGGAGGCTCACACACAAAGGTCAGTTCTGGAGCTAACCCAACCTTAAGGAAATATTGTGGGATTTGATTTACACTGATGTCTAAACAACAGCACTCACATCTCTACTTTGGAGACAGGCTGAGAGAGCTGGAGATGTTCAGCCTGGAGAAGAGAAGGCTCTGAGGAGAACGTAAGAGCATCTTCCAGGGCCTAAAGGAGAGCTTCACAGGAAGTTGGGACAAGGGCCTGGAGGAACAGGTCAAGGGGGAATGGCTTTAAATTGAAAAAGGGGAGTTTCAGATTGGAAGAAATTGTTCCCCATCAGGGTGATGAGGCCCTGGCACAGGGTGCCCAGAGAAGCTGTGGCTGCCCCTGGATCCCTGGAAATGTTCAAAGCCAGGCTGGACAGGGCTTGGAGCAACCTGGGAATAGTGGAAGGTGTCCCTGCCCAAAGTAAGGGTATGGAATAAGATGGTCTTTAAGGTCCCTTCCAAACCAAACCAGTCCATGATTCTATGTTTGCATGTATATAAACATTTATCATGTGCTCATCCTGCTGTAGCTGCAACCTATAGACAGTCACAACTCCCACACTGATGTTCAGAAATCAGAATTAAAATGATGAGAAAACTCTTAACCTCACACTGGAAATCTCCTGCTGCAATCTGGAGTAGTTTAAATACTGAACAACTATTGGGTCCCCAATTGTTGTACTCAGTAATAGGGAATGATGTCTAGAAAAATTACAAAACAACCATGTTCTAATTTAAAACTTGCATAAAACAGACAAAAACAAAAGCTTTGTGATGGACAGAACAAGAACTTCTCAGGGCTATGAGTCTGCATTTAACACTGAGAAGTCCCTGCCCAGGCAAGGCAGGGCTGAGGAATGGCTGGCAGAATTGCTCAGCAGAAGGACCATGACAGAACTGCCCATCACAGAGTGGGACAAGCAAAGATCTTCACAGATTCTATTCACATTTGAGGCTCTTCAGAATTTCATGCAATATGTTTGACTAATAAAAACCATGAGCATTCAAAATAAAGTTTTTTTCAATGTCACCCTCAGCAGAAGTACAGGCACCAACACAGCCCAAAGTAAAGATCTAAATTTTAAAAGCAGGGAAAAAAGCAGAAAATAATAGAATGACACATTATGACCTGCCACCAAATTCTCCTCCAGTTTTACTTTGATTAAAATGTTTATCTGTTTCCAGTGGCTGTGGGAAAGCCCTGCACAAACAGGAGAAAGTGACTACCTGTTCTTCAACATATACACTAAGAAAAGGCACAGTAAAAATTCTTTGCATAATTTACTTTAGAATTTGAGCATCTTGTAGTGCAACTAATATAAAGGTTTCAGGTAGTAATCAACATAAATAAGTGATACAGACTTCACTGAGGGCAAACAGTATAGAGAAAATAAAAAAGGAACAGAAGTGATAGATCAAGGACAAATTTCAGAAAGATCAGAAGTGTTTCTGGTTTAGAAAAGCAAAAATGCATGCCTGAGTGCCACCTTCCTTACAATTGAGTGGTATTCAAACATAGCCTCCTCATGCTCTTCTCCCACATGTCCAAGCCCTCCACCTGAGGAGCCAAAAGGAACACTGAAATACAGCATGGTAATTTCAGACCTGGAAAGGCCTGACAGACACAAGTGTTAGATCCTTCTGTGCATCACCACTCAATACAGAAATGCTGCCTTGTGTCAGCAGATGTGACCTTCCTAATTTCTGAAAAGTTGGAACAGTTTTCTTTTTTATTCCAGACACTATCTGTATCTGGAATTGGGAAAAGTGGGAGAAACACTTTTGAAGAATGTTGACATGATCAACATGATGTTAGTCATGTTCACCTGGCTTCGAGATGAGTTCAGCCAGTTGAGTTCTGTCCTTAGGAAAAGCTGCTCAAGGCTGTGCCTGGGCACAGCTGTGCTTCAGAGCACCTGAGGAGAAGGACATTTTCCAAGCTCTGCAGTGTGCCAGAAGAAGCTGCCAACAGCCAGTTGGCTCTGGATGAAGGAATACACGTCTGTGCTGGGCTTTGTCAAGCTGACTAAGAGTGAGTTTCTGAAAGGAAATCAAAGTCTTTATTTTTTAGATCTCTGACAGCTCTCAACTCCCTCCATGCAGGAAGATGAGAGTTCATGGGCTCAAACAGGAGAGCGGATGAGATTCTTATTTAGACTACAGGGAGTGGAAACTTTTGAGAGGAAACAGACTACACAGTGTATTTTAAAGTACAAAGTAAAAACATAACAGCATGCAGAGAGTCACAGCAGGATTTAGGAGATGTTGCTCATCATCTCTCAGCTGTGTTATGCTTTCCTGGATGGCAACAACTCCTGCCAGTGTCAAAATTCAGCAGGAGCTGCCACCCCTAGGACTCCTCTTTGGGAGCTCTTGACCCCAAGCACCTGCCTGTGGGCCATGCAGGCACCCAGGTACCTCTGCCCTGAGGGGCTGGAGTTCTCCCATCCCACCTCTTTCTCCTCCAATCCAAACCATTTGCAAAATGAACCTGAGAGGCTTGAGCCACAGGTACACTGGGGCAGCAACAAACACAGAGAGAGGAACATCTGCAGTCGATGTGCTCTGCAGTTGGTTTTATTCTGACAGGCACTGCCTCCTGCCACCCCCTGGGCAGGGGGTGAGTACATCAGGCTCAAACACCACCAAAGACACTGAATTTGGGAGTGCCCATGGCAGAGCACAGCTTGCATGGACTCACCCAGCACAGAGACCACAGCAAGAGATAAGAGGGACACCAAAGAAAAGTGTCCCAACCCATGGCAGAGAGTTGGTGCCAGATGGTCCTTAAGGTCCTTTCCAACCCAAATCATTCCATGATTCTAAGATTCTGAGAGACATGATCAGAGCAGCTCAGCAGCACAAGAACCCATGGCAGGTGAGACCACTGACTCTGACCATCCCTTCTCCTGCTTCTGCCCTGCAGAAACACCTGAAGGACTGTTTCACCTAAGGAACCCTGCCTTGTTCTGTCCAGAGCAGTTCTCAAACCCCACTGGGTTTGGTCAGCAGCTGCAAAGGGCAGAGCAACAGCCATGGTCCCCATGGAGCTGCAGCAGAGACTGGTTCTTTCCAGTAGACACATCCTTTGCAAGAGGGACAGTGCTCTGATAAGGTACATGGAGAGGAAAGGGTAGGGAAGGGGACAGGATCCTGGCAACACCCACAGTCCACTTCCACTTCTCTCTGTGTTTCACCAAGACTAACCTCAGCCATGAGATGCACAACCTCCCTGGCAGGCACACACCTTCAGCACCAGGGCAAGTTTTGCTGCCTCTCAGAAAGGTGAGTAGATGGATGTGAGTCTGGTGAATGAACAAGAACAAGGTACAGAACAGGTTCACTTAAATCTCAGGGAAAACCACAGTTTATCTCCCAACAGCTGCCAGTGTAGTAAGAAGAAAGCTGAATCTGTCCATGCATCCCTAAAAGGCAGCAACTCTCTTTTCCAGGCCTGGCCCCGCTGTCCATATAAAATGCCAAGTAATATTTTTCCCTGCCCCCAACTCTGGCTCTGGGAATTTCCTGTTCTTCCCCTCCTCCTCCTTTCATCCCCCTGGAAAGCCTCTCACATCTGTAGTTCATCAGCTGAAGCTGGAAAGTGAATGAAGCCCAGGCACAGCAGCAGTGGGAGCAGAGCCATGGGAAGGAGCCCCAAGCCCCCCAGCAGGCACAGGGATCCCCCATCCACTGCTGCACCCTGTGCTCCCAGGCCACATCCCCAGTGCTAGGGATTTCAGAGGCAAATGTTGATGCCTCTTAAGAGTGGACACAAATTTTACCATGTATTTGATGAAAGCTTCCTTGCTTTGTATCCGACCTTTCATACCTGATTTTCTGTGGAACTGTGTTTACAGGATCCACAGTCTGATCTCACAAACCCTTCTGTTCCCATATATTTTTCATTGCCTATTTAGCACGGAAGTTTAAAGAAAAAAATTGAATATTATTTAGAAGTGCTGGAGATTTATATGTCTGAAGCATATCACTGAAAAACCTTTTCTCCCTCTATTTAATGGGCTATATTTGGAAAATGAACACTGAGCAGGGTCAGGGTAAAAAAAAAATCTCCTTTCAATTTGGGCCCCACTTTGTTGAACTGGACCCTATAATATACACATTATATACAACAAATTAATATTGCATTCTATAATGTTATATCACAGATAATCACAGAACCACAGAACAGTTTGGGTAGGAAGGGACACTAAAAACCATCTTGTTCCAAACCCCTGCCATGGGCTGAGACATCTTCCACTCGACTGGAAAACTCTAAGGCCTTGAGAAAATGAGGTTTTTATCTGATGTAGCTAAGTTAGGTTTGATGCTTTTAAAATGCATTTACAGGATTCTGGTTATATATTTCTGTGTGACTAAAAGACAACAAGGAACTAAGTAATAGATGAAAAGTTGTAACAGTTCAATGAGATTCTTGATAGTGTTAATGATATTATATGAGCTACTCTAAGAAAAGTGAGGCATTTTTCATGTATGAAAGCTGATGAAGCTACTCCTAAAACCTCTTCCCTGGCAGAAATAGACCATTTGATAAAGCAGATTCACAGAACATATCTATAATATCCCACTGAATACCTAGCTTTGTTCCAAACTTACCCTCATAAAACCAACACCAAGAGATTGCTCTGTGTGGGTTGTATGACACAAACCCGTGTCATACAACCCAGAACGCAGTGAGTGCTGCAAAATGCACATCCTGTTTGGCAGCAAAGAAGCATTCACTAAGGATGTTTTTATTAAGGATCAGGATTCCCATACTGCTTAAATTGGATAGTAGGGAAAACTTCCTCATAATGGTGGTCAGGCACTGGCACAGTTGCTCAGGGCAGTGGTGGAGTCACCATCCCTGGAAGGATTTAAAAGCTGTGTAGATGTAGCACTTGGGGACATGGGTGTGTGGCTGGGGCAATGGTTGGATTTGATTTTTTCCAACCTTTATGATTCTATGACTAGACTGATTTGTTCAGCCTTTGTAAAATATAGTTCCTATTGTTATTAATGTTACCTGAGAAGGAAGCTTGGAGCCTGCTGAACACACATACTCAGACTTCAGCAAATCACAAAAATCAAATGGGAGGAGGCAGAAGCAGGTGTGTGACATTTCCTTAAAAGTAAATCTCTCCTGGTGATATCTGCATATAAACTTCATCTGCCTTGCTGCTGAATCCCTGGCTTATAATAAACACAGAATCATAATAAGAAATAATCCAAGGGGTTTAAAATATGCAAAGACAGTCACTGCTGGTAGAAAATTTCTTTGAAGAACGGCAGACACTGGTATGTTTATACTGGATGTTCTAAAACCAGAAATGTACAGAAACATGACCAATCACAGAGAAACCAAAGATGCTATAGTGCTCTCAAGGGATGAAGATGCTCAAAGTACTTAAAGCCTCATTTGTTGAGGCAGCTCCGTGCCGGGTCTCCTCAGCGCTGACCGATGTTGTGCCTTCAGTTCAGTGTACACAAGGCAATGCTACACTCGTGCGGTGTTTGTGCAGCCTGAACAGCTGTGCCAGGCTCAGCTCAGGAGGGGCATAACCCCAGGCAGTACCGCCTGGCTGCAGGGCAGTGCCCACCAGGGTCTCTGTCCTTGTCCCCGCGCTGCTGAGGCAGCTGATGGACCAGCAAAGAGCCGATGGGAGTGCCAGTCTGGGCGAGACCGCTCTGGAAACATCCAGGTTCAAGGACAGTTTGGAATGCCCTCAACAACTCTCTTTAACCGGTTTATCAGAGCAGCACCTGCCTTGGCCTGTGGCAGTCCCTTCCATGCCGGGCTGTGCACAGGGACAGCCCATCAAGCCCAGGGCAGCAGCCTTCGCACGCCCTGGGCACCGAGCGGCCGCGCAGCCTCCAGCGCGCCGGGACTTGGGCTCGGGCCGTGCCAGCCCCGCACAGCGCCATGCGGCGACTCGCAACCTCACTCACACCCCAACACTTGCTCTGCCTTTGCAGACACCCCCAAACTGGGTTGTTATCGAGTCGAGAATCTCGAGATTTTATACTCCCTCTTTATCTGCCACAGTCCCTCCCGTGGTGCAAAGAGGACGCAGACATCAGGGCACCCCCGCGGTGCTTTCGTCGCACTGTCCAGCAGCGAAGCCCAACATTAATTTTGCTTCTAGTAAAAGGTACAAATCAAAAAATTGATTTTGAATGGATTGATTTTAAAATTCAGAATCCCTCTCCTCGATCCGCTTCCAGAGAGCTGATGCCCCGAGGGCTGAACCTGGGATTTCCTTTTCTCCTTTTCCCGACGAGCTGCGCTGTGCCCCCCGGGCTCCCGGAGGCTGCGGTCCCGCAGCCCGGCTGGGGGCAGCGGCGAGGGGAGGAGGCGTCAGGCAGGGAGGGGGCTCTCCGAGGGGAGGAGGGACAACTTTAGAAGTCTCCATAGTCTTCCTTTCAGGAAACACATCCTGTTAATGTTTGACTGCCGTGGCAGTGGCTCTTTTTTTTTTGCAGTCGACTACGCCCTGAGGCTCACCAAAACGACCCACAAAAACAGCCATTTCCTCTTGAGGGGGGGGGCCTTTTCCTCACCGCAGTGGCTGTTCTCGTCCCGGCACTCACGGCTCGGCTCTTCGGAGAGGGATAGGGCAGAGCAACCTCCTCGAGATACTCCAGACTTGCAGATCACCTTTGGGACGACCGCATTCCCCTCTGGCTCGGCTTGGCTTTGAGAGGATGACATCTGTCACCGTTTGCAGGATATTCTGAAGTTTGCACCCAAACGCAGGCTTTTGGAGCAGCAGTGGTTGGGTTGGAGGACCCGGCGCTCGGCAGGCTACAGCAAGCATCGCACCCCACCTCTGCCCCACCTCAGCTCAGGCTCCTGCCCCGAGACTGGATTCCGTCTGGATTCACCCCATCCAACACGGAATGGACCTCCCTGTCATCCAGTTCACCACGGGACTGGCATTACTTATCAAAGTGCAAGAAGGTGGATAAGTCAGCACTGGGAAGGACATACAAAGCTTCTTTGTGTTTTTATTTTATGGAATTCTCCTATCTACCTCACAGAATTCTCATTTCCTTGGTCAGAAATCCTTCTGGAGTTGACTTCAAGAATGAACGGTGATGTCCTCTAGCGCCCCGTAACTCCCCAGCACAGCCGCCTGTTCCCAGCCCAGTTTCAATGTGCTGCAGCTGACTGGGACATTGTGTCGTCTGCAATTAGAGACTGGCAGCAAGCTGACATTCAGATATGACTGTCCAGAAACTGGTAGCCACAGCTGTGTTGGTAGCCCTGGTCTCACTCATCCTTAACAACGCGGCTGCCTTTACCCCCAACTGGGTGTACCAAACGCTGGAGGACGGGCGCAAGCGGAGTGTGGGGCTCTGGAGGATGTGCTGGCTGGCAGAGCGGAGCAGAGGGGCTGCAAGCACCACTGCCAGGCACGGGCAAGGGGAGGAGCAGGAGTGTGAAGCCCTGGGCTGGGGTTCAGAGTCAGCTGGGTTCCAGGAGTCACGCAGCACTGTCAAACGTAAGTGCAGCCTCTTATCTTCTCTGCAGACACGATTGATAGGGTGCACCTGGTCGCCAGGAGTTCAATGGCCTAACCCTGAAATCATGCTATCTGTCTTAGTCTAAACACCGCTACACATTCATTCCAAATAAATTAATTTCAGAAAATAAGAAGCATGATGTCCATCAGTGATGAACTAAACTCCTCCTCTCCCCTCAAAACCAGTGATCTGCATGTTGCTGCCTGGTTTATATAGCCCAGGAATCGATCTGCTTTGAAAAAATGATCTAAGCCTAAAGTTTGGAGACATCTTGGGCTCACTTCTCCCTCCTGGGCTCCTGCCATAAGATATCCCTTCCTCCTCAGTACAACAGCAACCACAGTTGCTCTGCATACCCTAAAACTACAAAAGAAACCACCCCAAACCCAAAAACGTATTGCAGTGAATGACATGTTGAGTTATTCCTCCCTACTGTTTGCTTTTGTTAGAAATGCCAGAGCAGAAAAGACAGAACTAGTTGTGGTAAAAACATGTAAAATTGAGAAAGGTCTTAAAATGTGTAACTATTCTTGTTGAAAAAATACAATTAATATACAACTTGGTGACTACAAAAATCATTACCCATGGTGTATTTTTCATTTTGCACTTTCACAGATTGTGAGATCTGAGGAATGCAAATAGCATACACCGAGCTAGGGAAAATTATTGAATAACATGAGAAATACAGAACTGATTTATAAATAATAAACCTTACGTATCACATTCATAGCATTAAGGGTGCAATCCTGCTCTCCCAGAGCAGAATTGTGCTGGAACAGGATCACAGAAAGGCTTAGGTTGGAAGGGACCTTAAAGACTGTCCAAAATACCTGCAGACACCATGGCTGGGACCACAACTACCCTGGTGCCAAGAGGTTTCTCCCCTGAATGCCCTCCACTCCCAGCAGCCAGGCTGTGAGCAGCCATTAGGAGGGGAATCAGTGCTTCAGGGACACCCTTCAAGGCATGGAATTTAACAGAACAAATGGCTACAAAGTCCATGCCTCGACAGAGCACAGGATTCTCCCAAGATTTCAAGGATGCTCATAAACAGCTCTGGCACCTCTGAGGGATGGTTGGCAGCATCTGTAACACACATGATTGCAAACCAGATTTTTTTCTCGTGGTTTGAAATGGGGAGAAAGAGAAATTGGTCCTTGGAAAAAGAGAAATTGGTCCTTGGAGATTTTTAGATCGCTCTGGAGAGAAACCAAATAAATATTAGAAGAATTTCTTTTAAAAATGCTTTCATGTGGACGCATTCCAGATCATATTTTCCAACAAAATTATGCAGAAACATTCTTTGCATATTTGCTAATACTGAGCCTGCATAAATAACAAACAGAAAATTTCTCAACTGTTTTAAAGTCCTTACACTTTCAATACTTTTTTAACTGAAAGAATTTTTATAAGAATAAATGGTTATAAAAATTATTAGACTGTGGAAGAAGTTCTTTGTGTTTTTTGCAGCTTCATCTCTGGAATCATTTCCCCAATTAATACTGATAAGCCATATTCTAACTTGAAGAATGTGTGTACCATTCATAAATAGTAAAAGTACATGTTATGTACTCAACACTGGAATGAGCTCCTGCACGGTCAATTTGGCTCCTGCAGCATTTTTAACACACAAGCTTGTATTTCTTGCTGTGTGGAGGCCAGGAGGCATGGTACCTAAAGATGAGAGGTATTGGTTTCATGGCAGAACCATCTGGGCAGCAATTTCTGACATCAAATAGAAGGCTAATGTGACAGAAAACTTCCAAGTAATAATAATAGCATGATCAAGTGCTCAGAAGAATTATCTGACAACCACTGCTAAAAATTCTAATTTAAAGGAGGCTTTTCAAGCCCAGGGACATGATCTGTATAGAGTAAAGCATCCATTTCCTAATTAATCTGGAAGCAAATAGTAAGCAAAGGCCAATTCTGAATCTTGATAAAGCATTTAAAGGAAAATCCGCCCTCTGCAGTTGTGTCATGACAAACTCAGTAGGAAACACAACTGTGGCCATTATTTTTAAGACAATTTTTTTTCCCTGGATGTATAGATGGTCAATATGAGCCTGATTTTGCATCCATGGACTTATCATCCTAAATAACTTCTCTAATAAGAAATCACACATTATTTTAGTAATACCTATGGCAATCCTCATCTGTCAGTTGTAGATAAATCATAGACATGCAGGGGTGCGTGTGTCTGCATATGCATACATACATACATCTAAAAATATCTTTATAAAGGAAAAAAATGCCTTCCTCAATACTGACTTACCATAAAGTATTTTGGATGCCATTTGTAGAATATAGAAAAGCTGTTCTGCCAACAGCAAGGCAAAAGAGGCCACAATCTAGCTCATATAAAACAATGTATTTATACACATACAGACATACATATTTGAGAGGCAAGCTATTTATCTCACAATTCAACAGAAAAGCTGTAACCTCTTGAGGAATTTGCTTGTCCATATACTAAAGACTCCTGTACATGCAGTATGTAATTAACAGCCAACTACAGGCACTACTATAAGCTGGCTTCCTCCCTGGCAGAGCGAAGTACATTCTTAAAGCCTGCTTTTCAGTGTCTTTCTTTGCCTGCTCCTTCCTCCCACTGACATCACAGAATCATGGAATGGTTTGGGTTGGAAAGAACCTTCAAACCCATTGCATCTCACCCCCTGCCATGGCAGGGACACTTTCCACTATTCCAGGTAGCTCCAAGCTCCATCCAGTCTGGCCTTGGACACTCCCAGGGATCCAGGGACACCCATAGCTGCTCTGGGCACCCTGTGCCAGGGCATCACCAACCTCACAGGGAAGGATTTCTTCCTAAAAATGTTTAAAAACCAAAAAGAAATCCAGGGACAGGAGTAGATTATATTAAAAATACGGGGAAATGAAGCGTTGCAATGTGAACTACTTCTGCAAGGCACAGCATCAGAAGCATGGGCAACTGATTCCATGGGAAAGCATTTCAACTCTGTCCTTCAAACCTCACTGCTCCTGGAAGTGGAGATCCCAGACCTGTTCACTTGTCTTTATCTACCTTTCTCTTTCTCACCCTATTGCTGTGCAGTCCTGCACCTCTCTTTCAACCCCCTGTGATGGTTCAGATGACTAACACCAAGAGAGTCCCCAGGTTAGGGTGGAAGTTTTGGCAATGGAGTGGGATGGGGTTTTTGGTGGATATTTTTCCACTGGATTAAGCAGTGGTATCAGAGTCCAACCAGTGCTGCTGCTAACACTAAGTGATAAAGGTGTAAGAAGGGGTGAGATGGCTCCTTTTTTAGTGGTAATAAACTCTCAGATCTGAAACTTTTACCTATGTTGAGAATCAGACCAGCAGTGAGGACATCAATCTAAGCTTTTATAACCTGGACAAACCACTGAATGATACAAACTTAAATGCTTCACTGAGAACTCAGATTGTATAGTCCCTCTTCAAGCACAGCCTAACTCTCCTGTCATTTGAGTGTAGGCAAAGACATTTGACAAAGATTATGGAGATGCAGTTTTCAGAGCTGTTGAAAAATTTTGGAAGATTATGCTCTTGCCTGCATCTCTTAATGCTTCAGAAAAAGCCCAGAGGTAATAGCCTCACAGGCTCAGTAGAGCTGGGGTAAGACAGCATGTCACATGTAGTCAACACTGAGCTTTGTGCCCATGTCACGTGTGAGCCAGGGCAGCACAGCCAGCATGCGGCCGCACATCGGAACACGTGAGCTGCCCTGAGTGGCAAGAACATGCAGCTCCACCACCAGTGATGCCTCTCAGAGCTAACCCTTCTCAAAGCTACCTAGGTCCTGGCCCAGTACCATGCCAGGAATACTGCACGAACACACCAGATTACTTGCAATCAACTTAGATATTTTTAACCACACTGCAGGGTACAAATTTGCCCTTAAAGTCCACAGTGCTCTGAGGCTTCCTCTGGATGGGCACAGGGAGAAGATTTATTCATCAGCCAAGGTCACAGTTTGTCCCTCTTTGTCTAAAGAACATTAGGAACAATATGGAAATGCAGGAGTAGGGACGGGTTTAAAAGATACAAAACCTCACTGGGTTCTTCAGGGCTGCAGGAGACATAATGAAAATTGTGATGTGTGTTTCCACTTCCAATACTCAGAGCTGGACTGCGTGTGGGAATTGCAGTTCTAACAAGGAGTGTAATTCATGCCAGGGAGAGGCCCAGCATGAGAAGCTGCTACATGACTGCCACAGGGACCCCAGATAAACACCTGTCCATCCTGGACAGATGATTGTTGCACACACATGGACACAGGGACATTTGGTGCCTGAGGCAGGATGCTGCTCAGGGTGGGAATGAGGAGATGAGGTTTGATACAGAGGCAGCTGTCCACCTTAATGCTCATCCACTGCATTTACATGAAGTTCCAATGTCTCCAAAATTTCTAATTTTTCTGAAATTTGGCTGGCTGTAAGTCAGGCTGAGTCAAGCAGCTGTAGACGGGTTACTTGTCTACATATCTGTATTTCCATATATAGAGACCTAGAAGGGAGGCCAAGTGTATCTGGAGAACACAGGAACTACCATCGGATTAAAAAAAAGCCTCAAACCTTATTATATACATGATATATATTGCCTGATAGACTGCTCAGGCTGTTCCACAGAGATAAGGCAGCACAGGCAGCTGGCAGCTCAGGGTTTGTGATTTCCCATCAATAGAAAAAGTTTAATGGATATGGTTCTTAACTAACTCTTCAGATACAATACTATATTTTATTAAATTTTAATTAAATCATGAGTTGCTACTTAGAACATGGGAAGCTGAAGACAGCCTGTGAGGGGAAAATAAAGGGTAAACAAAAAAGTAGGTCAGACTTCATGATTAACACAATTAAATTTACTCGTTTATATCAAGTTTTGTTTTCTGCACTTCCTAGCAGTCTCCCTGGAAGATTAGGAACCAAATTCTGGTCATCAGTGCACCCACCAAACTTAAAGCCAGTTAAAACCCTTCTAAAAATCTGCTCCAGTGTCTGTCTTTCTCTAGTATATGCCAGCTTACACATGGTGCTATTTCTATTTCAGAATAGCAATGACACATTAGCAAGTGAAGCAGAACAATTATATTTGTAACTCCCACCTTTTGCTAGAGAAGAAGGAAAAGGTTAAAACCAGGACATCCATCAGGTTAACTGGAAAAGCTGGGAAAAAGCCTGGCTAAGAGTACCCAACTTTGCTGTTAATATATGCCATTCAGTAGCCAGCTGGGAGACACAATTTAATCAGGTTTCTAGCCAAGACTGCAGATGTCCATGTCTGTAATTATTGCTGCATTTGTTCTTTAACAGAGAATCATAGATTATCTCAGGTTGGAAGGGACCCACAAGGATCATTGTGTTCAGCTCGTTGTTGCTTGCAGAACTACCTTACTAAACATATCACTAAGAGCATCCTACACAAACTGAAACTGGCAGCCTTGGTGCCATGACCTGCCCTGGGGAGCTTATTCCAGTGCCTGACCACCCTCTGGGAGAAGAACTTTTTCCCAATAACCAACATAACCCTCTCCTGATACAGCTCTAGCCATTCCCTCAGGTTCTGGGACCAGACAGCAGAGATCAGCACCTCCCCACTCTGAGGAAGGTGCAGAATACGACAGGGTCATCCCTCAGCCTTCTCTTCTCCTGGCTGAGCTGGCCAGATGATCTCAGCCACTCCTTGCGTGTCTTACCCTCAAGGCCTTTCATCATCCTGGTCACCCTGCCCTGGGCATACTGCCATCACTCAGTCGTTTTTATTTTGAGTTTGTCATCCTCCCTGTCATGGTGCTCCAGTAGGGACTCTGGCCTGTACACTTTCCTTTTCAGTTCAAGAAGATCCCTGCTCAGCCAGGCCCTCCTTCCTCCCTGCTTGCATGATTCCCCCTGCTTTAGAACTGCTGGCTCCTGCACTATTAAGAGGTCACCACTTTGCCCACAAGTCTCTCTTTACAAATTACACATCTCACTGGGCACCTTTTCTAATTGGCCCTTCAGTCCCTGCACCAGAAGTTATCTTCAACACACTTCAGAAATTTCCTGGATCTGTTTGTGTCTGTTGTATGATATTCCCAATTGATGTCTGGAAACTTAAAATCATCCTTAAGGCCCAGGGGAGCTGATCTAGAGATATCCCTTAATTCCTTGTACTGTAATTCATCAGTATCATTGTCCTGGCCGGGTGGTCAATAGTAGACCCCCACAACATACTCCCACAACTTCACTGATATATGTGAACTTGTACACACACACACACTCTCTCTCACACACACAATTTTAAAAAAGGTAGCTTTTTACCTGTACATGTAGATCATGCCCTAACACCTTATTCAGAGCTGCCAAGCCTCGTCATCTTCATTACAACCATTTCTCTCATTACATAGATGGAAATATAAGGGTCTTTGAAGTGTAACCCAAAGATTAATAAATGGCAAAAGAAGAAAAATTTAAGAATCCTCTATACAAAGCTTCTGGAAACCAGTAAGACCTGAGCATTAACATCCACAGGATGTTTTTTAGGACAATACAGATGGACTAGGGGAAAAAGAAATACGGGGTGTTCTTGGTTAGTCTTAGCAATGATTATTATTTTAGGGCCTTGAAAAACTACTTATGGTTTCATTTCACCCTGTGCCACACAAATAGAAAACAAACATCAATCCTGCCCCAAACAATTCTGGCTATGGATTACAGGTAGAATCTTCAGTGAAGAGAATTCCAGCATCTCCAGTGGGCCATTCTGGGAAATTAGCTTGTTTCATGCACTGAAGCAATACTTATGGGATGCTGTGCAACTAAATGAAAGAATCAATACATAGCCTGAGGAAAATCCTTTCTTAATCAGACCTCAGGGAAGGCAGTTAGAGCAAGGCACTGCTGGGAGAAGGGACTGCTGTCTGAGAATTGTTTTCTAAGGGCTAATATTAACTTATATGCCTGCTCAGTCAGGATTTTCCTTTTCACAATTTTATATTATTGTAACTTTATGCTGCCTGTTTCCCCAGTGCAGTTCGACATGATGCGTGCCTGCAACCTCATCGCCACAGTGGCCCTGACTGCCGGCCAGCTCCTCTTTGTCCTGGGGCTGATGGAGCTGCCCATCATCTCCCAGGATACCCAGTGGTGGGAGGAGGCCATAGCTGCTGTGTTCCAACTTGCCAGTAAGTCCACTTCTTTCTACTGATGGAAAAGTGCTCAGTCTCTATTAAATCTAGGTGGAAAAGTGTTTCTTACTTAATAAATCTTTCGAGTGACAAAGAACAGAAAAAAGGCTTACATCTAAAAGCAAGTTCATTGGCTCTGACAAGCTCTCCCCATGAGATTCTGCAGTACATGAATAGAAGCTTTTATCTGGGATATATCATAACGAGGTTTCTGCCAAACAAAAAAAACCCAAGACTTTATTATTTCCTATGAAACCAGGAAGGCAAACATAAGAGAAAAAACTGGATATATCATAATCCCACAATTTAGCAGGGCGAAATATACTCAAATATACTCTGTGAGAAAGCAGAGCAGAAGGGCTGAGCAAATTTTCAAAGCCTTGTTGAAACATGATTATTTTATTTTAGCTAACTGAATTTTACTCAATGACTGCAGCTGGATTTTGACAAACAGACACATCTGCAATCCAGCAAAGAAAGCCGAAGTCAATTCATACCACTGACTGCTATAAATAAAATTCCCACAGTAATTCTCATGGACTGTATACAGAACTGCATGAGGAAAAGAGAAAACGGGTTTATCCCAATTCCACTTTGACAGCAGTGGCAACAAAGTATAAACATTCTGCAATACTACTTTTCATTATTACATAAAGTAAGTACATTCATTACAGTAAGAGTCCAATTCTACACAATATCCATGCAGGAAACTGTCATTAATGGAGTAACATTCAAGGTGCTTACAAGATCAGATTAAAAATACAACATATATATATATAATTCATGTAAAGAAAAGGTTAGAATAAAGCAACACCATTTTTATTTAAAGTTTTAATTTTGACTTTAACAACTCAGAATATTAAGAATGGCATAAAACTACTGAGATCTCAGGTTTTCACCAATGCAAGATCAGAATCTGGCCTAGGTCATTTAAGTATAGTCTCACAGTCTCACAGCAAGAAAACAGTTAGGTTTTTTTAGGTCCACTAAGGATGAGGAACCTGAAATCCAGATGAGAGGAGGAGACGGCAGAGGTTCTGTAACCCTCAAAGCACCCAGTCCATCTTCCAGGTGCAGCAAGAGCCTCAAGCACCAGTGCTTCCAAAAGACAGATATTCAGCCTTGCCATAAAAGCCCTCCCTACAGCCCCTTCATGTCTGTGTAACTGTGGATACCTTCTGGATAGTTCTGCCTGGCTATCAGCACAATGCCTGCTGTACTCTCCTATCCTCCCCAAACTCGACCTGTTTTTCCAGAGCGGAAATGCATTCTGGCCCTGTTTGGATGTGTTGTTTCATTGACAAACAGCACAGGGGACAGCCATGGGCCTTTCTTCTACCACGGCTGCTAATTTTAGACTGGGCTATTTTTTTTCTTTTTTTTTTTTCCTGTGTTGGAGTCTGTTTTAAACACAGTCAGAGAGAGACTGAAGGGCGCCAGGATATCCCGACGCAGGAGGAGGAAATGCCTGCTATTACCTGTTATGCAAGCTGAACCTTGAAATCCACAGTGCTGGGAGGGGACATGGGAGAAAAGCCACAGTCAGAATGATTAACAAAACACTAATGAGAATGGCTGAAGAAGCTTTTGGATCAAGGAGCATATGTCCATCTGCCTGCCTATGTTCAAAATATGTGCAGGGATGGATCTGTCAGCCTGTGACAGTATGAATACAGACATTGTGCTGTGTGAATCTGCAGAAATAAGAGTGATTTATCCCTGCCCCATTCCCCATCCCCCTTTGCAGTTATGCCACTCTCTCCTTCACCCTCATCAGATGGTTTTCTGCCCTGAAGTAATGATATTCATTTTACATCTCATAATCTTAATGTAACTTTATGTTTAAACAAGTTCCTTCCTGATATGCAGAACAATCACCTGAAGGCTTCTAGAATGCATACGTTTAGAAAAAACAGGAAGAAGTCATTATATATGCATTAATCCAATATAAAATAAGACTTCTTGGAGACCTCCTTAGTTTTCCAGAAAAGTGGTACATCATAACTGTTGATTCCTTAGGAAATCTGAGGTCTACACTCACTAAGCTACCTGGATTGGGCTCAAGCAACAGCATTTAAGACATTATAGATGAAGTGTCTTTGATATCAGACAAAATCCATGTGCAGTGAGAAAGCCCAGCATTTTCACTGCTCTGATGAAGGGCTGCTGCTGCATCTGGAGACTGAGACTTCTATATTGAAGAGGAAGACAGTGGCCACTACACGTCCTATGAGCCACAGGTGATATTCAGTCTCTGAGTCTCCACTCTAGGACACTAATCCCTCAGTCATTCTCAAAGAAAAGGAGCAATAGGGAGCAAAAACATCAGAACAGTGAATATGACACTTGTATTTAAAAGCATTTAAATGTCCCATGCAAACAATCCAAGAGAAACCCCTGCAAGGCTCTCTCCTGCTTCATTTGAAGAGTTAAAGCCAAGGTACTTTAGGTCAGATCCATCATTTGCATGAGAAGGGCGGGTAGTGTTTAAGAATGAACAAACTTAGATCTTATTAAACATTTCTGAAGTACTGGCTGGCTAATTTCTGTTTTTTATACTTTCAAATAAAAGAACACCAGCACCAACCTTCTGATTTTTCCTTTTCAAAATCCAAATGATCTGAAGAATTGTTCTGCAATTCCTCATCCTTTCAGTAATTTCAGAAATTATTTTGAATCATATTCCTTCTAATTCCAATTTCTCCTTGGTCTCTACCTTTCATCCTGGAATATGCCAAGAAGCACTGAAGAGAACTGCAGTGGTCACCGGCAGACTGAAATCTTGTATTATGGAGGAAGGCTCAACCCACAGTTTTCTTGTTTTTACTCAACTGAAACTGTGTGGATTTCATTAAAGTTTCCCACGGCCTGAACAAAAGTCCTTGTTGGCTTAGAAAACTAAGTGTGCTAAGTATTACCTCTGAAGTCGATCACAAGCTCAAATCAATGATCTTAGATCCACTAGAGCTTGCCGTGGCTCCAGACTCCACCACTTCCTCACTCCTGCCACCTGCACAAGCATTTGACAGCCATTCAAAAAGGATGGACCTCTGACAGAAAATCAAGCCCCAGGAAGCAAAGAGGAAGCAAAGAAGAGAGGAAACAGCGATGCTGTTTGGGACACCAATGGGATTCACACAGCTCCAGAGCTCCATAGCCTCACACCTCCCCGTTAACAGGAAAGAGAGCTGTTTGCTTTGGAAAAGGCTCCTAGTGAAAATGCAACCAGCGTTGTACATGGAATTTTGTGTCAACACTCAGAAATTTCCCTCTAGAGGGTTTTGGGGTTTCTGTTTTTTTCCAAGGACCTGTTACAAACTCCATGTGCTGAATATAGGATGCATAACAGCTGACAGAAGAGTTGTTGGAAAGGGAAATCCATAGTAACAGCACAGGGAAGAAAGAGCACTTCAGAGGATATTGAACTACTACAAACATTAACCTGCCAGACAGGATCAGGCCTTGAGGGGCTCCAGCCAAGTCTTGATCTTGTCCAGTGATGATTATCACAGATTTAGAGAGAAATATTAGAAACTTAATAGGCAAAATCTGGGATAGAATATCCTTTACATTAGATCTCATCCTGCTTTCTGAATGTCCAAGACTGCAATAAACCTGAATTATGATTAATATTTTGCCAGTCCACTTTCAGCATTAAATAACTTTGAATACATAACTTCCTGAAGATTAAAAAGTTTCATGTTCTGACTGAGCCTGTCATTTACAGCCAAGTAAATTGGTCTCACCTTTCTTAAATTTCAAGTATTTTATTCCAACATTGCCCAACATGTTTTTCTGATGAAAGTGTTTCATTCCAGACCCCTAATGCATCACAGGAAAGCTGAGCTCATCCATACTCTAAATTCTGTGCTCTTAAAACTAAATCAGACAATTTTTGAATCATCTTCTCCAACCACTTTAGATAGTTGATATCCAGAAAATCTCAATGTAGAAAAGAACAGCACAGCAGCCATGGGAAAACATGGGTGAAGATATTCCTGACAGCAATGCGATCCTGAGTTCGTATTACTTCCCTCCACCTTTTTGCTTCATAACACCCTCAAGCCAGATCTGTTCTAAGATGAAGTCTATGGAACTGTAAACCTAAAACCTCCTGAAAAGGAAGCAAGTAAATGAGATGCTCTAAGTAACCTTAAAATCATAGCAAAAATTAGAGAATCTGACTGCTTGATTTGTGCTAAATGTTTTCATTATTTGTTAACTTTATTTCATCCTCAATGCCAAAATTCCCTGTTCTTTATGCAGACCACAAACGTCACAGTAAAGTGATTTTGTTTTCAGACATTTGCAAAAGGAACCACATCTGCAAAGATCCTAAAATCTGGATGTCTATCTTATTTATTTTGTGGGGAATGGTTCCTGGGAGCAGCTGAACCAGCAAACTGGGAGAGGCAGTAGCTCACAAGAAAGCTCCTCATCTGGTGTGACTGCAGCAGGAAGATGATCTGCCTGTATTCTTTAAGGCTACACTCTGATAAGGGCAGCAGGCAGGTTGTTGTAGCATCTCAGTGTCAAGGGCACATATTCTGATCTGAAATATGGTAAAAAATCTATTAACAGATAAATATAATTTGGATATGCAAGCATAAGGAGCATGTAATGCAGAGAAAAGTGTGTGAGACACAAAGTATCTCAACTCAAATATTCACTTGATTGCTTATGAACATTATAGACACATGGAGGTGTCTCCTAAAACCCCAGTTTAGGTGTCTCCAGTTACCTTGCTGGATCCAATTACACAGCTCTTACCCTCTGATGGATCCAGAGATGAACAGAGCACTTGAACAACAAAAGCAGAAGATGACATTGAAACATCCAGGAAGATCACCTGTCAATGATTGCTCCTCTCTGCACAGGGTATTTTTGCTCAGTACTGCAGCCAGGTCTGGGATCCTCAGCATGAGACACACAAGGACCTGTTAGTGTGGGTCCAGAGGAGGCCACAGAGATGCTCCAAGGGTTGGAGCACCTCTGCTATGGAGACAGGCTGGGAGAGCTGGGGGGGTTCAGCCTGGAGAAGAGAAGGTTCTGGGGAAAACTTATTGTGGCTTTTCAGTACATGCTTAACAAAAGACAGAGAGTAACTTTTTACATGGACAGACAGCAGTAGGACAAGGGGAATGGATTTAAGCTGGAAAGGGGAAGATTTAGATTAAATGCTAGGAAGAAAGTTTTTCCCTGTATGGGTGATGAGGCCCTGGCACAGGGTGCCCAGAGCAGCTGTGGCTGCCCCTGGATCCCTGGAAATGTCCAAGGCTGGGTTGGACAGGGCTTGGAGCAACCTGGGATAGTGGAAGGTGTCCCTGCCCATGACAAGAGGGTTGGGAAAGAGATAGTTTTAAAAGATTTCTTTCAACCCGAAACATTCAATGGCTCTGAGTCCAGACAGGAGCCCATAGCTGTGCCTGATATGAGACCTACTGTGATTAAAGAAGAGCTTTAATTGGCTCCAGCTGCCCCAGAATCCAAGAGGCCGAGCAATGCTAATAAGTCAGCATCAAGTGTGAGAGTCTGCACATTTTTCCTTATTTAAACAGCTGCCCAAGAGGAATTCTGTCTAGCTCACTGGGAATGCTTTCAACATTCCATTCAAAGACTGGCATAATTTCTAAGGAGATCTCCAAAAGGTAACCAACAAAAGCAATTTACTGTCAATAGACGTAAACTGATTAAAGATTTCCAATGTAAGGTAGGATTCACTACCTTACACTAACTCCCATCAAGTTAAAGATAAGGACTGACAAACTCAAAGAACACAACTGGAAAGCCCTTCTAATTCAGAAAAGTGAGCAACAAAAGGGTCGTATCATTCCTGAGAAGCTGGGCTACTCACATGTTTAACTCTAAGATGTTACATGCTACCAAAACCCTTGGAAGGAAATTTTAAACTAGAACTAAACAAAACAAAAAACCAAAAAAACCCAACCCCAAACAAATTATTGTTGTTAACAATGTACAAGGTCACTTGACTCTGATGATCACACTAATTCCCAGTGGCATTAGAAACCAAAGCATCATCCAGTCTGGTGCTACAATGAAGAGCACGTGACTATTATAGAGGCCCCGTAATTGCCTTCAACTGTAACAACTTCTTTTGTGCCAAGCTGATACAAGAAAAGGTATTCATTAATAAATAATTTGTGTAAATCCTACAGGAATCACTTTGTGAATCTATCTCATGCTGATAAATACAGCTGAGCTCCTACAAACAGCCCATTCAGGCGTGTAACTCATCACAGCTAAATCATTTCCTGTGAAACTTGGTGGGGTACACAGAAGAGGAGTGAAATATTTCCCTTCCCTGTTTGCAGTTCTGAACAAGAGTGGGTGGTGTACTCTCAACACTCTGGCTGCTCTATTTTCCTTCTTCTCCCTTTTCTTGACAGCAAAAGTCATCCTCCAGGACGAGGTGTAAAGAGGAGGACTTTAAGTCCCAATATAATCTTTCTGGTAAACTAGAAAAAACAATGTGGATTTCTTCAAATGCACTATTAGTACACTAATAAAAAGGAAGAATGAGAATCTAGGGGTGTCTGAAAAAAACCAACAAATTATCATAGAAATAAAAAAGTAACTTTAGAGTTCTTTTAAAATGCTAAAATTCCGTAGTTGGTTTGCAGCCAGTCTCACTCAAACAGGAAATCCAGCACACAGATCTGCAATATAAGTTCAAAAAGTAACATTCTCCCAACCCACCCCCACTACCACAGTCAATACTGTTCCAACCAAAAGTCTTCTGAGTGACTTCGTTATCTGTTTCCTTCCCCAGCGGAAAAGCCACCCCCCTCCCAGCTTGTTTTGCTGCAGATGGGAAACAACTAGAGATAAACAGCAGTTCTGTGGGGAAAAAAAGCACTTCAAGTCATCTCATAAGGATTTTTAGTGAAGTTGAGGCCTCTGTGCAGTCTTGAGACAATACACAATAAAATTATCTGAAATTGATTGATGTACTTAATTAAATTGATTCAGGGGAATTGAGCCATGCATCTCAAAGTCTTGTCATCACTACAAAACAGAAAAGAAACTAAATCAGATGAAAATTTTCAATATTTTCATAAATAAATTTAAAGAAATATGTCCTTTCTACAGCCCTTCTCAGCCTGTATTGAAAACTCTGAGCTCAAGAATCTTGATGGCAAAGAGAGCAATTTTCTGGTTATTTTTAGTAGAGTTGTTTATGGGAAATAGTCTGGGAAGCCAATTGTCTTCCTCTAGATATTTCATTGGAATACTGAAACTGAATTCAGACATTGTTACAAATATCTATCTAAAATGGGAAAAGTCACCACAGTCAGCTCTGGAGACTATTCTTACAACAAGGTCAGTTTTTATAGGGCTACTTCTAACTATTATATGGCACAAATACGTGAACTGCGTGGTTTTGCCCAGTCATTTAGATAACAGACTAAATGTTCCACCCCAGTTCATGGCTAGTGTACAAGAACTCCTCTAAGGGCAAGGAAAACATATGTAGCACATCGGAACACTTTGCTTCAAGAAGTCAAATTTTGATTAAACTGTTACAGACAAAATCTATCCAAGCAAACATTGGAGTTTTCACACATCATCATCTTCACAAAAGCAGCATCCATCAAAATTTAAAACTCACCATCCTATGCAAACTCAGTCTTTTTGGAACATTATGATTTCTTCACCCTTTGCTCTGGAGTTCCTACCTTTATAATTCCCATATCAAGCCATGCTAACATGAAATAAGAATGCTGGAAAATAACTTTGCCAGTGACATTTCTATTCTGGAGTTCTCTGACTTTTGCAGAACTGCAAAACTAAATGTATAAACTCTATAGTAACGTGCTTCCACCTCTGCTGCCTCTGTCATATTTGTCTGATTTTAATGTCAGTTCCTGTCTAAACAGCAGCAAATGATCCTAAACAGAATGCACGTTTTCACTCAAGAGCTCTGGAAACTGGCTCCTGCAATCTGTCAGTGTGGGGAGCTCTCAAACCCCGTGCCTCTACCCCACTGAGCCATTGGCATAGAACTGGGAAAGGAGATAAAGCCTCTTGCAAGACTGGCTGCTCATCTGAGCAGGGTTCAAGCAAAGGCCTTGTGCAGGAAAACAGTCCTTCTAAGAAAAATAGCTTTATTTGGGGACCTGTGAGAAAGCCTTAGTGCTTTTCCCTGGTAGGATAATTGCTCCATAAGATAGAACATGGAGATGTTAAGCCATTTAGGACAGTAATTGGCCATAAGTAATACAAAAGCAACAAAGACAAAGCTAAGTAATTTCATTGAAAGCTGGGTATTTGGAAAAACTTTTAAATATTGAAAATATTCCTACAGTGGGAATTAAGCTGCAAGACACAACATAGGGCTACTCTGTGTAACTGGTATTCCTGAACCCATGTCTTTCTGCCAAGAGAGCCTCAAAAAATACTGCAAGATAGTGGAAAGTAGACTGCTGTTACTTTATAACTGTCCCCTAGAGGTACCTGTGAGCAGTCACTGGTCCAAATAGCTCCTGCTCAAAATTCCTCCTGCTTAAGCATCAGCATATCATAATAGGGATGGAAAGGCTCTACAGACTTATTAACAGTGAGTGTGTAAATGTTGAGATGCCTACGGCATTTTGCCACTCCAGAAATTCAAGAGAAGAACTCACGAAACATAACTCTGCCGTTCTCTTTGCAGGTTTTGTTCTGGTTATTGGACTGGTGACGTTCTACCGTATCGGGCCGTACACCAATCTCTCGTGGTCCTGCTACCTGAACATTGGAGCCTGCCTTCTGGCCACACTGGCAGCTGCCATCCTGATCTGGAACATCCTCCACAGGCGTGAGGACTGCATGGCGCCCCGCGTCATCGTCATCAGCCGCACCCTGAGCGCTCGTTTTCGCCGGGGCTTGGAAAATGACTATGTGGAGTCACCGTGCTGAAAGAGCACACTTGGAAAGGGAAAGATCTCCAGGGAGATCTGCATTGGAGTTATTTTCTATAAATATATACTATAATTTAAGGGTTGAAAGACAACACAATGTTCACTCGTGTGAGCAGAGGCGCTCGATTATTATTCAGATGGGCTCCATCTATACACATATGTATAAAACACATAATTTTATATATATATATAAAATATTATATTGCCCTCTCCTTCTGGTGTACAGCACAGAATTGTTGGGTTGGCTGCATGGCAGCAAGGTCACCCGTAGAAGATACCAAGTGTGAGCTATGAGAATACAGGAAAGATGGAAGCAAACACATTTTCTCTGTCTGCATCAAGTTCTCCTGCTCCCTAAAAATAAAACAAAAAGCTATAGGAGACCAGTGACAATAGCTTGGGAGTTAATAGGCAATCTGAGAAAGCAGAAAATTCACTATAGATAAAGTGGTGGGTTTAAAAGCTGTCTACATTTCATAACTTTCTAGTCCTTCTATTCACCTCTCTACAAGGAACAGATTCTCATTAGCTGTAAGACCTTCTCCCAGCCCCAGAACAGACAGAAAGTAAAAAGCAAAAGCAACTCTAACTATTCTTATGAAAAGAAAGGGATTGCAGAAGAATTAAGTTGCATTTTTTTCAGACATTTCTTTTGTATCCCGAGACACAGGTTTGCTAATGTCCTATGTGAAAACAGATATTAACAATGAGAAGGGTACGCAGCTGGAACAGGCCACACATGCTGCTGAAAAAATGTTTCAATGTTACATTAAGGGCAAATGTCCACAGGAGGCTACAGAACTCCCTAATAATCAGATATATGATTAAATAACATTCTTGGGAACTATTATAAGAAAGAATTTTTCCAGACTAAATTGGTTTCTTTTCTCTCCAGCTAGTTATAACATTTGCTGTGACACTAGAATGCTATGGCAGGACACCAGCTCTGCCCAGCAACGCTCAGAGCCAAACCACACAGGGAATATTGGATAATAGAGTTGCCACTCAAGCACCCAGACTGCAGAGTAAGACAAATATACAGGACTTCAGGATTTTGAGATTTAAAAATAACCTGCCTGATAACTGAATATCATAATGAAGTGAAAAATTAATGCCTTTGGAATTAGGTGTAATGCTTATAAGACTTACCCTGAGAAGCACATGGCCTCACAGAAGTCATATGCATATAATTTCCAGAAAGAAAAACAACACATCAAAAACTCTTATGCAGGAATACGTGGGATACAGGAACCTGAGGCAATGACAGGTGTGTAAGCACTCTCAGAATGCTGCTCTGAGAACAATTAGTGATAGGTGTGAGAGACCATGAGCTGTGAATGTTACAAATTCTTTAAGACTGTGCTGCTCCCAGCTGAGTACACTGCTTTGCTTCTTTATCACTATTTCCACACTTTGTTAAAATGTGATCATCAAGCTGGCTCTTGAGTTCTGTTCTGCACTCAGTTTGGATGTGATAAGAAACTCAGCCCTGACTGCTGCTGTGCACCACGTTCCAAATGAGCAACACTCCACAGAGACTGACGCTCTAGAACAGCTGCACTGCTCTAGACTGTCAGGGGAAATACCATAAAGCTGACAAAGAGTTTCTTCTAGCAGTAGGTTTGTAAAAACCAATTAAGATTAGTATTCATATGCCTGCATTAATTTTTCTGGGGAAAAAAAATTTCAGAAATAATGTTATGATGAAATGCAGTGGTTTTTAAAATAAAATATTAGAGTATTTAAGAGACATTATATTATTTCCTCTAATATTGCAATATCCATATTATAATAATGTACATGTGAATTTAAAAATCAGCTATGTGGTCAGTAAATCTGTAACACTTGGTATTGCTGTGATTATTTTAGATGTATAAATAAAATTGTGAATGTTCATTTTCTTCTAGTGATGACACTTTTGCCATTCAGACACGGGATAAGGTTGCAGGTTATCAGTAATTCTTTCTCTTTAGTAAAAAAGAATCCACAATGAATTATAGACAAAGAATGAAGATAGAATGCATTAAAATGTTGGTGAGATAAAGAGGTTTCATCTGGTTAAAAATGAAAGGGTGAATGAAATCAGAGAGGGAAAAGGTAAGGAGAATCTAGGAGGATCTACACTTCATAAAAACTTTTAACAAAAATAAACTGCACCCATGAAGAAATACATGTAAATAGTTCAGATACCTTTTTATCAGCTTGATGGATTTGAAGGCCTCATCCATGTCTCCAGCAGTCAGATAGTAGCTGAAGTTCAGCATGGCATCCTGAGTGGTCTTGTCACAGTCTCCCAATCCAATGAAATCTCTCATGGGTCTTCTTGCAACCATGTGAGAGACTGTTCCTGAGCCAGACTCTGATGCTCCCTTCTCAGCTTCTCCCAGCTAAAAAGAAAAGGTTGTCATACAGGTATCAAGCAGGTTGAAACTTAGTCCTTTGTACATGTAATTAATTACATTATTGCCACCATAGTCCAATTTTTTATATCTGCAGGACCATGATCAATAGCGACAACAGTTGTGAAGTTTCAGAACTTCCTAGAAAATGCCACAAAATATGGAATGCTATAGAAGAGATTAGCATATCGCAGTGAACAATCACAGCATGTCAGTGATCACTGGAGATTGGTAATATACCCCAGAAAGATAACCTCCTTTTATTACAGTCATTACTATTTATATATATATATATATGTATATTAATAATACTATTATTATAATAGCCACTGCTAAGTTCTCAGATTTCTGAAGATTTCAGATAAGCATCTCTCCAAGTTTAGTCTCTTCTCAAATATTAGTCTGCTGTTCTGAAAGTTAACATTTACAGACCAGATTCTTTTATCCTCGCCTTCATGTAAATCTTATGAATACTGAAGCTCAAGTTCAAACCCTTCCCCTTACAGCTGGCAGTTCTAAAGCCAGGGGATACTTTCACCACTCACTGAAAGGCAGCTCAAAGCAATTCAATCACTATGCAGAAAAACAATAAAGTCTCAATCCTCAATGTCAAATGATCTGTCTGGAGTGTAACAAGGAAACTTTCCCCAGCCAGGCAGAGAGGAAGATCATCTGAGTCATGAAGGACACCAAAGTCCATGTGCACTCTACCCCAATCATACAGTTACATAAGATAACTAAATTTTAAGGCATACGGAAGCCAACAAAAATTGTATTATATTATAATACAACGGAAGTCCTGGGTACAGTAAAAGAAATCAGAAGTGCAAATCTGTTTGACTAGAACTTGAGGAATTTCTGGAATCAGGACAGTAAAGACATTATAGTGAATAAGGAGAAACCCTGGAGTGAAATTTGGTCAACAACGCTTGTTTCACCAACTCGATTTGCTGTATTTAAAGCAGACTCTGTTCTTATACTAAATTAGGTTTCCCAAGTGAATACAAGTGATGTAAAAAGTGACTTTGTCATAGAGACAACCTCCTACCAAGAAAATGGAAATGAGAGAGGAGCAGAGGATGAAGGAAGAGGACCAAAGTAATGCAGATACTTACAGGTTTATAGACACATCCCCTCCGAAAACATAGCTAATGGCAGCAATAATCCATACAGAGTAAAAAACAAAAGTAAAAAAGGAAACATAATATCAAAGTAAAATACCATGAGACATGGTGGAAAAGTGTTAAAAAAAAAGATTGGAAAATGATGCGGCATATCAACATTTGACCTTTCAATTTAATGGAAAAATAAAAGTAAAACACAGTACAACTCTAAAAGCTCAGTCTGCACAGGAAGACTGACAACAGGCAGTGCTCTGAAGGGGATGAATTGGAAAGTGCTGCTCTGAATCTGAACATAAGTAGATAGATTCTCCCAGTCTAATAGTGCTCCCAAACTACAGGAGGATTAGAAGTCTCATTAATATTGATTTCCTGTAGATTTTACAAAACTAAATACATTAGTATAATAAATGGGCTCTGTTACACTCCCCCTACAAGACAGGAACAGAGCAAATCATCATCCTCAGAAGCACCAGGAAACTCAGGTCAGAACTTCACCAGAAACCAATTTGTAGGTGAAAGGCTGCAGCTCAGCTCAGTTCAATTCAATTGAATTGAATGCTCAATGCTCAATTCAGCATACCAAGAATGCATGGAATTATGTAGGGTATTATTTACCTGAAATGCAAACAATTTTGGATTGAAATTCAAGTTTTAGAGGTTAGAGCCTGCATTCTTGGCATCTGCAGCACACAGGCACTTGTTGATGGTGCAAGATGACTATTCTTGCTCTCTTAGGTGTTCTTGGAGATTAAGCTTCATTCCAGCAAGGAAGTGGGATGCTTCTGCCAAAGCCAGTATGAAATGTCCTGTCTTATTGGCCTACATAAATCTCACACACACACACACCCCTCTTTACTTGCAATAGGCACAGTGACTAGATAAAGCAGGGGTTTTTCACATCCCTTTTTCAATTGCATTACCTGGTAATTCCTGTTTCTCCTACACTTGTACATCACGTTCAGTTTACAATACCCATAAAAAGCCATCTTATTATGAATTCCACAATTCTGCCAAGTCCATCTGCATCATGTGATGCTTCCCCTGCCCTTGGAGTTGCTCTACCTACCCCAGACTCAATTTGGTTAAATTTCATCCCTATACAGTGGAAAGTCTGAATTTCTGGGAAGGGAAGGAACTCTTAGAGATTACCTCACCTTTTTCGCAAAGTAATAGTGTGGCACCTCTATGCCCAGAAGAACCTGGTAGGATGAAGGTAATGGAAAGCTGTCCTGCAGCAAAAGGTCATGCTCTTCAGTGCTGAAGAATGATATAATCCAAACATCCATCTGGAAAAGGAAGCAAAGCACTGTTTTGTTTTTATGCTGCAATATCCTTCTTTCTTTTAGTTTTTATTTTCCATATTCACTTGGCAGAAGCTTCTCTTAACAACAGTATGACCTATACATCCAGACACACAGCTGCTGGGAGGGCAGAGCTGCAAGCTTCCTCCCTACAGTGAGCAGCCAGCACCTCGCTCTGCATTCCAGCCTGCTCCTTCTGCCCAGGACCTCCACCTCTGCCTCAGCAACCAGCCTCACCCAGCAGAGAGAGAGAAGCCCCTGGCCACAGATGACTGCTTCAGGCATCTCTCTGAGAGATCTGGCACAGGGCAAAGAAACAGAGTCACAGAATAAGAGAATCACAGAATGGTCTGGGTTGGAAGGGGCCTTAAAAACTATCTAGTCCCAACCCCCTGCCAGGGCAGGGACACCTTCCACTAGACCAGGTTGCTCCAAGCTCTGTCCATCCTGGCCTTGAACACTTCCAGGGATGGGGCAGCCACAACTATTTTCAACATTTTTTTAAAAAAGATTATATTATTCCCATTGTAAGTTCATCAGCTCACTGACTGCTTTGAATTCCTAGGAAATACATCATCCATTCAAAAATAGTTCCTCTACCAGTTTAAGTATTGACCTGATTCAAGTTAAAACAATATTTATTTCCAGCAGAAGTTAATCAGACTTCTCATTTACTAAAGCATAAGCAGACAGTAAAAAGTTCTGTTGAATAAGGGACAAAAAGTAAGTTGCATTCCTTTTATATCTTTTTTTTCAACTTATTTAGAAACCAAGCATTTTTAAGTTTTTTACATGAGGAATATTAGGTTGAATTGTTCTTCTCTTTGCTAGAAGACCCTAGTCAGGTCTTTTGAGATATCCCTATCCCATTTCTCCTTTTTACTTTGATCTTCTCATGGTTCCTCTAAGGTAATTTTACCCAACAAAAGATACAAAGAGCTTTCTGTATCTAATTTTATGAGA
Organism: Phainopepla nitens; assembly: GCA_013400175.1. Lineage (NCBI taxonomy): Eukaryota > Metazoa > Chordata > Aves > Passeriformes > Bombycillidae > Phainopepla > Phainopepla nitens. The sequence continues at coordinate 33,786 of VXBQ01012948.1, read as the reverse complement.
TTTAGTTAAAATAAGGCACAAATCCAAAAACTTGAGATTAAAATGTATGCTTCAAATCAACGGAATGTTTATGCAGTTCTGTACAGACAAAGTGGTAAGGAGCACTACAAGCACAAAAGCAGGGAAAGGAGGAAGAATTTTTTGTATGATGAAAGAAATTTTTTATTAGATCATTTCTGATCAATAAAAATGAAATCTTTTTTCTAAAAAAAGGACCATAACAGAGAATTTGGGAAGTCCCATAAAAATGCACAATGTCTCTCCAGAAAAGCAGAAGATGGGAGGGACTGGGTGGAAGAGCACATTTCTCTGTTCACCTTAACAGTAGCATCTCTGTTATTCTATCAAGTTAATTCTTGCTGCTCAAAGTGGACTCAAGATACAAAATCAGCTATTTTTTTAAGTTACAAACTTCAAGATTATCAATCCACCCAATAATGTCACCTGAAAACCTGTAGTCCAGATAAAAGCCTGCATTATGATCATTCCCAAAATTCTATCAGAGCTAAAGAAATCTCCTCTTTTTCTTCTTCACTGTGTGCAGGCTCGGCCCAAACCAGAGCACTGCCATAGAGGGACTGCCTGAAGCACAGACACCAAACACAGGGTTCACAACTCACTTTTGCATGTATTAATGTGTACTACCCACTCCTACAGCCTTAATGAAGCACAAAGGATTTATTACTTGGACAGGGAGAACTTCATGTAAAACAAGATAAAATAAAAAAGACCATACTGTGCCCTCAGTCTGGTTTTTCTTTTGGTCTGGAGGTTGGAGGCCTGTTTCAGGAATTGCTTCACATACAAAAAGTCTTGGTTCACTCTGGTCCCAGAAATGGCAAGCAGGGATGTGACTGTGCAACTCTGGATACTCCACTACAAACCTACAAAGAGACAAGAAAAAAATGCAGAAAGGGAGACAAAGTAATTGCAGCCCATTCAGTGTAAATATAGCTCTAGCCAAGGGATCATTCTCAGTTATTTATATTCTCTATTAGAACATTAACCAGATACATTTTCCTGACTCCTAACATTTTGCACATGGCAACAACACTTCTAGTTTGGTCTGTTACACTGACAGTGGTAACAGGACATAAAGTATTTTGGTAGAAAAGAAGTTGGTACTGCCTATAAAAATAGGTACTCAAAATCTTCCTCCCCAGAGATTGCAGGTCCTACAAAAACACTTGAACATCTTTCAAACTATCTACCTCAGTGCCTGCTGCTGTAACACAGGGGCTGCCTCAGCTCTGTCTTGAAACCATGGAATCATTAAGCTTGGAAGAGCCCTCTAAAATTACCAAGTCCAACAGTGCACCCAGCACCACCACCATGTTCACCACTAAACCATGCCCCAGAGTGCCACATCCGTACATTTTTTGAACACTTCCCAGGATGGTGATTCCACCACTGCCACGGCCAGCCTGTTCCAACACCTGACAATTCTACCTGAAGAAATTTTCTCTAATACCCAGTAAACCTTTACTGGCACAACTTGAGGTCATTTCCCCTCATCCTATTGATTGTTATGTGGGAGAAGAGACAGAAGAGACCAACCACCACCTGGCTACTGTACGTCAAGAATTCTTAGGCACTGTGGAACAGCACATTCAGCACAAGGACCTCCCCTGCAGCCTTGGCAAAGTCAGTCTCTGTCAGCAGTTTAAATAACAACATCTTACTGCCTCCTTTGGGCATTTCAATACTACTTCAGTGCCAGCCACGTCCAGACTCCAGACATACAGAATCACACTATTTTAGCTTAGTATTCATTCTTCTAAAAAAATGTCAAATTATTTAAAAGAGAAACCAAAGACATCATTAAAGTATTTTTCTCCCTTGCTGTCACCGCTGAAGGGTGGAATATGTGGGGAGGATTGGAGAAGGGCTAGAGGGCAAATTGAAAGAGACACTCAAAGAGGTCCCCTAAATATCCGCCCTGCCATGGAATTCACAATCAGTAGATTGCAAACAGAAAAACAGAATTTGTGTAAAAAACCTGAGAGTGTTTAGATTTTGCCTCAGGAGGAAGGAAAGAGAAGCAGAAGAGGTGTAGATTAATATAACTTTCTGCTGAGTTTACTCTCTCCAATTTGAAGATCCTTTAAAAGGAAGCACAGATAAAGGGATTATTCACACAGAACTATCTAACACTCAAACAGTGAAACAGCATTCCTGGCTTGAGTTGGCCTCTATTGGGCTACACAAGATACTGCACTTGGAAACTTCCTCACTTACTCTTGACTACACTACTGCATAACTAACATAAGACCCATGATTTACATTGGCCTTAGTTTTTGATAAGCTGGGTAGTTTCTTCTGGCTTTCAGGGGTAAGGAGAGCAATTCCTTTTTTTTTTTTTGCTTGTAATCCCCATAAACAGATAGTTGCTAAAAAAACAATCCCCCTGTTCCAATGTTGGTTTTTCTTAAGTCAGAAAAATTATTGTAAAAATCAAATGGAATTTGTAATCTAATATTACACCATCCTTTCACAAGCATTCCTACTTCACTGCATTGTGCTGCTAGAATTTCTAATACACTTCCTACAGCACAGTTTGCATGAACAGAAAGGCATCAGTTCTAAATAGACACCTCATGAATTTTTACCTGCGTATTTTTATTATACTTTTATTATACTTTAAAAATACCTCTTTTCCTACAAGGACCTTCAGAGTGGCCTCTTCTCAGTTCCAATTATGTAAACTCTTCAAGTAAGGGTAGCATTCCAAGATTTTTCGTTATTTAAAGATCTGGACCCTGATTCCAGTCATGTACTACCTCTGTATAAAACCCCCTACACTAAATCATTCTCTCCTCAGAGATCTCTTTAGCTAGATGTGGCTTCCAAAGTAAACTCTCCCTGAATTTCTCATCTACGGATTTGTCTAGTATCTCCATGAGCTCTTCCTTCATCTTCTCTACTTACATAGCAAGGAGTTCCTTGGCTAGGCTCCATGTTGGCAGAAGAACTGCCTCCTGCTTATTTTGAGCTTGCTTTCTGAGTGTGTTGTTTTGGCACAGCCTGGTGTTTGGCCACAGAGGGGAGCGGGGCCACAGCTTCTGTGAGAAGCTGCTGGAAGCTTCCACCATGTGCAGAGGAATTTCTTCTTAACCAGGGGCACGGACTGCCCCTGGAGAGCTTGGACAACCTGGTGTTGTGCTCAGAGGCCTAACAGAGGCCTGCAAAGTCTGCAAAGCCTGAAACCTTGCAGTCACCTTGAAAGGATGGAGTCATGAGGGTAAGAGAAGCCTGAAACTTTATTCTCTTTGTTTGGATTTGTGATAAATGAATGATGCGTGCTAACTAAACCGTAACAATATTAGCAATGTTGTAACCATATCGATAGGAAATAATTGTAATAAAGCAACACAGGGACATCAAAT
>VXBQ01012948.1:4342-29781 GCA_013400175.1 Phainopepla nitens | reverse complement strand
GCCCCGTACCCCGGTCGGTTTTGCTTATGCCTTATCTGAACTTTTATTATACTCAATCATTTATTTCCAAACTATGAGTCTTCTTTAGACTTTATCACTTATCCTCATATATTTTCAATGTATTCTGTTATGATCATTTATGTATACAAAATTGCTGAATTAAAAATTTGTTAAATTGGACAGATAAAATCACATTCATAACAGATTTATACTAATAGTATAAAAGTTTGGATGCAAGTCAAAAAAGTGAGACCAATCAGATAAAGTGTTCTACAATGAAAAAAATGCAAACAATTCTTATCAGTATAAAAGATAGAGCTGTGACAAAATAAAGCGAGTCTGCCATAAAAGTGTATCAGTGTGGTGAGTGACTTCTGGACAGCTCCTCAGTGGGAACCCTGTTACAACCATGTCCGACAGAGCCAATCTCTGATGGCTCTGAAGACAGACATGCTGCTGGCTCAATTAGAGAGGCTGGTAATGCCTCTGTGATAAATATTTAAGAATAAAATCAGAACAACACACGTGCAATTTTCCCCCAGGGGCGGGGAGGCGCCACGGTCGCCGCCGTGCTGGCACAGCCCGCAGTGAGCCGTGCCTGCCTGGCTGCCCCCGGCCAGCCGTGCTGCAAGCAGAAGGGCAGGGGCAGCAGCTTCCCCTTCCTGGTGCCCCTTTTGAAGAGAGGGGTTCAACAGCACCAGCAGCACAGCCACCACTGGCCCTGCAATGGCAGTGAGGCTGCCTGGCCAGCAGTGAAAGCACGATGAGCAATTCCCCGACAGCCTAGACAGGATTAACTTCTCAGCGCGGTGGGATCTTGCAAAAACCTTTGAATTACTGGAACTTGTTGACAATGGTATCTACAAGCAGCAGGTTTTTTTCTAGTCAGAGAAGAGGAGGAAGTGAGGACATGTGAGGGATAACAACATGGCAGCACCAAGGGCAGTGGAAAAAGAGGGGGAGGAGGTGCTCCAAGCATCAGAGCTGAGATTCCTCTCCAAGCCATGGTGAGGACCATGGTGCAACAAACTCTCCTCTTATAACGGATGAAGTCCACAGGGGATGCAGAAATTCACTCGCAGCCCATGAGAAAAGTGCTCCCACTGGAGCAGGTGGATGCTAGAGAAAGCTGTGGTCTAGTAGAAGACCTGAATAGAGACAGAGAGAGCCCTTGCTTCCAAATTAGAGCAGCCTACCCTTCAAGGACTGCAGCCCATGGAGGAGTGACCCATGCCACAACAGTTCTGAGAAGACTGTTTGCCTGTAAGAGGGACCCCATGGCACGGCAGAGGAAAGACTCCTCTCCTTGAGCAAACAGAAGATGATCTTGTGTGACAAACTGAACAAAACTCCCACACCCTATCTCCCTGCACTGTAAGTGGGAAGGAGGGAAGGGCTGGCGGGAAAAGAAGTGTTTTACGGGCTTATTTTACTTCCCATTATCCTCTTGTGACTGTGTTAATAATAAATATACTTTATACCTTTAAATTTAAACCTATTTTGTCCTTTGAGTGTTTTTCTTCCAGTCCTTATCTCAGCTCATGAACCCTTTGTTAATTCGTTTTTTTTTCTTCCCTCCTTTCTGCCCAACTATGAAGAGAACAGTAAGCAAACAACTCTTGTGGGTGCCTAGTGTTCAGCTGATGTCAAACCACAACACTGGGACCTTCATTTGACACTCCCTAGCGTGCATTATTGGAATAGACAGGGATGCAGCTTGATGGACATACAATTCACCAATGTTAATTAGTTCTTTAGAAATATATAATTAAATTCATACAAGCTCCTTCCCAAGAGAGAGGAATGTCAGAATCGAGGTGTGCTTGTCTCCACAGGGCAGATTTCTATCTTAAATCCACCATTAATGATTCTTAGAGTAAAAGCTCCTTACTTGCCAATGCCTTGTCCTGCAGAAAGGTTCCCTCTACCATCTCCCTGTTCAGCTTTGAAATCAAAGAGCGTAACTTGGTCCATTTCAACATCATAGAAACAGATCTTGGAATCGATGTTCCCATCTGCCTACAAGAAAGGAAAACAAAGGTTGCTGAGCATACAGTCAAAAAGAAGAATAGGTGTGTTTATCCCATCTGCTTCATGCTTTCAGGTTTCCTCGCTGGTAACCACATAAGGTCACTCTTACTAAGAAACACCAGAAAATTCCTGGCTGTTTTTCTATTTCAACAAGTCAGGCTTAGATTTCTTTGAAATGCTACCAACCAGCTTTCATAACTAAAATATTCCTTTTCTGGATTGTTCCCAATACAGCACAAAGCCTTAAGAGACCTTAATCAATGCTGGGACATTACATGACTCAATATAGGGCCTGGCCCAGACAGGTTCATTTCTGAGAAGTGATTCTTATGTCCCCAGTAATCTTGACCCACACCAGTCAGTCAGTGAAGCAATGGACAAGTCCCAGACAGTGAGTAAAGAGCTGTGCCTCACCCTGCTGACAAGGATGCTGACTTTGCTGCCATTAGCATTGCACTTCACAGACACAATGTCTCCGCAGCCAGGGAGCAGCTTGGATAAACTCTTGCTGTTGCAGTGCACTTTTGCCTCTCTGTGGGAAGAAATAAACTTCAACTATATTATATATATATATATATATATATATATATAGCAGCTAGCAATATGCATCAGCCAAAACATGTAGCAAGTTATGGGTAAGACTTTTAAAAGCAAACTATTATTTTGACTGACACCACTGCCCCCGACTCCCTAATGACTTGCTTACTAATTATTCCATGCTTTGGAAATGTGCCATCAGTTCACATAGCTGCATGTATTGTCTCAAGATTCAAAGGGACTGTTGCTTTTCATCAGCTCAAAACCAGCTAAAGATTCCCTACAAAATACATGCTTAACTATAAACAGATAATTTTAAAAGCCTTATTAATACCTGCGTGAGAGATCAAAGATTTTCAAGTGAGCCAGATCAGTTCCCACAGCCAGAAAATTCCCACAGACATCCAGGAGGCATGGATTCCCCTCTGTTTCGGAGAACACCAGGAGCTGTTTAACTGTGCCCTGGGAAGAAATGGGTAACACCAGGTTTGTGTGGCCACAGCCCCACCAGAAGAGACTTATTTTGTCACCAAGCTGAGTCACGAATTGCTGAACTTCTGTGTTAGATGAATCACTCCAAGCAAACTGGAGAAACATGTACACACAAATGCAATCTGGGTTTCAGGTATGTATATAACCTCAAAGAAAAGTCTAAATTTAAAGGCATCCTTCTGCAATAGTTTCCTCTTTAGTTACACAACCTTTACCAAGTGAAAGACATATAGAAATATCAAGTCCCTGAAGGTCCTTAAATATATAGCTGTAAAAACACATTGTATTTATGTGATGAATCACACCCATTCTAAAATATAATATTTACTTCCTAAATAAAATGATGTATCATAGAACACTGATAATTAAGTTTCTCTTTTTGGTTCTCACAGACTAGCAGAGGCTGCAAAGATTCACACAAAATGTGTATCTGGTATTTTTCATTATCTTTTAAGAATATTCATCATAGTATGACCATCTTCCTGAAAGTAGTATATGTATTTCAACCTGCCTGCAATTTAGATAATTTTAAAGTCTGTAAATACTTATTAGTTACACTGCAGTAGTGTTCAGAGTGGCAGACTTTTTAAAGACACAAAATGTCAAAGATCTTTCTGCTGAAATACTCAAAATATTTTTTCTTTTAAGTGTTGTATTATGACAAGGTAGAGTTAATAGATTAAGAAAGATCATTACTTTTAAGCTCTAACACAAATCTTTGAAAACAACGAGGCCTGTTTGTCCCTTCATGGTTTTCTCAGTCCTCACCTGCCAGGTGCGGACCTGGATCCGATACGGCTCCACCGTGTACAGATTTTCTCCATGAACACACAGAACTGGAGAGTCACAAAGGAAAGAGCCTAGAACAATCACAATAAAGACATCATTACAATCAATATGTTCTGTAAAAAGAAAAAAAAGTGACTTATAGCAAACAATTTCCACTATCTTGCACCAAATCCCTTTTACAGTCTGTCAATCACTACTGAATCCCAACTCCTTGGTGTTTTAGCCTTCTTCCACACTGCCACTGCATTTAAAAGTTGGGGCTCCCATTGTAAACATGTGTTGGTACACTCTGTCCATGGAAATAAGAGAGGAAGGGCAAAGAGTTGATATGGGGAGTGAAAGAAAGGAAAAAAAAGTGCAGTGTGAGGTTCTGGTAAAAGAATTCATTTTCCCTTCAGTAAACTGCTACTGAAGAGGGATAACAGATTCTCTGTCAGAACAGTGGCTCTGCAATAATTTCAGAAGTGGTGTAGATTGTTAGGACCTTGGTGGTAATAAAGCAATGATTCAGCATGGAAAATTTATGAAATATATCAGTAAATACAGACAAGCAGAAAACTCAATGATTCTTAAAAGACAAATCCCAAGATTAGGATGGGATTGATGGAATTCTACACCACTTATTTCTCAAGGCAAAAATATTTAGGGAGAATTAATAATTTAAAAAGCTAATTTCCTTTACTTGGCACTATATATAGCAATTTATGGGACAGCTTCTGAGAGCTGGGACAAAAAGCCTCCTTCCCAGTTCCTTCGAGAGTGCTATATAACCTTGATTACACTTTCTTTCAAGTGAAGTGGAGAACAGTTCAAAAGCCATTGCCATGTCTTCTCTAAAGGCAACAGGAGCCACAGTTACAAAAGCAAGAAAAAATTCCTCTTCTTGATCAACATCAATGGTGTACTTAAAAAATATAAAAAGAAGTAGTTCTAGCCTCACATGGTGTTTTGTGCAAGGCCCTGTATAATGTAATTTAGCTACATCACGAAAAAAGCTTTCTCAAACCCTGAGGGTTTTTTCCAGTTAGAAGGAACAAAGATGTTGGAAAGAAGATGTCCTTTAAAGTCCCTTCCAACCCAAACTGTTCTGTGATTCTATGATTTCAGTGCATCAGCTACCACGAATGAACATATAACTTTGGAAGAAAAGAAGCATTCCGACTCTGATCAACGTTTTAAGTCCTACCTGCACTTCTGAAGGTATCGTCTGAGCACTCAAAGACAGCCACTTGCTTCCCATTCCAGAATACTACAGCATCCTAAAACAAACAAACAAAACACCAACTAAATATATACACTTAGTTCCTTTTGGAAACACGCAAGAATTCATGCAAGAACACAGCAAGAACTCCCCGACAATAACTACCAGTTACTAGTTCCTCTGGACATTGTGTCTGAAGGCTTTGAGCAACCCAGAGGTTCTCTGGGTTCTGATGAGCACCATAGAGAATTCCTGAGTTCTATCTGAAAAAAACCAGCTCCACTGCAGCACCATTGCTACTGCCACAACAATATCTTCATGACACACTACATTGAATATTAAAAAATGGCTTATCTGAAAGACTTAGAAAGTCTGGTCTCTATAAACCTAACTAGGCAACTGATTAGGCAAACAGACAAAACCATCAAAAACAATCCGATTAACCTTAGTAGCAAAGACTCCATTAGCATTCATATCAACACGTAGGCTGTGAGTTGTTCCTGAGCTGAAGATTGTCACATTGAAGAGGTTGGGAGACACCTGTACCACGGCCACCTGCTGATGAAAATGTGCCAACATGGCCTGCTCACTGAGGATCACCACAGAGCTGATGTTGTTCACTGCCAGCAGGTTTTTTCGGGATCCCCACTGTACATAATAGGAAAAGAAAACCACAAAATTTCATCTCTGGTCTTGAACTGTCATAGCAATGTCCCAAGAGAAATAACAGGAGGAAAGACAGAGTAAATATTTTTATACATATGCAAAGTCCTACTATCTAAATACAAACTATAGGGAATGACTGGGAAATATTGCAGATTCAAACTATTATGCTTGTTGCCCAGTGTCCTGGTTTAAAAGACGTGTCTGCCAAGGAAGGTGGGAACCTTCCTGGAATGGAAAGGCGGCCCCCTCCTCCAAATTATTATAACTTCAAAAACACAAGGCTTCCAGGAAAAAATATGAGAAAAAGAATAACAGTTCTTTACTAGAAAGAATATATATCAAACAGAACAATCAAAAACCAACACCAATTGCCGTGCCCCGTTTCCCCTTTGGCGCAGTGGCGGCCAGGAGCGGCGGGGCCGCGGGGCCGCGCTGCTCCTGTCCCGGCAGCCGGGAGCACCGGGAAATCACCTCTGTCTGTCAGCACACCTACGAGATACTTATGGCACACATTGTTTCCTGTATCCTGGATCTTCTTCTACTGAAGCTTGGTCATGAAACACTTGGATTCTCCATTTTCACAGCACTTCTGTTTTAACTTTGCAAGTAGCATGGACCCTCACTCTATATCAACACAGAGCAAGCAAATGCCATGGCTTTTTAAATACTTTCCACTCTTATGAGAAAACAGAATAATAGCAAATATAAAACCACTTTCTCTTGAAAGTCACCAGATCTATTTGATTTTTTTTCCTTATAAAAAAATAATGGGGATTGTTCTCACATATGAAGTACAGCAACAGAAGGATGTAAAGTATAACACAAACACTCAAAAACTGAAAAAACTTAATAATATGGTATAAAACCCAACAACCAAAGATGCTGGAGAACTTTAAGCACAAGCTTTGCCTCTTAGCAGAACGCTGGTGGTAAAAAAAGCTGTTCATTAATATAAAACTTTTAAAATTTAAATTTATGATCGCTACACTCAGCATTTCTCTTCTGTGTGTATCAAAATGCTATTAGGCATAGAATAACACTGTTCAACCTCATTGTGACAAATGAAAATATTCCAAATAAATAAAAATGCTGCATCTTGATGATTAACAGATAATATGTNTAAAAATGCTGCATCTTGACGATTAACAGATAATATGTTAAACCATATACAAACTATAGATAAACTATATATAAACTATAGACGGCACATCTCACCAAAGAATATTTGGTTGTAAATATATCTTTTTATAACTACCAGTGTGATGAAACTTTACATTGAGAAAGTGACAAAAAGAAAAAAAAAAATTAATAAAATAATGCATTTAGTCAAATTTCCTGCTTTTTTAATAAATTTATGTAAAATTGACATTCCTGATAATCTTTTGTTTCCAGAAAATAATTTCAGAGAGCTAAATCCAAAGGTTTTGCCAGTGAGACATATGATGGAGAGACTAGCTACAAACAGGGAGTATTTCTGCCCATTTCAATTTTAAAAGTTACTTCATTCTCAGGGGTTTTCCTCCTACTTTTGAAAGAGGATCGGCCTCTGCTGGAACACATATCCACATGACAGAGATCATGTTCATCTGTTTCACAAAGATGATCCATTTACCTAAGGTTTATGAAGTCCCACTAACATTCAAGGAGGCTCTTTCCTTTCTTACCTTTATCTGAGTGACATTTCCTTCAAGCTCTGTAGATGTCTGGAACTTCCACTTCTCTTTGCCCTCCGAAGCCCATGTGCTCTGATCAGATCCCACTGCTTTCTTCCACATTGCTACTCTTCCCTTGCTAGTTCCAGCTGCCAAGATACCTGCCATTCATAAACATTTCAGGCATTTCATCTTGGACTTCCGAAAAACAAACCCACATCACCTAATGCAACAGGCAGAAAACTCTGATTCTTGGCTACTGAGAAGCCACTTTCCAGCAGCAGCATTCTCACTGCACTGCAAACCAACACCCTAGTCCTATACTGGAGAACTTTTCTGGAGAATGGGAGAAGTTCCACACAGCAAAGTGCATCTTCTAAGCTACCAGATGAAGTGATTTTTTAAATGCATCAGACAATCACTTCATTTTAACCTTTTCTTAGAATATAGAACTATTGAATACCCTGAGCTGGAAGAGACCCCAAGGGTCATCCAGTCCAGCTCCTGGCCCTGCACAGGACAGTCCCAAGAATCCCAACATGTGCCTGAGAGTGTTGTCCAAACACTTCTTTACCTCTGGCAGCCTTGGGGTCGTTTCCACTTCCCTGGGGAGCCAGTTCAGTGCCCAATTACCCTCTGGAGGGAGAAATTTTTCCTGATATCCAGTCTAACCCTCCCCTGGCTGGACACAGCTATGGCTGTTCCCTTGGGTCCTGTCACTGCTCACAAAAAACTAGAGGTCGGATCTGCCCCTCGTGAGGAAGCTGCCCCATGGATGCTCCCCCTCAGTCTCCTCTTCTCCAGGATGAACAAACCAAGTGACCTCAGCCATTTCTCCTATGGCTTGTGTTTACTTTTAAATAGCTAGTTTTGTAGTCACTTTGGACAACCAGCCACTGAAAACCATTGCAGCAGACATCAGCTATGCCTACGCTAGCAAAAAAGGTGGTGCCCAGGAGCACCTCCATAGAAAGGATCTGTTGTAAGGACCTGGCATACACACAATACATGCCACTAAGCTCTATTTTACATCAGCTGTAGTGCAGGCTTGTAGACTGAATGCCCAAAACCTGTTGGAGTGCATTAAGTATACTCCAGGGGTACTTGTGTCAAAGAGAATCCAGCTCATGTGCCATGGGACAACTCCACCGTGAGTCCAAGTGTAGCTGAGTATGGAATGATTTCCCTGCACCTTTCAAGACACATTTCTGATCCAAACTGAATTCTTCAACGTCACATACTATCACTGAGATCCTTAGTCACAAGACAAACATACTGAGATTATTACAGGGCATGGAAGGCTGAGGTTTGACAAGGTTTAGGACCAGAGACCACAGCTGCCATGTTATTTCTCACCTTTAGCGCTGCAGTAAGAGACACAATTAATACATTCTCCCAACTCAAAGCCAAACTGCATATCTAGGGAGAGCACATAGTTCTCATCTTGATCCAAATCCCAGAACCTAAGACACACAAAACAAGAGTGTTAACAATACTTTTCTTTCCAGGTGTCTTGCCAAACACAGTCAATAGGATGCTGTACATGGCATTAATTTACTATTTCAACAATACCTAGATCATTTAATTTTTAAAATTAAATTGTCAGCAGCTGCCTCTGGAGTGTGAATTTCTTAACAATGTCCTTCCTTTTCCTTTGACTTTTTAATCTGCAGCATGTTTAGGGATATTCTCCTATGAAGAAAGAAGTCAGAAGTAAGCGCAGCTTTAAAAAAAAAAAAAAGAAAAAAGTGAGGGCTAGTTGCAATTTTTTCCTCCCTAATTATGCTTCCTCTTCTATTTTAAGAATATTCCTGGGTTAGCCAGTAGTCCTTTGGATTCTAGATTTATTTTCTAGAACTAAATATTGCCATGAAACTATTCCTACTTGATACTCGGTCCTTATTGCATTCTCACAAAATTAACAAAAGACTCTGTCTGATAGTAGCAGACAGAGGCTCAATAAAGAGAAATACTGATATTAATGGAAAACTCCCACCCTCCCAAAAGGTTAGAGGAACAGGTAGAGCAGGTCATAGTAAAGGCAAGGAAGAAAAGGTTGCAAAAAAGGTAAAACTACACAACACAGTAACATAACAGCGTGGCAAAGCAACATACTTTAAAGGATTAGGGACAGAAGTAATTGAAACACTTGTCTTATATTACAGTAAAAGAAACATTCTGAAAAGTAAGCCCTTTTTTTCTGGTTGCTGATGAGTATCCTAAGGATCAGACAGTAACATTGGCAAGAATAACAAAGGGGCTGTATTTTCATGCAAAACCCCCAACTGGATTTATTTTCAGAAGAAATCAATAACAGCACTCAAGGAAGGAACAGTGTAGGTAGCACTGCCTGACAAAATAAAATACCTAGAGAAAGCAAGCCATACCAAATTAGTTTCCATCCTTGAGAAAAAAAAAAATTCATTTCATTTCTCAACTTATTTTGACAAACAAAATTAGGAAATGTTGGGAGTTTTTCATTATTGGTAAAAAAAAATCCCAACCAACATTTCAGCAAAATATTCAGTTCATTGCAGACTGTAACTTTTAGCTGGCCCTTCTCAGGGGCAGCCAGAACAACTTTCATTCTTACCTGATGACTGTCTCACCTAGTGCTGTAATAACCAGGCTATGGTCTATTAAAATCACGTCTGCAGAATGACCAGTCTTCCCACTCAACTTCACCTGTTAACCATAAGCAAATAAATACATTTACAGAAGGTGGGAGGAGCCCACTGAAGGACACTAAGCATCTGAACTTCCATGGCCCTTCTCCTGCCCCTTCTGGTAAGGGAGGGACACAGGCAAAGACTGGGGATTGAGATAATTTACTGAAAGCAAAAAGCAATGGAATAAGAAACACAAAGTAACAACAGCAATATGAATAAAAAACAATATCCAAAACCAGAAAGTGTTTTAGCCACAAAAAAATGGTTTTATGTGGCTGCTGAGACCAAACCCAAAATGGGAGATGCTGCCCAAAGGTTGTGTTCACGTGACTTCCCCAGGCTCCCGCATCGCGAACAAAGGCAGTATGGCAGGAGGCTTCCTGCCCCCCAGGCCCACACAACGATGGCAAACAGACAAACAGTGGCAAACAGACACCCCCACAAGCTGGGTCATCCAAGACAGGTTGAACTGCACCCCGCTGGGCTCAGTTTCACACAAGAGCCTACACCGTTGCTTCTGACATTTTGCCATACTGGGAGTTGATCCTGCAGGTTGCTGCCACTTCCCTGCAATTCTGCTGCACTTCTTTTGGCTTGGCTTAGCTGGAATGGGTTACTGAGGACTCCTTTGGCTCCTTTGGCTCCCTGCCTGCAGCCTGTCCACTGGTGCTGCCATTCAGCACACATCAGTCCTGTGCTCTGCTGTTTTCCTCTCAGCACCATGCCCCATTGCTACGTCTCAGAGAAAACAGGATAGGGTGGATGGCAGGGGCAGAAGACAGAGTCTGCAGGGCTGATGCTGACAACCTTCCCATGAGAGAGAGCAAGGCAGAATGGTGCCCACTGCTGGGGTGTGTGCGCTTTCTCCCTGAAAGCAGTGATGATACAGGTGGTATAGAATAACTTAGCTGCACCTACATGGTGCTAAGCACCACCCATCTCTGCAACCAGGACAACTGGAATTTCCTGTTTGTTTCTAATTCACTAAGAAACTGAAAATAAGTGTAAAAGAATTAAGATAGGGTCAAAATGAAAAAAAAATCTATAAAAAAAAAAAAGACAAGATGAAAACCACCTTTCCAAGTTCAGTAATATATCACTCTATTCTGCTTTTAGACGAGCTAATTTTTGCTTCTTCATCAACATATTATCTGAGAAACAAATATGAGTGTTGATTCATTTGAAAGCAAAATAGTGATAATCAAAAAACAACAAAAAAAACCTTATAAAGAATAAATATTGCAACTTTACCCTACAGTATGACTCTTACCTTCATGAGCTCTTCTGCCTCTCCCTCGGGAGAAACTGCATGTAAGGACAACTGCAGATTCTCTGTTATTACAAGTAAAACATCTCTTTCCTCTAGCCACAGGAGCTTTCGGACCAGACTGTCCGTGGACAATACCTGCCTTGTCTTCCCTTTCTCATTCATATAGTGCACAGAACCTGTAGCACAAACAAACACAGTCCAGATTTCAGTCGACAGCTTTTAGCTACAAAAGCCAAAAGTTGATGGTTTCTACCTTAATAAAACATTCCTCAAGTGCTGAAAAGGTAAAAATAACAAAAATTCTTTCATTTTCTAGTTTATCTCAGGATAGAGACTACAATAGCTGACCAGAGCAATAAACCAAAGCATATTTTTCCCCATTCAGAAAATCCAAAGAGGAATACTTTAAATAATTTTAAACTGCAAGTAAACCTTCTGTATGAATGATAGCTTCTGAAATCTTCAGTCTTAGGAAAAAAAAAATCTGTGAAAGAAGAATGATAGCTAAGAATTGGTTCAATTTGCAGCAGAGTTTAGATGACAGAAAACTGTACACTTGAAGTTCTTCATTGTTTAGGAAGCACTCCACCACACACCAAATTCAGCTTTAATCCATAATTTGACTGACAAATGGGACAGTGTTTTTCTAAAAACACTGACAACAGCAACTAATGCACCTATCAACATTTTAAAAGCCATTACAACATCATTAAGTTGTACTGCTCTATAAATCATGGAATCACAGAACCATTAAGATTGGAAAAGACCTCCAAGATCAAGTCCAACCTTTGATCAAGAACCCCCACACCCACTAAACCATATAATGAAGTGCCACATCTGGTCATTTTTGAAGACTTCCTGGGATGATGACTCTACCACTGCCCTGGGCAGCCCATTCCAATGTTTCACAACCCTTCCTGTGAAGAGATTCCTCCTGATGTTCGGCCTGCCCTCCCCCGGCACAGCTTGAGGCCGTTTCCCCTTGTCCTGTCTCTCGTTCCCTGGGAGCAGAGCANAAGATTGGAAAAGACCTCCAAGATCAAGTCCAACCTTTGATCAAGAACTCCCACACCCACTAAACCATATAATGAAGTGCCACATCTGGTCATTTTTGAAGACTTCCTGGGATGATGACTCTACCACTGCCCTGGGCAGCCCATTCCAATGTTTCACAACCCTTCCTGTGAAGAGATTCCTCCTGATGTTCGGCCTGCCCTCCCCCGGCACAGCTTGAGGCCGTTTCCCCTTGTCCTGTCTCTCGTTCCCTGGGAGCAGAGCATGAATCCCCTGGCTGCCCCCTCCTGTTGTGCAGAGTTGTGCAGAGCCAGAAGGTCCCTCCCTGAGCCTCCTTTTCTCCAGGCTGAGTCCCCCCAGCTCTCTCAGCTGTTCCTCACCAGACTTGTGCTCCAGAAGCTACCTCAGCTCCCTTCTCTTTTCTGGACACACTCCAGGCCCCTTAAGGTCTTTCCTGTCATGAGGGGCCTAGAATCAAGGTGCCTCAGCAGCATGCAGCACAGGGGATGGTCTCTGTGCTGGGCCTAGGGACACACTAGGGCTGATCCAAGCCAGGTGCCATTGACCTTGCTCACCTGGGCACACTGGGCTCCAGACCTTGGGAAGAGCCAAGCAGGACTCAAAAATCCACCAGCTTTTGCCGCAGCAAGAAGGTTTTAGTATCTAACATTATCCATTCTCTGCACTCTGTGTGTTAGATAAACAGTGGGTTTTTTTCACTTTCCTCCAAGAAATTCCTTTCATTTGATGGAGGGAGGACATGCCGCAAACTTGTCTTTTTTCAGAGGAGACACCCCTTTCAGGACGTTTCCTCCTAACTTGTCTCAAACCCAGACAGAGTGTCCCGAGCCAAGACAGCACCCGCAGGACACAGAGCCTGTCCCTAGGTGGGGCTCTGCACCACCACAACAGAGGCTCTGAAGGTAAGGACAGAGCGGGCACAGCTTCTCAAAGCTTCTCCCCTTGTATCTTCATGAAGCACGCTGTGTCCATTTTCCATTTAAATGGTACCTTTCTAGTAAAGCAGCTTGTATTCACACATTAAAAGGAGGTACAGTCTACTGCTCTGCAAACCAACCACACAGCTGGACCGTGCCACTCCTGCAAGCTTTACTGGTGCTGTACTGGTGTAAAAAAGGGGTGTCAGTTTTGGTAAAACACTGAATCAAATTATAACAGAACTGCAGAACCAGCATAAGTGAAATGTTTTCAGAGCAGTTAACTGTAGGCACACAGTTTGTGGTGATTGGGAATGGGGCTGCAGCCGAGCCTCATCCCTAATGGGCTACATCTGTGTGGGACAGGTGACCAGTACTGAAGGCTGTGAATTACTTGGCTACATCTGTGTGGGACAGGTGACCAGTACTGAAGGCTATGAAACATGAGGTGCCAAGGTGAACTGACCAAAAACAGAAGGGCAGAGAGGGCACACACAAGTGCAATGCATGTAAGATGAATGGTATAAAAGGCTATACTGAAAAAGAATAAAGTGCTGCTGCTTGGAACCATTCAGCTGTATGTCCTGCAGCTAACACTTAAATCAAGAGGATTACTCGAATCACCTACAGAAACACCCATTATACAACTTCTCACACACATTCTGGCTCCAGTTCAGAGAGAGCAAGTTAGAGAGATGGCATCCCAAAAAGAATTGGGGTGGGAAGAAAATTAGCTTAGAGCAAACTAGTAGCCAGAAAACTAAAAGGGACAGGAAAAGACAGGGAAGAGTAAAAGGCAAGGAAGAGGGAAATGCAGAGAAGAAACTGTATTAGGGAGAAAACTAACAGACCTTTTTTTGTTCCATAAGATTGAAGCACCATTTCAAAGCATGAGAAAAAAGTGAAGAGAAAATTCAGAATTTAAGAGGTATGTTATAGCAGAATTTCCCTATTTATAGAAAAAAGAACCCACAACACATGCATTATTTTGAAGCTTTGCACAAAAGATAAAATTATCTACGCTTGTGTGTCAGAGATTGTTTTCCTCATACTCACTTCTTCAGGAACCCAACTAACCCAGTACCTCTGGTGTCCTTGTGAAAAAGACCACCCTGAAGATAAGATTTCAGTAATTATATTAATTTCTTACCAAACATTCTACAACTCCTATGAATACTCTACCCTATTGAATATATGAATATGAGGGATATATGAATATAATCCAGGTGTCAGATATATGAAAACAAGACTATCATGCACTGAGCTATTTCGAAGCTCTAAGGAAACAACTCCCAGCCAAATGGAGAAGTAGTTTTCCTCTTACCATCTGTAAGAGTGATAAAGAAGGAGAGTCCTTCCTGGACTGCCATTTTCAGAGGTGGTCCTATTCCAGCTTTCTTCCAGTTAAACATATCCAAGGCTTTCTCATCACCACTCACAGCTGCTTTTGCCAGTTGTATAAAGTCACTGCAAAGAGAGACACTTCATTCCCAATTCTTTTCATAACAGAGTAGTTTCAGTCTCAAAGAATGGAAGAATAGTTAATAAAGCATATTGTATAAAGAGAATAAAAGGTGTTTCATACACTGATTGAAAAAAGGGCAAATCCAAAAAGATACAAAACAAAATTTCAATGTTAGTTTTAATTTGCATTGTTTCACCTTTTTTTTCAAAACACACCACTATTTTTACAGAGATGTGAAACAGAAAAGCCCAGACAAGGAAAACTCTTTTACAGTTGCTTCCTATTTCTTGCTTGGACAGGAATGAAATAATAATGTTTAAGAACTGACTTTTAACTTAATTATTTTTGACAATAATATAATGATAATAGTGTTTCCAGTGTATTTATGGCTTTCCACAATCAGCAGTATTGCTAATTAGAAAAACTAAGACAGAGGAGTCAACAGCAATGGACAGAAGATGTGGAGAAGAGAAAGATCAGTTCCTGTACACAAGACACAGAGCCAGCTACCGGAGTGGGAGAAGAGCTTGGAAATATAGGGCAGTTAGGAGAAGAACGTTTCTTTATATATTCAAAAATAGCTCATTTGCGGGTAGGGCTTTCTGTGGAACAGGGCAAAGACCGGGTCCAGCAGAGCTCTGACGGGGCCAATACTCACTCGCCAGGAGGGGGCGGCCGAAAGACACAGTGACACAAGCAGCTGCCGTACTCCTGCTGAAGCAGGGCAGCACCCTGCACTCTGCCCCGAGGGTCCATTTTCCACAGAAACAACACACCGTGCTACAAAAAGACAAGTTAATTCATTACCCTTTGCACACAGATGAGACTCCAGACTCCAGCCACGCACTGCACATAAAAAGAAATGTTTTATTGACAGAGCAACACCCTTCCTTTTGTTTAGTTGACACATGCAATTACTCCCACCTAAAACTAAGCTACAGGGAATCAAAATTTATCTTTAGCATTATATTACTCGCTTACTTAAAATCAAATTATCTAAAGAAAACCCTTGTTGTTCCTATCCATTTTTAGTTAAATCACACTGCCAGACCAATTAAATGGAACAGTCTTGGTTTTCTTCTGCAAGTAGCAGATGTAAATATTCATCCTGGTAACGTCCTTTCCACATTTTTTCTTGCAAGTAGTCTGATAGCTTATCTTTTACCAATTGAAATAAAGGATAGCAGGGCATATGCATCCCTCAGTAAGTGCATATAAAACTGATGTAGATGAGCATGGGTATATGATTAGACATGTGAAGTCACAGGATGCAGAAAGACTAAGGGCAGAATTTCTGGGGCTTTCCTCCTCTTTCAGAGCAGACATTCAAGAACTTACTTTTAGAAAAATAATCTAGTAACTAGAATAATCATAGATGCTAAAGAAAGGAAGTCTGGTTAGCTATGCAACTCAACAGTGGTCAACACAGGCCAGCCCTCAAGCCTGGCACAGGTGCTGACATAACTCACACCCTGCAGTGCCAGCTCAGGAGCGAAAAACCCCTGGTGACTGGAAAGAATGGAGACAAATTCCAACAAACTGACTTACACCACATCATTGCAGTGGGAATGCTAAGATGATTATTTGTTGTTGTTATGCTAGTGCTTATGAAACCAAATTGCATTTGGGAACCTTCCATGTAAGCACTACATGAAACAACCCAGCAACAATTTTCAATATCAAGTTCAATCTCATTTTATTTCATTAAGATAGACAACAATAAAGTGGTATTAGAATTTGCTCTATTTTTATTTATTATTTTCAATGAAGTATCATCATTCTTCTAGAAGAGAAAGACTGGCAGCAGTGGTCACTTCTTGTTCACAGTTCTAACTAGAAGCCACACAAGATGCAGCCGAGGCCTTCCAAGGTACACATTTCCTTCTTTTCTCCCTAAGATTCAAAGTTCCAACTTCTTTTCAACAGTAACATGGCAATAGTTATACCATCCAAAACTGTTTATTAAGTGTAATGTGTCTTACAACTTAAAGAATGCCACTCAGCTGTGCAGCTGTCACACTGCTGTACTCCTGTCCCAAGAGGACATTTGTAGTTCATAAAATGTTTGCTAGTTACCTCTGAAAATCACAGGATCACATGAACTTGTTGGTTCCTCCTCTCACTCTTCCATCAGCTTTATATGTCACCAATTTCCAAGGATCCAAATTAAAACCACCTGCACTATTTATAAGCTCAAGGAAAAGCCTGCTTCTAAAAAAAAGCCTGTTTCTGCTTTCTAAAGCTGCTGACCTTCCTTCCATCTCCTTCTAGATATTCCAGCCTGTATCCAGAGAATCTACTTGCAATCTCAATTCTTAGTTTGGAACACATGAGATTGAAACAAAAAAGGCTCACTACCTCTCCTAAGTGTCACTGGAAGGGATCAGAACTCGTCTGATTTCAAATGATATTTTTAAAGGACACAGGACATTGACCTTATAATCTATCTAAATGTCCTTTCCAAATGGAGATAGTCTCTGATTCTATCCCGTAACTTCCCAATCATTTTTAAAAACCCAAAGCTTTAGTTCCTTGGTATGAAAGTTATATGCCTTACAAATAGGCTTTCATTATAGAAAGCACCTAGATCCTCTGTATGATCAAAAATGTGGAAATCATCCATGTTATTTTTACTTCAATTAAGAGCTTCTGATTTTCACAGCATCCTATTCCAACTTTATCAAGTTATTTTCAAATAATATTTTTGCATTTCAGGATGCATGATGACAGAAATCCTAGTGAAGACAGAATCATAGAATTGATTCTCAGTTGGTAGTGACTCACACAGGTCATCAAGTCCAACTCCTGGGCCTGCAGAGATACCCCAAGAATCCCACCCTGTGCCCAAGAGCATTGTCCAAAGGCTCCAGGAGCTCTGACCATTCCCTGGGGAGCCTTTCCAGTGTCCAGCCACCCTCTGTGTGAAACAGAAACCAAATCAGGATCCAAATATTTGTCTTCTCTCTAAAGGTTTTCCTCTAATATGAGGAGAGCATGATCCTGGCAGCACTCACCCAATGGAAGCTTCTTAAATATAAACCCTCATGGGAAAAATATTAAAAATAAACTTATAAACTATTAGAAAATATGTAGGAAATGAAGCATATCTGTGGTGCACCTCAGACCACAGCATAGTGACACTGGTTTGAAATCAATTTGAAAATAATTTTGTTCATAAATGCAAGCTCTGTCTACACCAGTGTATTGTCTCATTATGATTAAGGCCTCAACCTACACTGAGATGTGTCCATCTTTTGCCTGGGCAGAAATTTCTCTGTTCTAATAGAGATGATAAATTCTCTTTTTACTCAATTTTTCATTTCTGTCAAATGCAGCAGCAGAACTTTACAAACAATGAATTAAAATAATTGTTTCATCAGAATAAGAATTCTGACATATAGGTAAGAGCAGAACTGAAATTCTTGGGCAAGCTCAAGTTTGTATCAGGGAAAATACAGAAATTCTTTTTTTTTCTGTATTAATTAAATAAAAAGGTAATAAAATTATTACCTTATTTTTCTTCATTGGCTGACTCAGGAACTGGCAAAATCAGAATCTTCTATGAATACTTAATCCTGAATATTCAATAGCTACTTTCTCACTTCACTATATAAAGGGGCAACCAGCCCATCAAGAAACAGTGTCACATTTCCCAATACAATCAAATTTAAAACAATTTTAAGGCATTAATAAAACCAGAAAAAGAGAGATTAGCATGAGTTTCCTGTGAGCACTGCTCTGCGTTCACTATGGATGAAAATGTTGTAGCTGGAATTTGTTTCTCAGTGTCTAGGCTTTATTCCTGAGTCTGCCATAGAATTTGTGCATGAACAGGAGCAAAAGAATTCAAATTGTCTATACCTCAATTACTCCATCCATGAAACAGCCTTAAACCTTCATCAACACTCAGCACTCACTGAGATCTGACATGCTTTTATTTAAAGAAAAATTATAGAACAGCAATTCTTTAATAGTAGAATAATAGTAAGTTAAAACACTAAGATTTGATTTTATTCCCTAACAGTTTTGATTTGTACCTAAGGAAAGGAAATTTCTCTCCCATACAACTCTCTTCCCCATGAATCTCCATTCCGTGATCCTTTCCCATTACAGAGCTTTCAAGACTGTGTTCCACATCAAACCCACATGGCATTTCAGCTACTCACCCCATCCCCAGAAGCAAGGCAGGTACCATTTGTACTCCAGCCCAGGACTGTGATTTTGGTGCTGTGATTTGGGGGTACAGTGTGCTGCTCCTTGTCTTGTTTGTTCAGTACCAGAACTTCTCCTGCCTCCCATCCTGATGCCAGAATGGGTCTGGAAGGGTGCCAGGCAAGTAATGTGACCTGAAAGCTTCTCTCGACATGGCAATCAGGCACATGTTCTCCCTGCAAACAAAAATCAGTGAGAGCTCAGTCCTATGGAAATTCAGCAGCCAAACCTTCAGATTCACAGCCCAGTCAATATCAAGCTTTCTTTCCCATATAAAGGATATAACAAGGCTTCAAGCACATTTCAAGGTAAAAAGAAATTCCAGCAATTGAAAAATAATAAAGCACATCACCAAGGACATAGGATAATCTAATGCTTCAATTGCTCTTAAAGGCAGATCCTCCTTTGGGCACAGTTTGCAAGAATATTTCATGCGAATCCTTTAACCTCTAAGTATTTACTTTTCCATTTGTTAAATTTGGATGGCAATTTTTCAGAAGACACTTTGAAAAGTACACATTTTATAGGCTATCATATAAACAGATAATTAATTGTTTCAGTAAGTCTGCTGCTAGATACTGTTTAGTGCTACTTCCCTAAATACTGTGCAAACCGTCTTACACAAGGCTCTCATGTAAAAGTTATAGTATGCAAAAGAAATAACTGTCTACTGGAAGAAAATCAGTTCAGTCTTGAAGTGGTGGAATGATTTGTTCAGTTTCAATTTCTTAGTGTGTTCTATTCACTTAAGAGTTAAAAAGCAGCAGTAGCATGTGTTCGTTTTCTTATAAGCCTGAAATGCTCACACTAGAAGAAGCAAAAAGCATATCAGTAACCATCACAAACAAGACTTATAGGCTATAAACATCAAATTTCAAAGGAAAGATGAATTTAATAAATTAAGATCTTTTTCAAAATACATATAATGAGTGGCTGATGAATCTGTCATGTTCTAGATAGCACAGGACAGTAATTAAAAACCAGAGAGATTTCAGAAGGATAAGTAAGCCTGCAAAAATATAGAGTAAAAATGTGAAGTTTTAAAGTAGGGCAATTATAAAGGTTGCTGAGAGAAGCTGTGACTTCTCACACAACTCTCACATCTCTTCAAGTGTTCAAGGCCAGGTTAGAAGGGGCTTGGAGCAGCCTGGTCTACAGAAGGTGTCCCTGTGCATGGCAGGTGGCTGGAACAAGATGATCTTAAAGGTCCCTTCCAATCCAAACCATCCTGTGATTCTGGGACTCTATATCGAGACCAAAAGCAAAGTTGCTGATTTTTCACCTGCTCCAGATAGATATCCACACAGCCTCCAGCTGCTGTGCTGATGGAAGCAACTGCCAGGAGTGGATGAAGTGGGTGCCATGCTATGTGGGAAGGTGAGGCAATGGAATCAGGAGCATTCGTTCGATGACCGACGTACACAGCCATAACAACAGGGGCTGTCTCAGGCTGCACACCTGGGCAAGGAAAACAAACATCTCTATCAGGTATGCTTATGTAGATAGTACATATACACTACATAAATGCTATATTGTATTTAATTTATGTACTATATAGAATGACAGGTAGGGTTAAAACACGGGGTGGGGATAAAACTACAGCATCATCTTGTTGCACATACTACACAGACATGAGAAAAATCTGAGTGGCATATAAAAAAAAATGGAGAAACACTGAGCCTCATACTCTGTACATTCAGAGTGTGCATAGGCTGTTAACAGTCTCTCACCAGTGGCTTGTGCTGGCACACTTCAGAGGACTCTGAAATAACTCAGAATTTACCAGAAAGTTACTTCCAGTACTTCATATCCAAATATGTTAATTAATGTACTGACTGAACTTTTTTATATTGTAATGTCTCATGTCTGAGCTTTCAAATTAAGTTTCAACAGTTGTCACCACTTTGGAGCTTGTACTGTTGAAATCATGCTACCTGCTATTTATATTGGAAGTGTTACTAACATTTGAATGAAAAAAGTGCTGATCTTGTACAGAAAAGAACAAGAGAACAAAACCCTTTTCAGTGATGTGGGTCAGAAATGGAGTGCCTCACTAATAATCTGTAATAATTTATACACAGAAATAGTCTTTGGATTTCTGTCATGGGATCCAGTCAGCTCAGTTTCAAAAGAAAAACAGCTGGAGCAAAACACCTCAAATTACGAGCAAATAATCACAGAGTCAGAGTTCAGTAGGTCAACTGGTTCAACCTCCCTGCTCAAGCACATGGCATAGGATTGTGTCCAGACAATTCTGGATATCCCCAATGAGGGGGCCTTCTCTGGGGCAGCCTACTCAGTGCTAAGTCATCCACACATTAATAAGTTCTTCCTCACATTTAGATGAACCTGCTCAAGCACAAGTTTCTGCCCATTGCCTCTTGTGCCACTGCTGAGCCCCATGGAGAGAGCCTGGCCCATTCTCCTGAGCTTTTCCCACAGACACAGACAGACAGGGATGAGGGCCCCTCCCAGCCATCTCTTCTCAAGGCTCAGCAGGCCCAGCTCCCAGAACTGGGCACAGTACTCCAGATGTGCCTCACCAGGGCTGAACGAGGGGGGAGGATCCCCTCCCTGACCCACCGACAGTGCCCGTCCTCACAAACCCCAGGATCCACCATCTCGGCCCCAGGGCACAAGGGGTCAGGGACAGCTGGTGACGCCCAGGTCCTTCTCCACCGGGCTGCTGCCTAGCAGGACAGCCCCAGCCTGGACTGGGGCATGGGGTTACTCCTCCCCAGGCACAGAACCCTGCCAAGACCTGGTAAAAAACAAAACAAATCCCCAAAAAAACAATACAAACAAACATTCACACAAAAAAAGCCCCCAAGTTTAAAGACTCCCATGACATTTAAGGGGAAGAGAGATTTTCTTCTGCACAGCCAAACCATGAGTTCAGAACCCGCATGCATACACATGCACAACAGTGAGACTTGCCTAAGCTACCAGCAAGTAAAATGGGCATGAACAGCCTCTTACGGTCTCTTTTCTTTAACTCTTCTGTCAGTGCCTAAAATAACTAATTTTCCAAGCACTTAATTTATAATGGTGGGCAACTCTGTTCAGTAAGTTGGAACTTCTGTCTTGCCTCTGACACATACAAGGAACAACATCAGCTACTGGATATGAGAGCAGACAAGGGCTGTCAGCCTAAGGACAAGTAATTTCATCTTTCAACAAGGTCCACTCACCTTTATCTGCCCAATCCTTCAAAATCCTCAGCATTCCCAATGTGGCATTGAGTAGGTGTAGTTTTATCACCACTCAAAAAAAACCTCCAACAAACCATTCAAATAAAATCTGGAGTGGTTTTCATCTTGATTTCATGTATTTTAAAAGTTTTCTTACATCTCCAGCACTGTTCCAGAGTTCTGTGCCCACACTACTAGTTTGCTCCTTTTTTTATGTTTCATTTTCCTCTAAGAGGGGAAAGATTTAGTCCATATTTTTCTATAAGCTTTATATGGGTTCAAAATTTAAAATAATAAAGAATTTCACTTCAGATTAAAATAAAAATATAAGATGCCTAAATGAAAACACAACTACATTTCATATGAAATAACCGTTTTATCACACAAATCATACAGCTGTAATGTCTTCTTTATAGCCACCATGTTCTACTTTTAAGTGTTCCTTGCATCTGTAGTCATTACTTATTATTATTCAGATATTTCAGTTCCCTTCAATGACAGAAATAAGTTTATCAAGCTTCCAAATTGCATCTCTTGTTGGGCTCACTAATTTAACTTTTAGAATTAATAGACAGCAAGAAAAAAATTTCAACCTATACTGTGTATATTTAAAATGGCAGACTGGCACTTAATAAAACAAGATTCAGTGATATTGTCGCAAAAATTTATGGACAACTCCAAATATAAAATACTCTTCACCATCACAGTAACTACACAGAATTGTGCAGCAGACTGCTACACACAAATAAATAAATGGTTTAAATAAGTGGATTTCTCAGTGGTGTAAAAATAATTAAACCAACATTCATTTTCTTGCTTTGATCCTGGGAATTCATTAGTCACATGTTTACTGCTGGCTCATGTATTTACACTGCAGCTTTGACAGCTTCCTCTTCAAAAAAGTCTTCAAAGAAAGAAAAAGAAAACTAAGTAAAACTGCCTCTACTAACTATTCTGGCACTGCATGTTCTATTTTTCCAAGGTTTAAAGAAATAAAACTTCTGAAAAAGTTAACCATTTTGTGTTTTGTAATAGAACATGACCAAAGCCCCCATACCTGATCTCAATCAGCAAATTAGATACACCAGACAGACACTTCTGAAACGGCCCACAGGCAATTCTTAAAAATGGTTATACCTCATGGAATCACAGCATGGTTTGGGTAGGAAGAGATCTTAAGCTCATCCTGCTCCACCCCCTGCCATGGCAGGGACACCTCCCACTGTCCCAGGCTGCTCCAAGCCCTGTCCAGCCTGGCCTTGGACACCTCCAGGGATCCAGGGGCAGCCACAGCTGCTCTGGGCACCCTGTGCCAGGGCCTCAGCACCCTCACAATAAAATTTTTCTTCATTATGCCTAAATTAAACCTAACTTGTGCCAATTTAAACCATTGGCCCTTCATCCTGTCAGTACAGGCCTTGGTAAGAAGTCTCTCTCCATCTTTCTTATAAGCTCCCATTAAGTTCTTTTTAAGACAACTTCCCTGTCCAGCCATCCAGGAGCCAGCCTGACAGTCCCTCTCGCACCACCTAGGCTGGGACCGAGGTGCAGCTACACCTCCACACCCACAGTCACAGCAGGTTTCCTTACCAGCTCAACCATAGGTTTCCCTTAGCAGTCTCAGACGTCCGGATCATTAAAGTAATTTAATTTTGGCACAATAAGGAAATTACAGCTCGAGCTGGTATCTCCAAGGAGGAATGTCAAACAAAGGAACCCCCAGGCTTCTACACCCTTTCAGTCTAAGGGCAGGAAAGTCTGGGGGTTGTCAGCTGCTGCTGAGTGTCTCTGAGTGTCCCTCACCTGGCTGGGCCACAGGTCCTGGTGCCCTGTGTTATGCCAAGAGTCAGCAATTCACAGCCTCTTGCTCTGGCCACCCAAAGCTCAACACGCAGCTTGCACTGCAACTGCACCCTGAGCTACCAGCACTGGCACTGGATGGATTCCTAAAATACTAGAAGGCCACAATGAGATGTTCACAGAGCCTTCTCTTCTCCAGGCTAAATACCCACAGCTCTCCAGCCTGTCTCCAGAGCAGAGGGGCTCCAGACCTTGGGGCATCTCCATGGCCTCCTCTGGACTCTCTCCACCAGCTCCAGGTCCTTCCTCTGCTGGAGCCCCAGAGCTGGAGGTCCACCTGAAGGTCTCACCTGAGCAGAGCAGAGGAGCAGAATTCCCCCCTTCCCTGCTGCCCAGGCTGTGGGGATGAGCCCAGGACGTGGGGATATCTGGGCTGCCAGGGTCAATTGCCAGGTCATTTCTAGTCTTTCATCCACCAGTACCCCAAGTCCTTCTCCTCAGGGCTGCTGTCAATCTGTTCATCCTTCAGACTATACTGGTAATAGAGTCTGCCCCAACCCTGGTGCAGAACTTTGCACATGGCCTTGCTGAACTTCATGAGGCTCACAGAGATGAACACTACAGACAATATTAACGACTGCAAATGACAGCAAGGAGCCAGAACAAGTGCACATATTTCACAAAACAATCATCAACGTTCAGGAAAAAAAAAGCTATTCTGTCTTTGAGAACAATACTTAAAAAGCTGCTTTCATGTTCTGTCACAGTATTATCAGCACATTTAAGTTGATAGGATCTTGGTTTGCTGTACCTGTGCAGCTGTGGACTCATCAGCCCCCCAGTCACCACATGCATTGTGAAAGGGATCTCTGTCCGAGTTGCCTTAACAAGACTCTCTGACAAGACTCAACAGTTACCAAAGCAAAAGCAGAGGTTTTTCCTTTAATCCCTACCTATAAGAAATGTCGGTTTTTGCAATTTGCAATTGTGCAAAATAGCCAACCCCAGGGCGAAAAAAAAAAAATACAAAACTGCTCTGAGCTACAAGATGATGGTTAATGACGATGACAATCTTCTCTAACTAGTAAAACAGATGAAGTAAAAGCTCGGGCAGAGGGAGAAGGGCTGGGGAGGCTGTGCCAGGCAGAGCGCAGGCTGCTGCTGCCGTGGGCAGCTCCTGCAGCAGACCGAATCCCGCGCGGGTCCCTCGTCCGGGCCCTGACCGCCACTCGCCGGCGCACAGGGGGCTCCGCGAACTCCCCGGCTCCGAGAGCGCAAACACACAGCGCACGCCACCACGTTCTCGCTCGCGGGCACGTTCGGCCGCCCCCGCCCCAGCTCCCGCCACCCGCGGCCGCTCAAGCGCCCCTCACCTCGGCTGACCGCGACCGACCCCTGTGCCGCGGGCCGGGCCCAGATACGACCATGGAGAGGCGGCCACAGGCCGCGGAGCGCTGCGGGCAGAGCCCGCCGCCCGCCCGCCCGCTCTCCCCCGCCCGGGCAGCGCCCGCC
>VXBQ01012947.1:121024-203775 GCA_013400175.1 Phainopepla nitens | reverse complement strand
TGGCCACGGAGTCACTGCTCCGGCAGCTCTCCCCAGCCCCCTGTGCAGGCGGTGACGCAGGCGGAGGGCACGGCGAGCACGGCTGCTGCCTCTAGTCCCCACAGCCCCGCTGCGCTCGGCTGGGGCCGGATCACAAGCGTTGGTATCAGCGTAGATTCACCTCCACCAAAATCCATCCCGTAACCAAAGTCACCTTTTCTGGGCCACTACAGGCACTGGGCCTTGCTAAAGCTGTCATCTCAACTAAACCTTTCCTGCCAGCCATCACAGTACGCCTTTTGGTGTTGCGGGCAATGCTTCTCTAACTCTTTTCTTGGAGTGTGGTAGACTTACGGTGGAGAACTTTATTCCCAGAAATGTGGCCATGTGCCCACAGGTGCTGGTTGCTGAGCCTTTCTTTGCAGGTTCTACCCTTCAGCCTACGGAAGCCAGTCCTTTAAGAAGCTGTAACTAGGTAGGAATTACACAGGGTGTTACTCCTGTAAGGGTTCTGATTCCTCATATGCATGCTGTGATTTAAGGGCCTGTGGTGTATGTAAAGTCCTGAGGAAGAAAAGCATTTTAACTTGGACCTGCCCTTTTTTCAGAGGGAAAATATTAAATGTACAGCTAGGTATGTTGTAATCACAGAAGATACAGAGTTAGGAGATTTGTTAATTGACAAGAAAAATTATTTTTTTCTTTAAATTTCCAGGAAAACCTTGTTGGTCTGCACCCAGTTCCTGAAGACCTTATTTCCCTGCCATTTGTGTAGATTTCTATTGGAGAGAGGTTATACATATTTAAGAGCTAGCCAAATAGATCCTCTCAATCTCTCAGCACCCAACCCAAGTGTGGGGAGTAAGTAAAAAATGTGACTTTTTCAAGTTTGACATTTATCATCTTAAAAGAGTCTTACTTTTTCTTACTGTAAGGGAGCATGAAGGAAAGACATAAGTAACATTTCCATGTTAGCTATGTAAGACAAAATGTAAGATGACCTTAATATTGAGGCATCATTGCCAGCACTTCCTATAATAAGCGCTCTCAGTTTTGCCCCACCCTTATATGACGGCCTTGATCTTCCTTGATCCTGAGGACAGGCCCTTTCTTCCCTCATAGGTTTGATTATAGGATCAGTATATAATAATCTGGCCAAGTGAGCTCTAGAAGATGGTAGGGATTGGCACCATGACTCAGAAAAGCCAAGCAGAATCGTTGCATCTGCTCATCAGACAATTATACAAATTGCTGGGCAGAATCCATGCAGACAGTCACTGGTTTTCATAACTGCCTCTTACTGGCAGTGCCTGCTGTGGGACAGGTGAGGTTACTGTGCTGCTTACTCTCACCACAGTGGAGTGTACTCACTGGCTGGCTGAGGTATTAATTACATGATCTGTTGCAGTGCTTCTGTGCTGGCTGGCTCTGTGCTAGAACTGAGCTTCTATGACAGAAGCAGGGCTTTTTATTTTAATTGCTTCTTTTGAATGAGGAGAATGAATTTCTGTGGCTTGGACTTCCTTTCTCATACCTCAGCTGAGACTTGTCTGGTCATTCAGTCATTCAGGGAGCAATCTGCTTCTTCCCTAATGCTTTGGTGCATATACTTGCTCATGGTCCCACAGCTGTCCTATGGTACCCCGCCTGGCAATCATCATCATTGTCATGAACTGCTGTTTAATCTAAACAGGCAAGTTTTAATCATACAATTTGGCTAGTACCACTGACCTACAAACCAGGAGGTCTTTGAGGATTCACTGGATGAACCACTGGGGTGGTTATTTTCTACTGGATTAAATCCAAAATTACTGAAGCTTCATTCTCGTTACTCATAAATGGAAAATGAATATCCATGTCTGGTCCACTATTGTTCTGTACATGACACTGTCACTGAAGCCAACAGGAAAGTGAAGTGTAAATTAATCATTGAGGAAATGTGATTTGTGTCTTTCCCTTCATCTGAAGTGAAGTCTACATCAAATGCCAAGGCAGTTGCTGAGGTGTGTAAACCATCTCCTGTAAGTGAGTGGCTGTATGTGAAATAAACCACATTTATTCCTAAGGTGGTGGGTAGTGCAATTTGTTTGCTGTCACTTTCTACGAAATATGAATTATTAAGCACTTTCTAATTTCAAATTCAAACTATCACAGTCACTTTTCACTGATGGGTATTTATGTCTGGAAATTCTTTCAACATGAAGATAAAGAGCGGGAAAACAAATTTCAAGTGTTTCCAAAATGCATTTGCAAGTATATTTACTAATGAGTGAGCATTCGTTTTTAGCAGTGTGTAAAAATAAACAGCTGAGATCTGCCCACAAAGCCACATATGGAATTTGCACTGAACAACTTTGACAGCAGGATGTTTCCAAACAACAGAGACCTCATAAGAAGTTTTTTGCAGCTCTTGAGCTTGTGTTTTCAACCCATCAAGAGGTCTGATACTTACTTTAATGGCTTTATGGTTATACCTTTTCAAGCAAAGACTCTCTTCTTTAACAAGGTGCTTTGCCATTAAAAAAACAGCTATTAAACAGCCTAGAGACTTGAAGTAGCATAGTAATTATAGTAATGCCTTTTCTAAAGCTTTTTGAGTTTATATTTTAGAACATCTGGAACATTGATTATAAAATAAGCTGTTTGATAAGCTAATGAATTTGGGGACTTTGTGTTGTTTCATCTTGTGTCTTTAGCATAAGAAGGGTTTTTTGGTAGGAAAATCTACCCTGTGGGATCAGATGTTTCAATGTCAGCATAATTGCCCACCAGTTACAACTATTAAAGCTGCAGTGGGTGGTTGCTCCAGTTGTTTTGTGGGAATTCTTGGTCCTCTGACTCAGGGGCTGGGATATAAATACCTTCAGAATCACAAAATGGAAGGGTCCTCTGGAGGCCATCTAGTCCCTTGCCAAAGCAGATTCACCCAGAGTAGGTTGCACCAGGTTGCATCCAAGTGGGTTTTGAGTATTTCCAGAGGGAAGGTTTTGAATATTTCCAGAGGAGGAGATTCCACAACCTGAAAAAGTCAATGAATTTTTAATTCTTCCAAATTGGACTCCCTTGGTTGATTGTAGACCTAGGAGGAAGAGTGTGATTGTTAGAGGAACTAAGCATCACAGTGATGGTCTTCTAAACAAAAGAAACTCAGAATGATTTAGTGCCATGCACATATGCAGGATATGATTTTCTGCGATATGATATTGCCTCTTCAACTCAGGAATTGCTTTCATGGGGAAGAGCTGTTTTCAGCTCTGTGGGTCTCTCCTGCAGTTTCACAGGGGCTTCATCCTATGGATTGATCTCCAGTCTGAAGGGAAGACTGTCCACGATGTGGAGTGTCTACATTGTGGAGCTGCATCTTCCATTATGGATGGCAGCTAGGCTAGACAGGACTTTAGGACTGATTTGTTCCTAAATTTGTCTAAGTACAGCGCAAGAAACCTGATGGAGCTGTGTCTGATTTGGAGTAGTGGAAAGAGGGAAGAGATGGGGCCTCTGACATCACATTTGAGAGGAGCTGTGTGAATGGCTGAGTTTTACATCGCAGCATCAGGAGACCTCTCTGAGCTCATGGCAGGTTTGACTTGGAAGCAGTGCTCAGGAGGATCATTGCATCTCCTGGGCTTAGTAGCTCAAAACTGGGTTTTAGCAGAGAGAGGTAGAGTGCCCCATTAAACAAATAAAATAACAGTGACACAACACCTTCACTGGATGTAATTCTCTTTGGCACTAGTAAGTTCTTTGTATAGCTACACTTCAGCAATTTTCATCTGTTAGTGTTTTTATTTTTTCCATATGTTTGGGATGTTCTTTCTAGGCAACCTTGCTATACTGTGTGACCTCTGGTTTAAGTGATTCCAAGCTACATCCTTTGTTTTAGAAGTAAAAGCAAAAAAGCTAGCTAGCATTGACATGGGGGATTCATTCAGAAGACTTAGATTCAGTCACCCACTAGTGCTTTTCATTTCTTTTCATTTTTCCCTTGCAAAACTGAACTGGTGGTGTGACAAATGTCACTTCAGTGTTTTGTCTGAGGGGGAAAGGAGCTGAAGGTCAAGTCAAGTGAAATGTTTGAACTTGTCATGCAGGGCTGCGAGGGAAAGCAAGGGTGAAAATATATACATACTACTGCCTGCTGTACAACACCATAGCTTATTTCTGGCTTTGGCAGTATCATGATAGGTGAGAAGAAGAGTCAAGACTAACAGGAGTGCACTTAGAGCTCATTCATCACCTGGTAAACTATAAACCATTTGTGCCTCAAAACGTCTGGCTTTAGTTTTTACCAAAGCTTTTACCAAAGACAAGGAGGCATAGTAGCTCCCAGCCCTTGGGGCTGATCAAGAAGCAGTGTGTCCGTCAGGCATACAGGAACATCTGGTTGTGCTGTGCACACATGTGCTAATCTAAAAGAGTACAGGGGCAAGGGAAGGCAGGCCTCATCATGACGTGTGCATGAATATATTTAAGTCTTTTTGGATTACAGGAGACTTCAGTTTTTTATCTCTGGACAGTGATAAGAATTCAATTTCAAACCAGTGTCACAGTTTTTACTTTAAAAACGTAATGGTGATTTTTTGTAGGCTACCTAGAACTTTCTTGTTTCTAGTGAACCACTTAGTTGGAGTTGCTTCCCTGCTGGCTGTTAGCTTCTGCTTAATAGGACCATAAGAGACCGTGTGAGTGGGAAATGAAGTTTAATTTATTATTTCTGGTCATTCTACCATAATTAGTACCATTCTGATTTTAAAAAATGACAAATTATGAGGCATGTATATGCTTCTCTAAAATGAAAAGTCAATTAATGCACAAAACTGCTTGCTCAGAAACAAGAAGAGGAAGGAACAGCTCTACCAGCTCTGTGAGGCCGTGCATAGGAGCTATCTCCTTTCAAGAGAGGGCTCTGACACCTATATATACAAACCAATATATCATGTATTCCAGAGGCACAGGACAGCTTGTCCTGCAGCCAAAGCAGAACTATCTGCTACTTAGAGGACTTTTCGTGGAACACTAACTTTTTTGCAGACAGGCTCATCTGAAGCCATTTGAGGTCAACAGTGGCCTGAACCTGCCCATGAAGACATGGAGCTACAGATGGCCAAGGGCAGCTTGCACAAGTGTAGCTATACTGGACCTCATTTTCCACAACTGCAAATCAATGCACTTCTTGCAAAAGTTGTGGGGTTTTTTTGCAGAAGTATTGTTCACAAAGAGGTACTAACAGTCTCTGAGAATGAATTCCTAATCAAATATGATTTTAGTCATACAAGGGATACACCCAGCAACAAGAACAATGAAAGTAAGTTAATGAGGCTTTATTGACTCTTCCAGTTGTACTTATGGTTCAGAACTGTTATCAGCAATGCTGATCACATCCAAACTGGGGAAGTTTATTTGTACATATTAGTGTGAATTACTAGGTGAAGGATATACTAGATGAAGGACGTATATACTGGTGAAGGACATGCTAGAACATGTGTTAGGATTTAAGCACAGATTTGAAAGATATTTTTTACTTAGTGAGCTTGAAAGATTTCTGTTTCTTTCTCCCTAGTATGTGCACATTTGACAAGAAGAAATGTCCATATTTGCTTATATATCTGTCTATAATATATAGAATAATATATATTTACATAGAATACCTTTAAATATTATATTGTACATAATTATATGTAATTTCCGTATATTATATAAAAATAAAGTTATTTTCTTGCCAGACCTTACTCTTACATGGAACAAAATTCCATGTACATCAGAAAGTCTAAATTTTGGTGACCAGATGCAAAGACAAGTAACCACTGTGGCTGTTGCAAAGAATGGATAATACAGTGTTACCTCTTCATGACAAAACTGACAGATGTATCACAAGGAGATAAATCAGAGGCAGTTTTGGCATGACAATGAAAGACACAGGGCAGACAATGTGATCTTAAAAGGAAGAAATCTCGTAGGATTTAACCAAAAGAGCAATATTATGATGAATGCTCATATTTAGAAATATATGGGCAAAATGATGTACAGTAACAGTTTATTTTAAAGTTATTTGTACAATTTGCCTTTTACAGTAATGTCCTTGATTCTGTTTTTTTTTTCTAAACAGGCTGATTCAACAGAGACTCTCTGCACAGAGAAGGTAGGTTATTCCTTCATATTAATTGCTTGAGCCTGCAATGACAGGTTAAATCTGGCATCCTACACACTCCCTTTTTCCAAGGACAAAGCCTTCCCTCTCCCCAGGTCCTATATATAGAGATCAAGTCCTAGCGAGTGATGCTGGGGAACTCCAGTGAGCAATGCTAGTGAATCTCTCAGCATCTTGGTTGGAATGGGGAAGGGAATTCCCCAAGTGCTCAATCATCTGGGGAAAGATCTTGCCATGCATGTCATTGTCTTGATTCAGTTCTGCAAAAATAGTGAATTTCAAAAACAAGACTGCAAATTAAGGAAGAACTTTCACCATCCATAATAAAACAGATCAGGATTCAGAAACTCTACCCCTTTCACACCCTTGCAACATATCCAGAACTGAACATCAAGTCAGCTGCAAAGACGAAAATAAAAACTTGCTTCACTGATTGGGCTCTCAGCCCATAACTCCCTCCCATCACAGCTGTGCATAGAAGTTACTGAGGCTGTAGCTATCTCTCCTGCTTCATAAACACATGTGCTGGAGGCTTGGGAATGTTCCAGTTAAAGATATTTTGCAGTACCAAAGAGAGAGGTCTGCAGAAGGATTAATTGGGCAGAACTTCAATTTCTTGTCTGGAAACAGGAGACTGAATCTTGTCAGATTTAAGGACTTTAGACTTTTTAAGTGCTAACAACTGCAAAAGGCTGAGGAAGGCCACTTGCCATATGATAGGCTAAGAAATGATTGTCACTTTGTTCCAAAACCCAAAAAAATTGCATGACAAAAATCTACTGTATTCCACAAAAAGAAGGTGAAGTCAGCTACTGCAGATAGATGATGATGTTATAAATCTGCACATTTTGAAGAAGATAAAAGGTCAGCAATGCATTTTTAAGGGTTTCTTATCTCCCCCATCAGTTTTATTCATATGGATGAGTAAATGTAAAATAGCTGTAGTTTATAGTAATAGATACAAAAGGAAATTCAAGTCCCTTTAAGACAACTACTACTGGATAATCCCCTGTGATGGAATCAAGACCCACTCTGCAGATACATGTTGAGGAGTCTTTCTTTCTCACATGAGCAATAATCAATATGGAATATGCCCTGCCTCTTATGGTACCATGATCTCCTTTTCTTCATAATTAGGTGAGGCAAGATTAGGTCCTCCTAGGAAAAAAAAATAAATCAGATGCAATGGTAAATTACTTTTTTATACCCTTCAAAAGTATTTTATGATGACATTGGTTTGCCAAGGTTTTGAATCACAAGGTGAACTAAGCACTGGTTTAACAAGTTCACATATTCCTAAAGTTTTGGGGGTTTTATCTTTTTAAAGGCAGTCATGCTGTTGTGTGGACAACTTACATAACAAGGTCTGAAGCAATAACTGACATTTATATCTGGAAACAGAAGCAAACCCTAGTACTGGTTTTCTCAGACTTTGTTAGTTGAGTGTGTTTACAATCTTGTGACTTTCAGATTTAGCATCTGTTTTGAAATCCATTTCCAAAATGTCACAGTGTCTTCTGCTTTGATTTCTTCCCTTGTTTTAATGTCAGTGTGGTGACTTTCAGATATATCTTTAAAGAGATAAACTAGTTCATAAAACCTTGTTGCCATGAGGCAGTGGCCATTAATGACTAAACCTCTACCACCTGAAACCGATCAAGTAGATATTGTATTTTGTGTCATGGAATCTCATAATCACTAGGAATATGATACAGTGTTTTCTCATCTGATTTACAGAGCATTCTCCCTCTGGGTTTTGAATGATAAATCTTCTTGCTATTATCATCACTATAGGATGCCCCAGCATAAAACAATCTGTTCTTCTGGGATACTATAGTGCTCCCATTAGAGAACTCCTGCTTCAAGACCCCATAATTCATTAGCTGAATGCTTGTAAATGTCACCTAGTTATTACTCCTGTAGGAGCAAGTACTGTCACGTGCTTTCTGGCACTACATAACTTGTCTGATCAGACAGAGACAGATTCTTTTCTGTTTGTTTTCCTTTGGGACTACCAAGTGCATCATTTAAGCTGTTAGCTACCATCACTACAGAACTCCTTCTGTGCACATCACTGGACAGGCTGCTCTAGAAATAATATAAAGTATCAGTCCAAATAATATAGACAGAACACAAATTGATTTTAATGGGATTTTTGCCTCTTTAATAATGATTAAATAGTTTGCTATATAGCTGCAATAGTAAAGCTAAAGTAAAAATGTGTGCTGAATTCTCCCTAGTTTCATTTCTGCCAAGTCATTGCACAGGTTTGCTGCAAGAATTATTATTCTTGTAAAGGGGATGCTAAAACCCTGTGTTGAACGCTCTGCTCTGAGCTAAGTATCAGCTAAATGATGGCAGCTAGGATTCAGAAACTGCCATGTCAGAAGCCTTGGCCCAGCGGTAATGTAACTTCATCTTTATCCTCACATCACACATGCAAAACTTATGGGGTTGCAAGCAGCTGCTGTGACACATCTGAATTCTGCAATGCGGAAAAATGTATTTGTAAGGGACACTAACAAATCTGAACACCTGGAGTGTAAACACTCCATTCATCAGTACAGACAGGGTTTCATCCTTGGCAACTTTTGGGCAACTATATAAAATGAAAGCTATGATGCAGTTAGATCCACTAAACATTTAGACTGTGGAACTGGTTTTATTAGACATTGTCATGATTTAACTTAACAGCAGAATCCAGTGACTAGATTTGATATTCATGCATCCCACAAAATAACCCAACTGTGAACTGAAGGAATTAAAATCAGATTGAGAAAAGCAGTGAGAATTTGCTAAATTTCAATAATAAAGTGGTTACTTATTCAGAAGACTCTTTAGAAAAAGGTATGAACTCAATTTCCCTATAAGAAGTCCCAATTTCCACTTCATTTTCAAATAATTGTTTTAAATTTTCATACTACTTTTAAAATATTTTTAATTTTTCCAGATTTGCCAGAGGATAGGAAAAGTGAAGGACTGCTAGGAAAAAAACATTTATCTTGTTCTTTTGTCTGCACTTTCTTCTGTAAGAGTTTGAATAAAATCAAAAACCAAAAGCAAAAATTCCTGGGGCAGAGTCACAAAATCTTTTTCTAAGAACAAGGAGGTGTCTAAACAACAGTGTTGGCCACTGTGTTGGATGTCATAGAACCACTTGTCTCATGTGTGTTTTTACAACATTTCTTGCCTCCCCTTGTCTATGCCTGTTGTTTGCCTGGTGCTCAGAGATCCCTCCCAGGTGTTCCCTTTGAGGCTGGGCAGCCCCTGGCTCAGGGGCTGGAGCAGGTAACCTCTCTGCTGTCATTCTTGAGGTGGATGTGATTTTATGCTAGGAGTGAACAAAGAACTCAAAAGTATTTTAATGCTTGTTCTAAAAGCTGTTACAGTGAAATGCTAAGTTAGTTTCATCTGCAGTCAGTCTTTGTGTGTGATTTCTTGCAGACATTTGACTGTAGAGTAAGGCACGTTTTACACCATTGCATGTGTTTATTGTATTTTAGAGAAGAATCCGATATCGTAAGTTCTCAATATCAATGAAAAAAGGGGGGTTTTCTTGTTGGGTCAATTTGATGGTCACAAAAGAAAATGGTTTCCTAATGGGAGGTGTAGATCCAGCACTTTATAATCTGGATATTCTGGGGACAT
Organism: Phainopepla nitens; assembly: GCA_013400175.1. Taxonomy (NCBI): domain Eukaryota; kingdom Metazoa; phylum Chordata; class Aves; order Passeriformes; family Bombycillidae; genus Phainopepla; species Phainopepla nitens. The sequence continues at coordinate 194,000 of VXBQ01012947.1, read as the reverse complement.
TACAGATTTTGTGATATTCTTCTATATTTAAAAAAAATAAAATAATAATAAAAAAATATTAGCCAAAAAAACTTTTCTGTAGAGGTGAATTGGATCACAAACCAAGTGAACTCTGACTCCAGGGAGCATGGTGCCATCCTGAATCAACATGGTTTGGATTTGAGGTTTTAATGAAATATGCAAACAGGTAGTATACTTGGAGTAGGATGGGGAAGAGTGACTCTGTTATTGTAGATAAATTTGTCTCCGTGAAGTTTTTCACTGGCTGAAATGTTCAGTAACACTTATTTATTTTTATTTATTTCAGGCCTTTACACATTAGTTTTTCTGCACACTGTAAAATTTAAAATTGTCCCTTAGAGTGAAAGCTATGATGATAATTTTATTGAAAGATTTAACTTGAAATATCAAGATAGACTACGCTAAAATTACTGGCATACCCGTTTTTGGATTCATTCCAGAAGTATTTGAGCGCTCCCACCAAAAATTGCACGAAGAGTTACATGCAGTCCCTGAAGGAAAGGGCATACATTGTAAAGAATCCTGCTGGAGGGGAAGCTCCTGCTAACTTGCCCATTTGGCTCATAGTCAGTAACCTGCCTCTGCACAGTGGTCCAAATTAAAACCTGATGCTACAAGAAATACTTGCTTCCTTTGGTAAGCCAGAGCTCTTGGCTGAGCTGGTAAACCAGCAGAGATGAGGATTTAGAGAGGAAGATGTGATGGGCAGCTGGGAGACAGCAGTTTAATGAGATCTTAACCTGGATCAAGAGCAGCTGATGGTTTGTCATGCTAATGCCCACGTACCTGTCCCTGCAGTCTGCAGCACCAGCTGTTGCTCATCACTACCTTGTCATTCCATTTATTACTGGCAGATAAACACATTAGTGTTTCTGCTCAGATCATCATCAGCAAAAAGCTAATATATTTAAATTATTGTCAGTCTTCATTTTAGTAATCACAGAGATGAACTGCAAACTCCTCGCAGAAGGATGTGTTTGTGCAGGTTTACAGAGGTATCACAATGCAAATCTACATTTACTTAACAAGTTTTCTTTCCCACTTGCATTAGCTAGGGACTATATTAATGCTTTCTTAAATTCTGGAGTAAAATTACATGGGAACTTATACAAATATGAAAATAGGTATGACTTTATGGTCAGATTGTACATGTTGTTCAGCAAATGATATGCAATAGAATAGGTCAATGTAGAGAATTTATCCTCTGTGGTGGATTTCTGCTTTGACTTTTCCTTTTGACCTGAATTGAAAGGATAACAATTTTTTTTTGTTGTTCTCCTTGAAGTAAGAATTTAAGAAATTATTATTTCAAAATTTCAAGCAGCTCTTTTTCAAGTATTTAATCTCGTAGAGTAAAGATCTTTCTTTGGAAGATCTTCAACCTCATTCATAACCTTTTAAGTCCAAATGAAACATATTGATTTTCTTCAAAGCATTGATTCTTTCCATTATTTTCTTATAAAAGTCAACATATTCCCATGGAAAATTATTCAATTTCACTGCATATTTTCTCCAATAAAAATATGTAGTTCAGAAAAATGTCAGTCAACCTGAGATTCATATTAATGTTCAATTATCGTATAGGAATACAAATCTTTCTTCTGCAAAGGACTACTGGACAGCATGGGAAGGTTCTTTTGTTAGTGTAGACCAACAGTTTTCAATGGGAATTATTAAATGTCCTGGAACCTGAAGGAGACAGGGAAAATTTTGTGATGATTATAAATCCTTAGCTTCAAAGCTGTTATTTGTGCTTACATCTAATTGGTGCTTGTGACAAACTCAGAAGTGAGAAGTTATTGTTGGGTGAAAATTTTTGTAGTATTAACTGATTCTGACTTTCAGTTGAGATTACATATTTTTCAATATGACAGTCCTTTATAATAAATTCCCTTCAAATTCACTGTGGAAGGAGGCTTAATGTAACACATTTCAGTTAAGCAACCGGTTTTGTCTAAAAGGGAGAAGGGACTTTGCTGAAATATTTTTTCAACATTTTTACCAACGCAAAAGGTGCCAACTCAAATTTAAAATAATACTTTTTTTAAGAAATCCAAATTTCACTGAAAGTTAGAATGATTTAATAATCTGCAGCTAACTAAAATGTTTTCACTTAAAGCAGATTTTTGTGGGGGTGTTTTTTGTTTGTTTTTGGTTTGGTTTTGGGGGCTTTGTTGTTGTTTTTTTTCCCCAGTCCTTTCATCTTACTTTGTGAAAAAGAAATCCACTAAAATGGATGAGCCTTTAAAAGTTGGATGCCCTAGGTTTTATGTCTGGAGACAGGCTGCTGGGTACAGAAAAGCTGTGGGAGCACAGGGGCAATGTTGGCAGTCCATGCCAGGGAGGGTGGATGAGTGGACCAGAGCAGATAGACACTGAGAAAGTACCAGGTATGGACACAGGAGAGCAAAGCTGAGGTCTTCTGTGCAATCTCCTTCTCAAAAGTAGGAGAGCCAGGCAGAGAGCTCCAGAAAGAAGAGAAAAGACAACACAGGAGGAAATGAACCACAAAAGTACTGAAGATGCTGTTTGGCCTGACTCTGCTACTGACTCATGGCAGCAAGGATGCCTGTTCCCTTGGTCAGCTACAGCAAGCGTGTCAGATGAAGCTTTGGGTTTCTCAAGCTTCCCATTCTCTGTGATCTCCTCTCTTGACCAAAAGCCATGCATAACATACCAGCTAGGTGAGGATACAACCTTTCTGGCAGTATCCTTTATGTCTAATATCCATGAAATGCATTTTTCTTGTGAGTTGTTTACTTTCCATCCCCATCTGACTGCCTCCATCATTATGGGGAAACAACAAAGGGTGCCTTTCCACCAACTCAGGATAGGAAAGTCAAAGGCTCAAAGCCTAAAGCAAGCCACATCACTCATTATGCTAATCTAAAGCATGATCTAATTGTGTAATGGAACTTTCCTGTGAAAATAGAAAACTTCAGGAACCAGAATGAAGCATGAATAGAGAAGCATAAACATGAGTCAAGAGAAGGACCCGGGACTTACATCATGGGGTGGTCAAAGTGATGGTTGCACTGCGACAGAAAGGGCACAGAACCCCATGGCACAGCTTTGTGAGTCATAATCTTCTCTGCTATCTATTGCCATTTCAGCACTCTGGCCTGAGAGGAAATATGGTAGTCATTGTCCTTCAAAAGTTTTGTTAATTTAATTCACTTGTAATGAGAATATTTATATTAAAACCCCCTGTGCTTAACTGTTGTATTGCACTGGGTGTTGGTTATATTTCCCTGAGTTACTATTTGCACTGGGTGCCTATTACTTTGCACTGAGGGATTTCTTTGTATAACAATGGTTCGTTCTGTTTTCCCCGTAAATTGTGTGGTGTTGGTTTCCCCCGGGTTGGCTCCTCCCTGCACCCCTCCCATCAGTGTTTCCCATTGGCTGCAGTCCCTTTTCTCTGCCCCCCTCCGCCCAGTATAAAATCTCCCTTCAAGGGCTGTTGCCCCTGTTTCTTCCCCCCTTCTGATCGTGTGTTTTTGTGCGTTAAAGCTGTGGGACTTAATTCCCTAGAAGAAAGAGCGCGTCTCGTCTTTGCTTTTGTTCTTGTTACTTTCACCAGAGTCTAAAGCTAGCTATATAGTTTTCCAGAACTGGGCAAAACCCAACACTTAACAACTGAAATGATTCCTTTGTTACATCATTAAGCCTTTTTCCTGGATTAAATGTTGATTTTCCCTGGATTTAATGTTGATTCCTGATTAAATGTTGATGTTTAGGAAGTATCATGAAAGCTCTCTTTTGTTCTCAGTTGGACTTGATGATGTTAAAGGTCTTTTCCAACTTAAATGATTCTGTGATTCTGTGATTGTGAAGCACAGTAGTGGTAGTAGCTTTTTGGCATCAGTCTGTCTTCCAGCCTTCATCTCAGAAGTATTTAGGAAAAAAAAAAATCACTTTGATGGATTGACCCAGGCTGACATCAGGTGCCCCACAAAACCACTCTATCTCCCCTACTCAGATGGACAAGGAGAGAAGATGGAACACAAGGCTCATGGGTTGAGATAAGGACAGGCAGAGCTCACTCACCCATTACCATCACAAGCAAAACAGACTCAACTTGGGGGAAATTAATTGAATTTATTACCAATCAAAATCCGAGTAGGATAGTGATAAATCCAGTTCTTAAAGTCATCTTTTTCCCCACCCCTTGTTTCTTTCCAGGTTCAACTTCACTTCTGATTTCTCTACCTCCTCTCCTGAGTTGCGCAGGGAAAAGTGGAGTATGGGTTTGCAGTCGATCACACATTGTCTCTGCCTCTCCTTCTGCTCAGGGAAAGGACTCCTCCCACTCTTCTCCTGCTTCAGTGTTAGGTCACTCCTATGAGAGTGAGTCTTTCATGGACTTTTCCAACCGGAGTCCTTCCCATGGGCTGCAGTTCTTCAGAAACTGTTCCAGCATAGGTTGCTCTCTGTCTGCACATGGCCACAAAATCCTGTTCCAGCATGGGCTTCCGACAGGGTGACAGCCTCCTTTGGGCATCCACCTGCTCTGTCATGGGGCTGCTCCACGGGGTCTGGGTGGATCTCTGCTCCACCATGGACCTCCATGGGCTTCAGGGGCACATCGGCTTCACCATGGTAGGCACCACAGGCTGCAGGAAAATCTCAGCTCTGGTGCCTGGAGCACCTCCTGCCCCTCCTTCTGTACTGACTTTGGTACCTGCAGACCTGCTCCTCTCCATTTGCATGCCTCTCTCCAGGTGTTGCTGTGCAGCAGGGTTTTTTCCCCTCTTCTTAAATACATGATCCCAGAGGCACAGCCACTGTGACTGATGGGCTTGGTCTTGGCTGNCTGCTCCTCTCCATTTGCATGCCTCTCTCCAGGTGTTGCTGTGCAGCAGGGTTTTTTCCCCTCTTCTTAAATACATGATCCCAGAGGCACAGCCACTGTGACTGATGGGCTTGGTCTTGGCTGCTGGTGGGTCTGTCCTGGAGCCAGTTGGTATTGGCTCTGTCAGGCATGGAGGAACCTTCTGGCATCGTCTCACAGAAGCCACCTCTGTAGCCCCCCACACGACCAAAAGCTTATCACACAACCAAAATATAAGCATATAACTTACCAAACTGACTTTAACAAAAGTGCTGTCCTTCAGAGTTAAAAATGCTGTAACAGTTTGTATATCCTCAAAATTGCATCTATAGAGAAATTACCTTCTTCTATATTTGGGGTAATTGTTCTGTGAACTATTCAGATCAATCGCATAGTTACAGTGAAACAGTCCCTGAGCAGTCCATAAAAAGCATGTCTGAACTAAAAATCACTCTTCACATGCCTTACAGCTAAGGCATATTTTGGTGCTTGTAGTTATTTGCCTTCTTGTGTCTTTGAATAGCCTCTTATTTTAAGAAACAAAATTACTGCTTTTAAAATAACATAAGCCAATATATTTTCCAAACTTTGATGGTGTCAGACACACCATGCTTCTGATGCGACTCTTTGTCAGGTGATAGATGAAACTGAGTTCAGCAAAGCCAGAAGTTAAAACTCAAATTCTATTCAGGTCACTAGGGCACCGGCACAGTGACTGCAGCCTGAGCTCAGTACTCTGCTGAATTGGGATCTGTGATGTGAAAGGCTACACCGAACTTTTCACAGGAATGCCGAAGTTGGCCCAGAGCTGCCCGTACTGTCAGATCAGCCCTTGGCCTGTGCAGGCACATGTCTCCTCCACGTTGTTGGTGCAGGGTGGTTCTGACATTAGTCCAGTGTATGACCCAGAAATTCCACACTCAAAACCACAGGGCACTATATTCCTACAAAAAGAAGTGGCCAATCCTGTGAATCTTCTCTCCGCAGGGGAGAAGCTGCTTGTAGGCGTTGGTCACAATCCTTGTGGCAAACTAGGGCATTAGACTCTGAGACTTTTATCTATAGGATCCCAGTAAGAGTACTGAAAATTTGTAGGGCTTCATGGCCTGGGGAGAGGCCACAGCTGCAGTTAGTCATTATATGTATGTAAGTTAATAATGAGATCTTACAGTTTGAAGCAGACCAGAGCCCATTTTGCCAGCCTCATCCTTTATTACAGAGGCCATGTGAAAAGGCACTCTTTTAAGCTAAGGAACATCCTAGACTTTAATTTTTCTCTTACTGGGTCTTTAAACAGAACAGTTTATTACCTCCAGTTAAAGGGAAAAACAGAGTTACTTGGTGTCAGCACCAATTTTATTCTACCTGTTAGGCCACTGTGACATGTAACTAGTAGGATGGGTGTTGGCAGGTAAACACAATACTGATAAAGGTTCTTGCAGTTGTGCTGGAGAAGTTGCTCCCTGTTGTGTTCATGAAGAGAGTATGTGCATCAGCAGAAGTCTGAAGGTTATGAAGAAATATTAGGAGACAAGGAGATTTGTCAGCAGCTGCTGTTTGTACAAACCTTCATAAGGGAACATTTCCATCTTTATGCACACACAGCTCCATTAAAAGCAATCATTGTTAAAAGCAGTTATGTTTATTTTGTTAGCACTGAGGTGTGAGACTGCTGTGCTCCAGAGTCTGGCTTTTGGAGTTGGGGTGGTTTGAGCGGAGCCTTAGGCACGTACTCCAGGCTTGCTTTTGCTCTCACCCTAATATCACCCTAATGCCTCTGAGGGGGCACTTCAGTATGTTGCAGTGAGGCACCCAGAGACTGGAGCCACAGGGAATTCCTTGAAGCAACACACCATCTGTTTGCCAACAGCAAACCGGTCCTGGCAGCTTCCGAGCCCACACTCAACCACATTTGATAGAGGTGTAGTCGCCAGGGACAGTAAGATTCCACAAGTGTCGCGTGTAAAGGAATGCCCAGATGAGAAGGGAAACTTTGAGAGGAAGGAGGGCCATGTCTCTCCCTTCCATTTCCTGGGAAGTGAGCTGCTGGTGGTTGTGTTGACACATTGGCTCAAGGCAATGAACATGTTGCTCACTAGCCCCAGGCTGTCTTCCACTCAGCCACAGACCATTGTGGGGTGAGTGGTGAGTGTTTGGTGGAGGACCAAGAGGGAAGGGAAGGAGAGCAAGAGGCATTACTGTGCAAATGTCTAGGGGAAGGAACACTCCAGGCTCAGGCTGATGAACAACAGCTTTAACCAGAAGCTGGGACCACATGGTCACCAGAGTCCCTTCCAGCCCAGAGGCTCTGGAACAGATTCTTTGAATGCTTGGCAGAAGGTAGATGCTCTAGAAAACCTGAAAGAAAACAAAACTTTGTGGTGGATGGGTTGACAGAGGCTTGTGGGGTTGGCAGAGGCTGGTGCCATGGCAGCAAGGTGGAGGTGGGAAGTGACATGCAAATTCATAAGGAGACAGCCTTTGTTAGCTCTCAAAGCAGAGCAGCTTAAGAGGAGAAAATGGACATTCATTAGTGTAATTTCAGACTAATAGGTGGTGCCAGACATGATTAAACTCACACTGTATAAGGCAGTGGAGCCAAAACTACACATCACCTTTCTGCAATAGGTGTTCAAAACCTAGAATTCAGGCAGTCTCACTCATGTGTCCCCTCCTTCCACATGCAGAGTACCCTGGCTTCTTGGAAACTGTTGTTGTTCTCAGTTCCCCAAAGTGCACATCTATTTGTCATGATTTTTTGCACATTTTAATAATTCACATTGCGAATTATAATTATGGCTATTAATCCAAGGAATATAAGTGTAGAAAGCTGCTGTGCCTTGCTGAATTTTTTCCTCTCAAATTATACCTACAGTAAATCTGAATTTGATCCTTCTTTATAGTTGTAAGATTCTTTCTTTAATGTATGTTCTGAAACTGCACACATAGCAGATTTTTGTTCTTATCTATGCAAAGATCTATTCCCATGGACTTTGAGCAACATCAGCTTCTTGCTTAATGTCTGTCAGTCTTTTAAAGAAAATTTACAGTTTTGCAGAATAGGCATACTTGCTTTCATTGCCTACTACTAGTAATATCTTACTACTGATATTAGTTATTCAAATGGGGCATTAAATTTACACAAATTCTTCATGGTCATAAAATTTTCTGGAAACATCAGGTGGCCTCACAGATGTTCAAATGAATAAAAAGAAACTAGGAAAGGTCAACAGTGTGAAGAAAAGACAGAGAAGGCACAGAACTGTGTGCCTAATCCTCAAATGTGTGCAATTCGGCAGTTTAAGCCATCCCTTCTGCAGCACCAGAAGAAACAAACACAACATTTAGGGAAAAATAGGTTTCTTTTCGAGAGCAGGCCATGGCACATACTGCCATTCTTCTTCCTCATTTGCTCAAATTGCTTTTAATGCTGAACTCACAGTTCCTTTTTCAAAACCATGGCATTTGGAGTCATTCAGGTGTAATCTGGATCTGGAATGAAGTAGTAATTTATAGCAGCTGTTTATGTGTTAACGTCAGGTCATTTTGTAGCGAGATTATCTACACATATTCTAGGCTCTGAAAAAGAAACATTTCATCTCTAAAGAATAAAATCAATAAGGAGCTATTAATTATAACTGTGCTCTACAGTAGAAAGACCATAGGTTCAAAATATTGAAAGAGGGGCTTGAGTCTTAGAACCAATCTTTTAGCCATGGCATGGGGAACTCTGAACCACACACCCACAGGATACACAGTGGATATCTAGGAGCTGCACTGATGGAGGATGCTGAGTTGCAGGAGATTTATATCATCATTTAACCAGAATTTCTTTGGTAGCTGAGTAGACCTCCCATTTTGGCTCCATAGACAGCCCTGAAATAATGCAGGCAGAAGCACTGGGCTTTTTCTTGCAGAGTTTTGCTGTTGAATTGGAAGGGGCCAATCTCTTGTGTTTTATCATCTGCCTGGATCGTCTGAATTGGAAGGCAGCTATAATAAAATGTTCTGAGCTTGATTTAGGGAGCTCCAGTATAAGTCTTGTTCCACTTTTACTGTTTGATTTTTGCTGCAAAACATTTTCTTACTGTGCTAGTTTTGGCTTGGATAGAATTAATTTTCTTCACAGTAGCTGGTGCTGGGCTGTGGTTTGGATTTTTGCTGTAAATGGTGTTGATAACTCAGGGATGTCTTTGTTACTGCTGAGCAGGGCTTACACAGAGCCGAGGCCTTTTCTGCCACTCACCCCACTCCACCAGCGAGGGGACTGGGGGTGCACACGGAGTTAGGAGGGGACCCCAACTGACCACAGGGATAATTCAGACCATATGGGATCATGCTCAGCGTATAGAGCTAGAGGAAGAAGGAGCAAAGAAGGGACATCTGAAGTGACGGTGTTTGTCTTCCGAAGTAAATTACATATGTGATGGAGCCCTGCCTTCCTGAGGATGTCCATGGAAAGCAGTGAAAGAATTCCTTGTTTTGCTTTGCTCGTGCATGCAGCTTTTGTTTTCCCCTTCAACGATGTGTATCTCAAGCCATGAGTTTTGTCACTGTTTTGATTCTCTCCCCATCTCACTAGTGGGGAGGAAGTGAGTGTCTGCGTGGAGCTGGCTTCATTGGCAGCTGGGGTTAAACCACACACTTACATAACAGATGATATTTCCCATAGCTTAAATCTTAGCATGTTTAGACAATTAAACACATTTTTTTGAATCACTTAAGAAAGTGATTCCTAAGAAAGAAAACAATAACAAAAAATTGTCTGGATGGAAATTAAATGGATGTTTATCTCTGATAAAACAAGCATACCAACAAACAGGAACATTTTGAACCCATTCAAATGTTCAGCTTTTCCTGTAGGTTAATTGCAAAAGGAGAAATATGATTTTAAAGCCATCTAAATGTATCTCTTTCTGGAGGCATTGAAATAATTTATTTACTTTTCCAACATGAAAACAATTAATTAAAATATCAAATATTTCAGTATTTTTATAATTCTGTTCTTTTTGGTTTAACTGGAGTGTATTGCTAAATTCAGCTTCAAATTCTATGTTTCTGCACCCAGCACCACCTTCTTACCACACAGAAATTAATTTTTCAGCTAGGTCAGCAGAGTAACCCGAGCAGAGTAACAACTGCACTCTACCTCCTGGTATTGCCTTGTGAGTCCCTAATTATGTGTGATGCTCTCTGTAGTACAGAACTAGTCCAGCTCATGTACAGGTTTAATTTTTCAGAAAATATTTCTTCTCTTTCACTCATGTTCAGATCAATCTTTTACCCCAAGCATGGACTTTAATGAAGAGCTTGCATTGTTCTGCTAAGGTAAAAGGTAAAGTCTGTGTGTGCCTGGCTGTCAGCAATAGTGCAACATGCATCCCTCGAGGAGAGCAGTCAGCAGTTCTTAGGAATGTTTCCTTGGGTCTTTTGGGCTGACTGCTTGGCAGCCCTTTCAATTAGGAAACTAATGCAGTGGGGATGGACATCTTGGGAAACAAAACTTAGTCTGGAAACTCTCATCCCTGGTTGTTTGAGGGGGTGACTCAGAGCCCCTTCATGAAATCTTATCATGCTCTAATCTAATTTAGCAGTTCCCTGACTCAGAGATTGCTGGAACAATATGTCAGAAAAGCAGTAATTACTGCCCCACACCTTGTCACACAGGGTGGTTAATGATCACTGAAATTAGAAACCAGTCCAGCACATTTTCCACTGGTAGCAATAGAGATTCAATAAATCTTTTATGTATGATAGCAAACAACCTCCATCATTAAAACAGTTGTTACTCTATCTTTTTTCTTTTTCATAGGCCAATTTTTCAGTTGTGAATTACACTGCAGTCTTGAAAAACTTCCTTTGGGAAACAATTTAAGCAACTATTTGGGTCTGATGCCTTCTTTTTTCTTACACAAGCCACCCACCCACAATTTCCTTAATAAAGGACATCACATTAATTCATAGAAATGCAAACCTTTCCTATGCTAATGTCTTCTTAACAAGAGAAACAGAAGTCTTCTGAGTAAAAATTGAACAAGAAGCCAAGCCAACCCTATGCTCCAATATTAGTAATATTACAGGTTCCTCTTTCTGAGCTTTACCAAGGGGTCTCACAGCCACACCACAGAGTTAAGACCAGCAGCTGATCAAGGCATGGTTCAGTTGTCATGTGGCTCTGGAATTCAAAGGAGAGAACAATTACAGCAACCTGGAGAATGGTTAAGGGATTAAGGAAAAAAATTCCAAACAACCCAATCTGTTAAATGCAATCCAAGGTGTTTATTGTAAGTTTCATTAGTGCTGCTAAATGTAGATTCTGGAGAACTGGAGATTGGCTGCTGGAGATCTGGAATATTTACGTGTTGTATGCAAGAGTTGAAGCACCTCTTCCCTCACATCTGTGCCTAGCACACAGTTGTCTCCAGGAAAAGAATATCCTTTATTTTTCCTGTCAGATGCAGGACCATTCTGGTCACACCTCAGCAATCAGTGCAAGGAAGAAATCCTAATGTGGAGTACGTATTAGGGCATGTGTAGCTTGTTTCTCAGGTTCTTGTTTGCAATGACCCTCTTGGTGCTGAAGGCAGTGTGTGCCACTTATGCAGCTGCTTCCAAAGGTGGCTTGGGTAGAAGCATAGATATTGAGAGACTGGGATATACTGACACCTTTGGATGGGGTAGGGAAGAGTGGAATGTTCATTACAGACTATGTACCAAAGAGGCTTTCCTGCCCCTCAGTGTGAAAAGGGAATTTTGATGAGCTGCCCAGTATGGCTGCTGGGACCAGGAGGCTTTGGAGGTGTCTACTCTGACACCAAATGATGGCATGACAGGACTCTACACCACTGTGCAAGAACCCTGAAAGTTCCCTTTTGCCATGCACAGCTCACTCTGGTTTACAGCTGCGCTGGCAGCAGAGCAGCTCACAGCTGAGTACCAGAGGAGCTGATCTGAAAAACACCTCCTGAAGCAGTGACCCACAGACACTTCCACAGAAGACTGTAGTAATCTCCTCCTGTTGGCAGTGGAAAGAGAAGCCCTCAAGTTGAAAAATGATCTGATAGAGGCAAGTCTGTGTCTTCCCCTTCCTTTAGTGTATGCAGGAACTCTCCGGGAAAAGTAACAAGGAAATACTGAGTATTGCATTAGTAGTAGACAGGTAATATTCAGCTTCTCTTTGCTGTAACAGCAAATCCAGTTGGTAATGTGGAAGAGATGATCTCCAGCCACACAAGATGTTAACTTGAACGTGACATCCTCTTGGGCTCAGTTCCTGACCAAGTAAAGCCATGCTGGTAGAGTTCCTGAAAACAGCACCAGCAAGAAGTATCAAACTTCCCCCTCTGTTAAATGAGGGACAGAATTCCAGCAACATCTCTGGTTCAAGGCTGGGGTTAAGATCCCAAGAAGACAATCATGCTGGGAGCATTTTAGTTATATTGGCCAGGGTGAAAAACCCCTGATATTTCCTATCCAACCTTTGCAATTATTTATACAAGCTCTGATATTTTGCAAAACGAAGGGAAGATTATTTCTTGTGTTTGCAGAGTTTGCACAGGGAGAGCTCCAGCTCTCTGTTTACCACTGAGTCACCAGCTTAACATCAACTTGACCAATCCACGTTAAGCCGCAGCCAGTTACTTCCACCTCAGCGGCAGCAGTTCCCTGTCACTGCCAGCTAACTCCTGGCACAGCTCTGCAAATACTCTTCCCACATGGCAGACAGAAAGTTCCTGCTGGTTTAGGACCAGCTCTTACTGTAGCTGAAGCAGCTTATGGTTTTTATATACTAGTTGTCATCCAAATTGTCTCAGTGGCTATTAATTTTAACTTTACATGCTAAAGTGGCTTGTGAGGTGCAGGATATAGAAAAATAGGCTAAATCAATTTCTGCTTTGAATGGATGATTTGTATTTAAGAATGGGTTCAACTGAGAACAGAAATGCAACCATACAGTGTATCTAACTCAGAAAGTCTCAAAAATTTAGGCCCAGGTACAAGGGAAGTGCATCTAAAATACAGCTTTTCCCTTTCTAAATATACATCATTTTCATCCTCAATTTTCATAGTAGTTCACTTTCGGCTCTTGGAACAGAGGTTGAGCCTGTAATTATCAAATTATGCATGCCCTGGCTCAGGGTAGAATGAGGCTGGAACTCCCAAGGGATGTGAGACAGTTGCTCAGCACCCATTACAGTTTCCCTGACACTTAGGAGAATTAGTGCAATTAGAAATTGCAAGACACAGGAAATTCTCAAGCTGACTCCAGGAATCCATGCAGGCTAATTTTAATCTTCCTGAATGTAGGTTTTCCTGCAGAACAGAAATCTGGGAGCAGATGCTGTCCTAGAGAGTTCAGATATTTTTCTTGGAAGAAACCCTACGCTCCTGTGAAATAGTTAGCGGGAGTCTGATCCATCTCTCCTTTCTGTAAACATCCTAGTGTTTACAGCAACATCACAATGTTAAGTATTACTGTACCAAATCCAGATGTCCCAACTCATAAAAACTTCTATGAAGGCAACAGGAATTCTTCTGTGGATAAGGCAAGCTGCAGCTTGCTCTAGATGGATGTAATCAGAGCCAGAGTTTACTCTCAGTTGCACTGTCATGAGCACAACAAAACTCCATAAAGCTCCAGATTTACAGTGGACTGACTGACAGCAAAACATGTTCCTAGATACTGAAACATACCCAAAGGAACAAACTTGTTTGAACATCTCATTGGAAATGGCCAGTAGCACACGTTACCTTTTGATCTTTCACTCCAGTTGTGACTTCTTAGCTTTTAACTGTTCGAAGTCTAGATTTTCACTTTGGCATATTTTTGTTCTATTAACACACCATCTTCCTTATTCAGGATACCATGGATCCAAAGCAAAAGCATCTTCCATGGATCCATGGAAGCAAAGGAAAACTAGGTGTAGCAATAATTTTTTTATTGTGTGTGCTAGAAGGAAAGCTAATTGCTTTCTCCCCCTAGGCATTACCCACTTTGCTTATTGCAGTTCTACTTCACACATGTCCGTTTCCATCCTCCCTGGATGAGGATTCCCGGTCCCAGTCATGCACTCACAGTTCCTTAAGCCAAGGGCTCTCTGCAGGGGCTTGCACAATTGACACAGGGACCATCAATGCAATATCAGCCAGGAGAGAGTCAGGAGCCAGATTTGGACTCAGCTTTCAGTCATATGCCACAGGTAATCATCCTCACCTGCCCAAAGCCAGAAGGACTTTTTGACTCCTTCCCAGTCAAACCTCAATATGGAAATGGATGTTTTCAGGGTGATTCCATTGAAATCTTCCCTTTCCTTTCTGACCCTGTACATGATATTACAGTGTTTGGGGCAGAAGAAATATCTCTCTCTTGAGCAAGGTGTAAGTGTACTTCATTAGTAGGAGTGCTGGTACAGGTGATGTCATAAGGTGCTCTCACCATAACACGTTGTAATGAAAGCCTGCATCTCACTCACACCAGCTACTGAATCAACAAGACTCCACTGTGGACTTTCTGTGCAATCATCTTTTAACAACTGCACCTCAAAGAGCCTTGGTGCCTTCACCTTACATACTTAACACTTTGCTATTTGTTGCGAAGTGTAACAGATGTATAAAAGCCTTGATCAATGGGTGCAGTATTTTTGACTGGTGTCCTGCCTTTTTGATAAGAAAACTTTATCTCCTGCCTATTTACACGATAAGTACTTCAGCATATCAGGTCATAATGTGCTCTGGTCTGTTAATAGATATAGTGTTTTTCCCAAGGTCACACGTTTTTCCACATTACTGTTAGAACTGACACCTCTTGAGGAAGACTGCCTGGCTGCTCAGTGCAGGATGGCTGTCGAAAGCTGTCAGCCGAGTGTGGGGGACATGGAAGACAATCCTGCTCTGCCTGCACACAACACTCAGCAGCAGGGAGCATTGCAAGGAACCCAGTAAGTCACAAGAGCCTTTGTAGAGCTGCATCAATATACAATAAATACCACAGTAAGAGCAGGAACAGGATCCTGTTGTATGCCAGCAGGCACCATGTGCGACAGCTTGTGCTGAATGGCTCCAACACCAGCGTGCTAGCAGCTCTGGGCATGCAGGCAGCCCAGGAGCAGCACTGTGCCAGTGCTGGCTGCCCCTGGCCCACGTGGGAGAGCCTGCTCCACCCACAGAACGGGGGAGGCTTCAGCTCCATCTCCACTCCGCTGCCATTTGGCTTTGGGCAAGTACCTTCACCACCCTCACATCCTTTGCAGCTTCTGTGCAGTGTGGTGGCAGGTTATCCCTCCCCGTATAACTGCTCCACAGACCATTTAACTCCAAAAATATCCCATTTTGGATTTGTACTTTGTATATTCCACTTGTACAGTGCCAGGAAAAATAAGGCCCTGCTGCAGTGCTGTCTTAAAGATACCTTTTTTCAATATAACTTCTCATGCTTTGTCAAGAAGTTTGGTTTTATGAAATGTATGAGTTATTTTCTTTATTCTTTATGTTCTATCTAGGTATAACTAAGAGCACTTTTGAAAAATATTTTATTAAAATTTGAAAATCTTAAAAGGAATTTTAAACAGTAAGACATGAACTGCAATCCACCAAAGGGCCAAAGAGGTCTCCTAATTATACCACTCTCTTAAAAATAGTTTGTATATATTTGGATTGACTAGGACTGATTTACAGTTCTAGGAAGGAAGATATGATACAACTGATCCAACAGATAACTTTATCGAGGAGATGTCACAGGCCCGGTCTCCATGCAGCAGGAGAGTGTAATGAAGAATTGCTGTAGGGAAGAGTGAGCTGTTTCCAGAAGTCAGCAGTTTTGGAGCTGGCTTCAACCAACCACATTAGAAAGAATAATTATGGACCCCTGTGCTTCTACATATATTGTAACTGCAGTTTTGAATAGCAATTATTTACACATACAGAGCATTCCTATCAATCGATACTATTTAACAGGTAATGTCTATCAGATAATTCAGTTACATACTAAGGAATGAGAACACAAATGTTTAAGCACTGTCTCTCAGAAGGGGCACCAGCTATTTTTCCACAAACCAGGAAGATGGAAAGAAAATGTTACATCAGTCAGTATTATTTCAGTAGCAGGGCAATTTAAGACAAAAAATTATGTTCACAAAGGCTTTGAAATAGCTGCAAAGCTCAAGAGACAATATGATGTAGTTTTGAGAGCAAACTCCTAGTGCAAAAGAAAGGCTATTGACAGGAATGTTAAGTTACTCAGAGACCAAGAGAACATAAGGTTGTACATTTATCCATACCTGATAATTTTCAAATAAAAATTTAGCTTTGCTACTTTCTAAATAAATTATTTATTGAAATTACTATAGCTATATAAAGCCAGGAAACACAGAGGAAATCAAAATACTCATTTCTTGGCTTATCATCCAGGAATTTCAGTTTTGAAATATAACTGAACACTGCTCTTTTCTCTCCTGTTGGGTCATTTCTAAAAGTCACTAACTTGCTGCTGCAAAAGCTGATTAGTTTCAGTGTTCTGTAACTTGAACAATTAAATTACAGGACATGAAACTGCTTGCAAATCACTGGCAAAGTATCTGTTAATATGCAGTTATATGAAAGAAAACATTTTCTATCAAAATGTGTGTAATTACAGATTTAAATCCAGGGTTGTGGCTTTGGACTTTAAAACCTCTCCATAGAATTAAAGGCCCCAAAAAATGGCCAAACGGTGTCCTGTGCCCAACAACAGGATTCCTAAAGTCCAGAGTGAGTGAAACTTTAACACTACGCAAAAATGTTTCCTCTCTATTTTAGAATCAAATCCCCCAGGACAGGGCTGGACACCCCTCTCTACCATTCCCCCACTCCCACATTTGTCTTCTGTGTTATAGCAGCAGCAGCTGTAACTAAGCAGAAGTAAAACGTCCCTCACTTCATTTGCTTTTTCTACCCCTTTGGTGTTTCATGTCCTCTAATTCTATTCTAGAGGCTTTTAATGAGAGCTGTAAATGATTCAGGGTCACTCACCTTTGTTAAAAAAAAGTAACAGAAAAGAAATACACGCTCTGCAGGGCTCCATAAGGCTCCACAGGGAAAAAAGAAAAGTCCTAATGAGCAGTGGTAGCTTGTTGATGAAAGAAGTGTATGTTAAGAATTCTAGAAGCTTTACAGAGAATCTATGCTTACAAGATGTTTGAAGATTACAGTACACAAAAGGAGAAATTCCCTAGAAATACCCATAGCATGTCCCTCATTTGACACAACTGGCTCAAACCTTGGGCAAGATTTCTCAGCACTCGTTTCCCTGCACAGGAGGACTGGGTTGGCTGGGCTTACTGCCTTTCATCCCCAGTGCAGGTGTTCACAAGGTGCCGAATTTCCCAAGTGGCAATTACAAAGTCCACTGTCTTGCCCCTTCAGAGACACTTGTTAATTTACAGCAGAAGTGATTACTTACTTGCCTCTATTAAGCAAAAGTTGCCTGTTTGGTTCAGGGAGGTTAATCTATAAAAGTATATATTATAAGTGTGAACCGTTATCCTTCAAAAATCCACAGCATACCTTTGACTAGGGAATACTATGACTTAGGTGCACATTAAAACACATCCCAGGGGCTAAAACTTTTCAATATTCCCATTTGTTCAACCACTGCAAAGCCCTGTGTGTTCACAGCCCAAGAACTTTCAGTAAGAAAGTGACTAATATCTCAGATCTTGAACACAAAAATGTGCCACTGCATTTAGATGAACATTTAGCTTCAATGAACAGGCTATACATGCAATCTTTCACCCTTTGTTTATTCATTGTTCATATCAGTGACTCATTCCTCCCACAGAAAAATCAGCAGAAAGGCACTCAGAGGAACACTTTACAACTATTCCTCATTCTTCCCCCTCAATCTTCTCCCATCTTCTCCAACTCCATCTAGTACAGATTCTATCTCTGCTGCAGCATGTACAACAGCACTAGATATGAATGCATCACCTGGTCTCAGAGATATCCCCTCCATCTCTTTTCTGACTGATGGTGAAGTGCTCTGGGTTTTCTACCTCTGTGACAGGAATTGTAGGATAGAATGTCTTTTAACCACATCTGCTTACAAGAACCAACAACGGGGGCAGCAGTTACCTGGTGTAATCATGTCCACAATTTCTACATTGCTGCACTAAGATTTTGTAGAAGACTAGAAGAAAAACAACACATTTCAATAATACTTGGTATAATAAATATAATTTACGTTAAACTAGAAGTCGGTAGTTTCCTGGGTCTTCCCGCATGTCCTTCTTGTAAACTGGAAAAACATTAGCTAGCTTCCAGTCAGCAGGGACCTTCCCAGACCTTTGGTAGATGATCAGAAAGGGTTCTTCCACACCATACACCAGCTCCTTCAGAATGCTGGGATGAATCCCATCAGGCCCCATGGACTTGTGAACATTCAGCCAGTACAGCTAGTCCCTTACAATTTCAGCATTCACAAATAGAAAGTCACTGTTCTCACACTTGTGAACCTCCATCTCAGTAGACTCCAAGAGTGACAAGGCAAAATTCCATCAAGGAAACAAGAAAGGCAGTCTAGATTTTCTTCTTTAAACAAATGACATAGTCAAGAGAAAGTCTGACAAATGAAGATCATCTGTTAGCATAAGGAAGTGACAATTCATTGCAACATAATATGAATCCCATTAGCTGATTTGCTCCCACAGGATAGGAGGAAAAATAGCATAAAACTCCCCACAACTATCTAAGCCAGCCTACACCAATAATTTACATTTTGAGACACCCTATAAGCAGTCAGACCTTATACTTGGTAGAATTTATAAAGGTAATTTCTACCCAATGTGAAGGCTGCTATCAAACCAAGAGATGTCATGGAAACAACGACACCTGTTCCTCAACTGATAAAATTTGGTTTGTGTCCAGTTCAATGAATGGGGCTGGGCACTTGCTTGTGTAAGCTCTATAAATACACAAAGCAAAGGAACTTGGAAGTTAGCCCTGGAAGGCTGGTATCTTGCACATAGAAGAAAACCAAAGCAGAGGTTTCCAAGTATCTCACAATCCAATTTTCTAAGAATTATTCTAGTACTTAGAAACCCTATGTCATCTATGCCAGTGACTTAATTCCATAACAACATTTGAAAGCTACAATTTCAACCACCTGTCCTCTTTACACAGTGTATGACTGTAGAATACAGAGTGCCTACTTGGGACTTGAATCCAATACTACCGTGAATCAGTAGCTACCTATTCCTTCCTCCTTCTGTAAAGAACAGAAGTCACTGGATATACTGTGATTTGTGAGAGTGGTTCAGGTGCACTTTATGAATTCCAAAACTACAGACTTGGCAAGTAAAAACTTGTAAGCCTCACTGCTTACTCAGTAAGTAGATTATTTGGGTCCTTTTGTCCTTCAAGCTGTATGATATAAAACCAGATACATAAAAGTTAACAGACTGAAATTCAGTACCTGATCCTACAGTGGTGAAGAATAGGGGTAAATAAAAATATAATCAGTACAAAAAAAGAATTTATATCAGGCTACAATTCTCTTTACCTCAGATACTCTTCCTGTGATACAGTAAGATAGTTTTAGTGTAGCCATTTTATGGATTTATAACTCTTTTACTCTACTTCCACTGGCCAAACACAAACATTCTTTATAACAAACTGAGCAAGCTGGGGGTGGGTGGAGGGTGGGATGAGATGACTGACACAGAAAAAGACACAGGCAGAGGGAGAGACAGATGTCTTGCACCTTATTTTTTTCTCCATTATGAGATCCATTTCATCTACATTTATAGCATATAATCTTGTAAAGAGCTCACTTGTTTCAGGGAACCAAAAAAAGGAAGAAAAAAAAAAGCACTGGCACAGTGGCTTTGTAACTCACCTTTCAGTCTAGAGAAAAGCATAGCATACAGATTTTAAGCAGTAAATCTTTAGATTAAACTTCAGAAATAGGCTTTATTTAGAGCCAGACAAACCCCTAGATTTCTAGGTTTTCCTTAGGAACTCATCTAATTGCATACACCTTGGAAGAGCAATAAATTTCAAAGTTAATTTTTTTCTTACACTGGTCAGTGCAAGATTGACCAATACAGACCTTTTTCTCTCCAAATTAACTGAAGCACAGTTTTAACTGAACAAATAATTCTGTGACTCCTGAAAGAGATAAAGTAGTCGTAAGGATGGCAAAAATGGATGGAAAGAGCGCAGCACTGTTTGTGTCAGAAGAGACAGTGGTAGAGAGCTGTTAGCTTGTCCCTGGCTACTAGTCTAGACAGAATTTTACAGGAAGATTTATGTCTAATTATGGGTTTAACCAGACTCAACTATTTTTTATCTCTGTAGGATTCCACTCACAGATAACTCTAATACATCTGCACACACTGGCAGACGTGTGGTTTGGAAGGCCTGTCTCACAAAAAGCATCATCAACTTTCTCCAGTCCTTCATATGACACTTGAATATGCAAGAGAAGACTGAGGTAAATATTCTTCTGTGGTACCTGACCTGCATGAAAATTGTAGTATATCCTGGACTTTCAGTAGTATGTTAAAAAATTACTTAACAGGTTAAGATGTAAACCTATTCCTGGGACAGGCTGATTTAGAGAGCAAATGGGAATCTTAACTTACAAATTCTCTTAAAGATCCTCAGTGACATTAACAGAGCTCAATTTAACACCAGAAGTTTAACACCTCAGTTTCCAAGATGATCATATTGTGTGGTTCAAGAAGTTCGCTATTTGCATCAGGCTTTTACAGATACAAAAATGACAGCTCTGTTCTACAAGGCACTGAACTTTATATACCATGAGAAAACCTGTCCCAAAATCCTCACTAACTACAATCAAAAAAACCTCTTAGTGCTCTTTGTCATGGAAATTAAAGAGATTAAAAGTCAGCACTGAGGTCTTTGGAAACAGCTGAAGTCTCATTTTTCAAGGGACTCACTTCACTGTATAAGTAATACTGTTAACTTGGATCACGTTTACATGTTTTAGCAAGAGAACACATGAGAATCTGGTACATGACTCTGATATGTCCACACAAATGTTATGTAAACACTTCAGACAGTATTTATAAGTTTTTGTCTTCTGTGGGAAATCCCATTTCTATGAGTATACTGGAAGTCTTAGGATAGGGCAGACTTTGTTCTCAGCTAAGATACTGTTTTTCAGAAGTTTTTGATAGAGAGCAAAACCATGACAGCACCATGAAAACAAGCTTATTGTGCCTTGGTAAGAAAAAAAGCACTGCAGATGTACAACCTACACCCTTAGCAGGACAAAAAAGGAAAAAAAAAGAATTAATTTCATGAGAAGTCTCTTAAGATGTCTGAAAGAAAAACCTTTGTCAAAGATACTAAATATTGCAAAGAATGGAAAAAAACATTAAAATCAGTCTCTGTGTTTAGTATTATGTAAAACTTGAAGAACTCATTTTACTACTGACACTGGCTATATAACTAATGGTTCAACCTTCCAATTTCAAGAGGTGCTTTAACACGACTCATGCACATATTTTAATGTAATACCTCCATAATTCTGGGTGCTGTTCCTCCAAAGCAGTCAGGAGAGCACCTAGAACCAGATTTTCTGGCATTCCATGCTGTTATATGAGTATAAAACAAGGTAAGCCAGGACTAAAGACTCATGCAGTGCTTGATAAGAAGCCATGCTTTTGGTTAGGAATTCAAAAGCCACATATTTCTAAATAAACAATGAAACCACCATGTTTATATAAATAAGCCCCATGCCTTAAGATTTTAGCCTTTATATTAGTTCATAACTCTGAACTCCATATAAAGTGTTAACTACTGTCTTCACATTTTGGTCAGACAAAACAATTCCTCTAGGCCTAAAACTCAAGGACATCCTACAGCCTTACACCCCGAAAAGTATCAAGAAAAGTGAATTAGGGTGGAGCAAACTGGGAGAATACAACTTCATTACCTGAAGCTGTAATTGGAGGATTAACCCCCTGATTTGTAAACAGACTAAACTTATATCTGTCTGGAAAACTCGTGACCATTGTCCATTTTTGGGTGTAGCCACTTGGGAAGGCTTCATGTGCCCTTAATATACCTGAAAGCCCTTTGTTAAATATATCACTTTTATTCTTTTAACTTTGTCTGGCCTCTGTTTCTAGGTAAGCCCAAAAAAGGCACCAAGCCAAAAACAGGAAGAGGTTGAGAAACCTCTCATAGCTGACATTTTTCAGTTTGCCTTTCTGTCTTCACACATTCATTGACAACTATTCTTCCCACATCTAGTTAATGAAAATGGGAGCTATGAATGTAAACACTATGTGCTTCCACAGTTTTTAGCACAGAATTATTATTTCTCAGAGTGAATAGCAGCTTCTTGTGCAGTCACATTGTGTCATACAATATCAAAATTATCAGAAGCTGATGAGGAAATTGGAATGTTGCTGTGCTCAGTGTTCCTGGAGTGTCTGTATAGCATGATCTCCAGTACACTGTAAAATAATTTAGGCTGGAAGGGATCCATGGAGGTCATCTGGTCCAAAACATCACACATAGCAGGACCAACTTCGAAGGTGGATCAGGTTGCTTAGTTATTTGAGTTCCCAGTATGTTCAATGGTGGAGATGTCACAGTTTCTGTGTTAACTGCTTGATTAATATTATCTAAAGAAGAGTCTACTATATATTCCATTTCTTTTGCTGCAAACTGAGGGAAGTAGCCTGTTGCTTATGCATAAACATTTGCCCACTTGCTAAACACAAAATTGTGTTTAACACCAACTGCATAACTGAGCTCGCTTCTATTGTAATACCTTCAGAAATTAATGTTATGTAAATGCACATCCGTACTCAGCGCCAAAAGGCTTAAAATGTATTGTGCTTACCTTCAGCAGTCTGAAAGTTAGCCTAGATTTCTTTTCCAAACTATCTACTGTCAAAGATGGAGTAGAGTGTTCTTGCATAACTAAAGATGAAGCTTCACAAAAGTTCCATTTCTCTCCACACTTTTTCTAACTTAGACCAAGCACCTAATAACTAGCCTGCCTACCATAATTTCATGTATTTTGTATATTTAGACTGCTGCATCTTTAAGGAGAAGAACTAGAAAAAAAGATCAGGGTGAAACAATGCACAGAAACACCAAATAATTACAAATTGATCAGCAGTGTAACCAATTAATTTTTGAAAATTCTGTAGCAAATGCTTTTCTTGTTTTTTCAGGGAGAGCACTTAGTCACAGCTTCATGTGAAAATATGTACAGTAAGTTCAAGTCTTTAACTGATCACCAGACCAACACACATACAAAAAGCATAATTTAATCATCTTTTTGCTGTAAGCATTAACAATGAAATATTTAATGTCAGAAGTCTTTATGAATATGTAAAAGCCTAATACAAATATCCAAACTATCAGTAAACATTTGTAATTTGAAGTGTTAACAGTAAGACATTTAATAACTCTGCATTAAATCTAACAAGCCTTTTCTAGAAGAATATTAATTTACAGTCATTCTTTCTAACAACTCTTTGTACAATAAAAAAATTAGATTTGTATTTTTCTGCTTCCCTTTCCCACCCAACCACCCACATAGTTTTGCTCTCAGACTGAGCTACTAGGGTAAAAATCCTCTCAAGAAAGAGTCCAAGATCGCAGTTTTAGCATCCAGCTCAAATGCTCTTTGGGAAAAAAAAAAAATCCATGTTTTTGTATAATGTGCAAAGTGCAACTTTTATCCAGTGCCATCAGAAGTGTGTGCTGTTATGAATGCCATCAAAGAATAAATCAGTAAAACTTAAGACTTCTTAATTTCCAATTGCTCTCTTAGAGACAAATGTTAGATAATTTATACAGGAATGACAGATCAAGTGGATTTTATCCTGGTGCTTACTGGGTCTGGTACTTTCCAATTTCATTAAGTCAAACCAATGTTTTTACTCAAGTTCTTCAGTTTCCTCTGTAAAAAGGTCAGCCAAATCTGCCACTGTCAATACTGAGGCTTCTGACTGTTTCATGGAAGAGCTCGTGTGGCTGTGGGAAAAAATTGTATGCAGGCATCAGAGAAAGAACCAGTGTAAGTAATGAGCTGTGTGCACTGAAGACAGAGCACACAGTTCAGAATCAACACCTGCTCAACTTTGCAGCTCAGCAGGAAAACACACCTTCTGTCCAGGAAAACACATACACTCATGAGCTACTGCTCTTGCACATTCTAAGTAACATAAGAAGTCCATCTACTGTCCCCAATTGTGGTCAACACCAAACACTGCAAAGGCAGCAGAACATGGGATAATCTGCTTTGACCTCTTAACATTTAAGGGGTTTGCTTCAGCTTCCAAGCATGAGATTTAATAGTACTTTCAAAACATTAGCCCTCATGGGGTCATTCACCCACTGTACATTTATCCAAATTTTATGTGCAAAATAGTGCTAATTCACAGATAAGGAGAATCGTTCTTTAAGAGCTAAAACTGAAATCTTTCATAACTACAACCAAAGATGTGCATGTAATTTTTAGTTTCATAATTGGTAACAGGCAAAATTTCCTTAAACTAAGGCCTCCTCTTAGATTTGTCATGTGTATACCATCTAGTTAAAAGCTACAAACTCCTTAAACACTGTCTGCAAGTGTAAGTGCACCCCTACACTATTTACATGGAATGTAAATAGCATTTTTGGCCCCTCTCCAATCCATCACTGCTTATAGATTTTGGAAGGATAAACCACAGTGAGAACTGCTTTCTGTGTCTGCACACCAGCCTGGTGTATGACTTAGCATCTGGGCAATGCCTGCATGGATTGTGAAACCAAGGAGCGGGACACAGCACCATCAGAACAAGGCTTGTAGGATTAAAAAAATAACAAAAGAAAGAACCCACGTCCTATGTTAGAGTTTATAACAAACACTGTTGCCCTAGTGGCAGGCTTAGTATTACTCCATCAATTGCAATGGTCTTATACCAATGGAAATAGGTAAACTGAAAAGATAAATAATATCATAATGCATAATTTATTACTTGGGCTTTTATGAAATAAAATACACAAAACATAACCAAAATATTTTCCAGAGAATTAAAATATCTTAAGCTTCTAGTTACTGGAACCAGGTTAAAACATTTGAAGTCTTAAAACTGTTTTGCCAATAAAAACAGTTTGAAGAACAGTTGAAGTTATATAGAAGATATACATTCCTAACCACAATAAAAGCATGGTGGAGAACCACCTTTTCATTTTCAGTGCAATAATGACGTTTTAAAAAAATTCAACACATACCTTCTATCTACAGTTTTCAGCATAGTCTGCATTCTCTCTTCTATTGTTGCTTTTATCAGGAATCTATGAACAATTGTAGATCTGAATGTGTTAAAAAAAAAGAGAAAATGCCACCATAACTGAGTAAAGTTGTACTGTTACTGCCAAAGTTTGTAACTGTGCTTTTGTCTCATACTATTTCTATTAAAAGTGTTGAAAATATGCCTCTGTTTTTTACGAAATAAATGTTAGAAGTGATTAGCAACTTCCACTGGCATTTCAGAGTGCTTAGTGCTTCCCTGTAAACACACTTACATTTTACTGATCACTAAATGAACTAAAATCCTATTGTAGGTACAGGGCAAAGTTCTGCTTTCTATGTTCTTACTAGAAACATTCCTCCAGAGCCTAAAGAAAAAAGAGTTGTTCCCACTGGTTATATATACAATATTCATACTTCATTATCACAAATTATTCCAAGAGACAAGAGCTCAATGTGATGGATAATAAAACTCAACACCCAGAGTTTTAATAATATTATTTTTGAAAACAACAAAATATTACAATTTTTAAAAAAATAAGTCAGTAACTGTAGTCAGTAAACACTTGTAAAATAAAAAACCCAAAATGTCAACAAACATACCACAAAATAACAATTCCATTTATGAAATAAAATTTTGAAAAAGAAAGCAGTAATTTAGAAAAGTGACAGGCACCAGAAAGTGAAATGGAAAAAAGTCAGATCCAAAGACAAAAATGAAAAAGCACCCCATGCTCCCTCGTATAAACATTTTTCAAGGTAAGAACCCTTGAAAATGCTTAGATGGTTTCCAGATCTTAGGTTGAAACTCCGGCAGGTAACATGTCACAGAAGAATGCAGAGGGAATACTTTCAAATTCACAGGCAAAGGTCTATCCCCAAAAAAGAGAAGTAAATAAGAACTGAACTGGTAATAGTTGCACCAGTGACACTAAAAGTATTCTCTAATGCTCAGTGTACTTGGAACACAGCCCTTTTTAAAAATTAGTCTTGCTGAAATCTAAATTCTTAAAAAGTACAGCGTATTCTTGGAGGTTTTATTGCAAGGTTTTTGCCATATCTTTCATGCCAGTATCATGTAGAATTGCAGTGTGGGCTCTTGCAATCAATCTTTCCTATGCCTTCACAGTTAATTCAAAATCTTTGCCAACACAAATATCCACCTGTTCATAAACATTCTTTCACATACATGCTCCTTCATGTCCTCCTCTCTACTTGCTTTCATTTCCAGAAGATAAACCCCACTGTTATCCTACAGAATTGTTATTCCAGAATTGACTGCAGCTATTTTTCTTCTTCATGTACTGGGCTTTACATTTTTTTTTCCAAAGTCACGAGACCTTAGAAAAAACACATACATCTCATATATTGAGGACAAACTTTCTGAAACCTTTTTGAAGGTTTCAGGCACTACCTGTGTCAGAGCAACAACACTGAAACAAACAAGAGACATGCAAACTCATTAATGCCTTCATGAGTTAAACTCATTAATGCCTTCATGAGTTAAACTCATTAATGTCAGTCAAACACTAATGTCCTATAACTTTCTTTTTGGGAAAAAAGCCCCAACCAAAAAAAGCCCCAAAACAAGGAAACAAAAAAAACCCCAACAATTCATGCAGCTCCTAATTTGGAGCTGAGAATGACCAGTTAGAAAGAGCATCTCAAGGAAACTCAGAAAGGCCATGCCTGAACGTAGCCATATATGACATAAATGATGAGTTGCTCGGATCTGCAAAGCTAAGACATTTCTGGACATTTTTGCAAGCAGAACTTCAAAGTTAAAAACTAAGGCATCAATGGCACATATAGAATAGGGCTGCAGCTGAATAAGGTTTTTTCAGATTTATTTTGGACCGTATCTAAACCACTGATTACAATTGTAAATCTTACTTGGTTTGGCCAATACGATGTACTCTGCCAATAGCCTGTAGCTCATGTGCTGGATTCAGAATGGGCTCCACAAGCAGAACATGAGTTGCTTCAATGATGTTTAGTCCATTGGAACCAGTGTGAAGTGGCAGCAGTAAAATATTGATGTTGGGATCATATTTAAATGCAGACAGGTTTTCCTAAAAGGCAAACATCACAGCAGCATGACAGAAGTTTCTCAGTGAGGGGTTGGGGGAGGGGGGGACACAGGACTATCTTTGCAACAAATTATAGCAGCTGATATAGGCTCCAGAGTGACAGTCTTGCAAGTCTGTCATCCCAGAACAGATACATGACAGTCTCAGGAAGGCATGAACTTTTTGCAACACTGATCAGTGTGTCTCATCCATAACTTCCATGCCAATGCATCTTTCTCAAAAGTGAATGTACTGTTTATCTCCAAATGCTTTAAATTAGGAATTTTTGAGATTATAAATTTTAGAATGAATAAATGAGAGATCACAGCTTCTGCCATACAAATTTGCTGCTCTTTTATTTTCTGAAATGAAGCAACAAAGTAAAAAGGATCAGATTAACTTCTATGAACTATGATTTTCCCACTGAAAATAATTTTAAAAAATATCCTTTATGTACCTGAAATTTACTAATTCCATTGATCTGAGAAAAAACCATGTTGTTGTCATACAAAGCTTTTGAAATTATATCCAACACATCTTGCCACTGTAAAAAAAAAAACAAAACAAAACAAAACCACACAACACAATAAAAATAACGCAACATTACAAACAGCAATGACAACTAGAAAGTAATAATTAACTTCCCTAACAATGAGTAGATTAAAAAGCTTTACAAAATGCTGGCATTTGCAATTTTTTAAAAAATTGTGTGCTAGAAACCAAATCTTTCATAAAACTAAGTAAGACAGGTAATTAGAAAGATCAGCTTGAATAAAAGAAGTTGGTAGCCATTGCAAAAACAGTTCTACAACGTATCAAAAACATCTGAACATCACATTTATAAATATCTAGAATTTCTACTGCTTCCATACAAATCTAAGTGTTTGCCCTTTAAAGAAACAAGCTTTCACATTTTCTGACTATGATCATTATTCTTGTTCCAGTTACAGGACTTGCTCAACAAATCCTCAAAACAATCAAGTGGTTGTACAGAGTGATTCAACATTTTGGTATCCTAACTAGTTCCTGAAAATATTATGAATGCTTTAAACTCAAAACACACATGCAAAGACAAGACAGAAAATGGTGATTAATACCGTTGAGAAAACTAAGGACTTAGCCCCTGGATCTTTAAATTGAATTCTCTTCAGTGTTCGGACCACAGCTTCCACTTTGGTGGAGTGACTTCCCTTTGAAAAGTTAAAGAAGAGCATTAGTAAAGCAGGATAGTAAAAAACTCTGTCCATGTTCATTGCTTTATTGAATGATGTTATATTAGGTCTCTTACACATCTTACACAAAGTTAAAAATGATCAGCCTTGAGGGAAGGGCAGGTTAAGCAGCACTGAACTACTTTTACCTCTCTCTTATAACACAGTGCATTAGGATCAGCAGTGTGTAGCAGCATGTGCTGCACATGGAAGAATGAAGTGCCATGCAGGTACACCCTCTAGTTCTGCATGAGGCAAAACAGATGGCCCGAGCAGTGCAGTGGCACCAAACATGCCCATTAGGCCTCCTGCAGTTTAACTTTGTGGCACAGTCTTTAGCGAATCTTTCAAATGCACATTAAAATTTCTGTACCTTCACAACTCTTGAAAATGGACCAATAAAAAAACCTACCTGAATGCTATTTATGTTGCGTTTGTTTCTCATTCTGGCGACATCAAACTTATGTTAAGTGCTATGAAGCTTGTTAATTATATTTAAAACAGTAACAAAATTGTCAGTATAATTAACTTTTGAATGATGGTGAGCTGCAATGAAAACATCTTTCTATTCTGCATTCAGAAGTATTTCAGTGCTTAATGAATTTAACACTTTAATCTACATCTTGTTGATTTTGATTTATGTACTCCTCCCTTTCCCCTTAGGTCAGGGAGATGATATCAGGAGATGCAATTCTTTTTCCATCTCCTTCAGTATGTACTTTGTATTACAGCAATTTTATCCAAAGTCTTCTTTAAAGAAGCCTTTACTTTCTTACTAGTTCCTACACACATAGTAATTTCAAGCTGTGCTAGATTCAGCAGGACAAATACTGTTTTATTTCTGTCTGCACCTGTCTTTTGAACATTGAATTAACTCTGTTGGCTCGCTACAATGACAGATCAAATTTACTGAAGTCATGCTGCTTGCAGAATTGGCTGGAAAGGATGTCAGCAGTCTCAGCACAAGCTGGGAACCAATGCTGGGCTGCTTGATCACTCACATTAGGCAGCTAACATGTAAAAGACTTTCTGCAGTCTGTTTTACCAAAGGCTGCAGTAAGCAGTGCCATTTTGTTACCCAGTGATTCCAACTGCAATGTCACAGACATAGAAATTAACCAGCTTTCTTCTGCGCCATTTCTGTTGCACCTGTAGACATGGACTGTCTGACTGTTGGCAAAGTCAGATGGACAATCAGAAATGCTTATGTTGGCAGGTGTTCTGATCTGAAAGGATGACATATTTGCAGCCCTATGGCTGCTGTCTGCCAATCACAAACACCTAGAGTTAGGAGATCCGAGACTAGATTCTAGGACTTCCTACATAATTCCAGGGTCATTTATGTGCTTTTCCAATACCTTTCATCTCTGATTCAGTGATGACAATCCCAACTAATCTCTTCTAATTGTCTTTTCCTCAGAAACTGTTTTTAGACCTTATCATAGATTCTGTTTTGCTCTGCTATAATAGATAGCAGCTTTTGCCACTGTTGTTGATTTTTCCACTCTTCAGATTCCTGTGACTCAGGTGCCACAAATGTGACTTCATACAAGATCAGTAAGGGGAACTATGGTGCAGAAAAGAACAGCACAATGCTCCAAGTGGTCACAGTCTTTTTGCTCTAGTTTTTACACAAGATAACTGTGTAAAGTTCTTCATCCCTCTCTCTACATTATGTTAAACCATATTAGACTTATTGTATTTACAAGCGACTAAAACTTTAGCTCATAGCACACACAAAGATTTCAATTTTGTTCTCTATGGAGAGATGAAACTGACAGAAGTATCCTTGTTTTTTGGTCTGTCTTAAAAAATGGTACCCTACTCATTACCCCTATACCATGAGTCTGTCATTTTGTTGAATATTCAGATGACTATTTATAAAGAAATTGGCTAGCTCAGATGAAAAATGGAACAGTTAACATTAGAACCAAAACTACCCTCTAACAAACAATTTCTGTCTCAGATAACAGGCTGGCAACACCCACTGTTGGTAACACCATACTGACCAGACACAGAAAGCTTTAACAAAACCAAAACATGCAGGGATGCCAGTAATCTCTCTCTCAGCGTAAAATGTTTCTATTTACAGTAGTCTTTTTGCATCTAAGGCATTACCTTAAGATGGTTAGTGTCGGTACAATAAAGAGTAAGACAGAAAGAAAGAGAGGTAGTGAATACTTTAAGAGGCTGGAGGGATTAAGAAAAATCAGATTAAAATACAAACACTGAATAAATCACACAATTTTCATATCCATCCTGAAAGATACTGATCTTAACCTCAGTATTCTACAGAAACCATAGTAAGTTTGTTATTCTTTGTTAACTGTCCTTAAAGGAATAAGAGGTAGAAATTTTTAACAATGTTCCTTGTTTAGATAGTAAATACAGTGAAGCTACAGTGTAGATTTTTAATTTTTTCATGAACTAAGAATGAACTTTGCTCAAGCAAATTCACACAGAATACCTATTTTTTCTTTATTTTTGCTTTGTTCAAAATTTTTGTTGCAGAAATACTTCAAGAAAACACAACTCTTTACACAGGACAGCAGATGACATGTTCTTTCAGTGTCTAATTTATGAAATTTGGTTACTCTACTTATTTTTTAATGTAATTTCTGAAATGTATTTGAAATTTTGTTAGAAATAGGGTGATATCTCTAAACTGTATATGGAATTAATACGTAAAAAGCTCTGCATGAAGTGATGTTCTAAGAAGTAGCACTTGAAAAATACAGCCTATTTACTCCCCCTGGTGCCACATACTGTCAAATACTTTAATGACTCAAGTTAGGAATCATCTGCTCATAAAATGGAATTCCATTTGTCCCAGGAGATTGAAATGACTACTGTGAATGTGGTGGCATTGTCTTCAATACAGGGCAGTAACCCTAGAAATTGTGCAAGGTTCAAGGAGAGTTACACAGATATCATGGAGGTCTGTCAGAAGAACTAGTTATTATTTTTAACTATACTAATCAGACTGAAATTATGACAAGTTATGTCCAGCTGTATTAGAATCATATTTTAATGAAAGACAGCAGTATCATCTAAACCAAAGTATTATCAGTGTATTTTACTTCTGCATTTTAGCCCAGAATCCTCTTATTTTTCCACAACTGCAATAAAACACAGGTTTTTTTGTTTCTACAACATTATACAAGACATTCACGCTGAGCAAACATATACATGTGCACTTCATATATGTCAGTATTGCTAAAGACTCATGAAGATGCTGTCTCTTCAACCCAATGAAAACCCTCCATTAGTAAAAAAAGCAGATACAACAGTGCAGTCAGGACTGAATTCCTACATATTTGTGTCTAGAGGTTTTGTCATTAGGACAAACTATTTATAAAACTATATAGTACACTTGTCTGCCTAAATGTGGTATGCAACAAAACACAAAAAATATGCACTGCTGCAAGTTTGGGCCATAGAGCTCCTGCAAGCAACTCACCTTTACAGGAATATCATCCTCCTGATTTGCAGCTTCTGCAGTGAAGACATAAGATATTTCTTTATGAGACGTTGTCTGCCGGCAAATGGCACATTTAATTGAGCTCCGGCGGGTGCCAACGCTGTACTGCTGGATGATGATTGCTATGCACTCATTACAAAAACAGTGTCCACATGTCAGCACTGCCCACTATGCAGGAAACAAAAAAACCCAAACACAACACAGTTTCAGTTTTGGACCAGTGCAGAAGAAAAACAGTGTACTAATCTATGATGAATTACATTTTAACAATGAAATTACGTTACTTTCATGATACTCATCAGATTCACGAAGAATTTTACAACTGTTGCACTCTAGCTGCTAAAAAGCCTGAATTTCAAAGTTTTTCAGCAAAGAGACATTCATGATCTAAAGAAAGTCTTTGCATTTGTTGTTCATTGTTTGCATTTTCTCAGTTTTGAACTTGAGGAAAGGCATTACGATCTTTCATTTCTATGAAAGATGATTCTTAATGCCTTATATATAAACACAGGTTAAGTATTTACATCATTTTTTAAAAATTACAAAAATGTTTTTATTTGCCTTCTATAAAATTCTTTATCTGTGCATTCATACTAGATTGGTCTTATTGAGTAAGTGACAGAAAAAAATGCTTTAATTTTTCCCTGCTGGTAAGTCCTAGACAACATCTTGGGACTTAAGAAGAAAGATTCTGTACACAGTGTCTTAATCTCTTTTTGACAGAATGTATGTGAAACAGAAGATTGTATTGCATTTTTCTACCCTTGTCAGCCTAGATCACCTACATGTCAGGCAGAACCTTCCGTAACAGAGAAGCAATTTGTAGACCAGTAGTTTTGAAATTCAAAATAATATATTTTGCTGTACTAAAAGCAAAAACAGACTAAAAGTCTGTTCTTTAGGCCATTCCAAGAGGCTAAGTAGCAAAGGAATTGACTAAACCACTGACTATCAAACAGAAGGTCTTTTAGGCTTTGTAAGGTTTTTTCAATTCTGCAGAAACAGGACAAAAAGTATTTAAAAAGTTCTTTGCAACATAAAAGCTGTTGTCATCTAAAGCAGCAGTCTTGCTGTTAAGAAAAGATAAAGAAAGTTAAGAGATTATTTTCCCTTTAAATGAGCTCTTCCAGTTCTGAGATAAAGAATAATGGCAGTTAACAGGACTAACAGCTAGCTGTTCTTTATAAAAACCTGTATTGCCCTTGGAAGAAGAGCACAGGGGATTTTGGAAATGAGAGGACAGCAGTTCAGGCTTACACATGTCTATAATGCAAAGAGAAGCTAAACCTCCTTAAAATAGCTACCCTAAAAGAAAGAGACAATTTAGCTTGACCATATAGGAGTCCTGTCATGTTTTTCCCTAATGCATGGTAAGTCAAGTTTAAACTATGGCTTTATACTTCATGATAAAGATTAAGTCTCACTTGAATTTCAACTCCTGCACTTCAGCAGAGAAGTGGTGGGGAAAGAAATCCACATTGCTAGTATTTATTCTATTGGATTTTCCTACTGTTTGCATATGTAATATCCTCTTTTTTAGAAGAAAAAAATACTATCTATAAAAACAATTACAGTAAAATAAAATAGTATACAATAGAAGTTTACCTACTTCTTTCTGTTAGCTTATAAATGGGAAATAAATCTTTCTGCCAAAAGTACTACTTCTGAGTTATAAGACAATCATGAACACACATTTTTGGAACACTTAAGCACTGATGTCAAAAGCTAAAAGAAGGAGAGGTGCTTGCATCTGAGAAAGATGTTATTTTGGAGGAGAGGCTGGTTGGTACATTACAGGAAACAGCTCATTTTCCCTGTTTCATTACAATATTAATATAAAAACAGTCTTGACAATCTTGACAATCTGACAAACAACTGACTCAGCTCTAGTTAAAGGTGTTCTGAAACTAAAACCTGCTGAATAAATATCTTACCTGTCTTCCCAGCTGACGTGCACAGATTGGACATGGTTCCGGGTTAACTCCTCCAGTAGTTTTATCCTGAGACTATAAATTAAAAAAAGAAAATATAAGCTTTGTGGTTTTTTAGTCTATATTTAAAACAAGCTCCTAGAAGAAATGAATAACTAAGCCTTTAAAAGAAACCAAATCAAACCAAAACACTGGGTGAGCAAATTAGAAACATATTCATGTACTCAAGTCCATCTTGAGGAGTTCAAATATGTAACTTATGGTAAGCAAAAGGAGCACTTTTCATTCCGCAGGTGGCATCTGCAGCTCTATAACAGTTCTCTAAAATCCTGGTCAAATACAAGCATGAAACAAGAAACTTTAAATATCTTCTGTCAGCCTTACATTGCTGCAAAAACACTTAAATTTTGCTTAACGATGCTTACTTTAACATAAATGAACTTACTCAAATACTATGATTAAAATAACATATAATACATGGAGGTTGTCTGTTTTGGTTTGGTTTTGTTGGTTTGGGTTTTATTTGTGTTTTTTTATTTTTTTTTTAACGTTTACTTAAACTCCAGACATGATTATCCTTCTTCTTTCAGGTAAGCTCTTTGTAAAAGAGCTTACCAAAGGTATGCAGAGACGTACATAATTTTATAAGGCTCCACTAAACATGGCCCAGTTAGTTTTAATGAAAACTTTAAGTGTCTAAAACTAGTTCATAGTTTAATAAGCATGTAATTAAGCAAGTAATTAAAATATATAATGCAATAAATAATTTTATGAGCACACAGTAACACAAAGAACAGCACACCGAATTTCAAAATGTAATGAACTTCTCAGAAAATACAACTTCTTTAAGATGCAAGTTTTAAATAAAAATAATGGTAGGTTTCTTCTGTTCCACAGGTAAACAGAGTACATCACTTAGGTAAAGACCAAGGAACCATTAATCTTACTTTCTCCAGATTAGTCAGGTACAGCAGTTGTCCTAATTTCTTTTGAAGCTGTGATTTGGCAACTGCCTTGTCATTCAGAAGTTTAACTCGATTTTGCTCTACCTATGAAAACAACATTAAATATGTGTTTAAAAAGGGAAAAAAAAGTTAAGTTTTACAATAAGGCTTAAATTATTTTTTTGTGAAATTCAGCTGAGTGATTTACTGGTGACAGACAGAAAACTAGCTCATGCTGGAAATTTAAGATGTGCTTCTCCCCAAGCAAAATTGATTATCTATTCCTTTCCTGTACCCAGTATGAACACAGCACTGTGAATGGGCTGAGATACAGAAGGTACACAAAACTGCTTTTTGTTGTTTTATTTACATTATTGGTTCTTTACAGAAACAAAATTAAATTAAAATAACCCAAATTTTTAGAAGTTTCTTTTGAACTTCATTCAATTTATTGTATTGTCTATTTTCTTACAATCATATATATATATATATACACACACACTAGAATCAACTGCTGGTTCCAATTATTTTCTTTATATTTCTTAGAAATTTCCACTTTTGATTTAACCTATACAAAGACAGAAACATCAAGCTGACTTTTATTTATTTTAATTGCAGCTGATAGTGGAGAAGTGCAATACTGCAGAAGAGGCAGTAGGATGAAGGCCAAAGTCATGGGTATTTCTTTTATGGCTGCATACACATGCATAAATCTTAAGACTTTATTAGGCATTTGTTAAGCAAAGTGCTTCTTTTTAAAAATTGTTTTAATATAGAGATGAATTTTTTTCCTTATGGAAAGAAGCACTTTTATCTAACTCAATCCCACAGAAAAAAGCATAAAATGTGTCTATAGAAAATATACTTCTATTGGTTGAAAAACAAAATTAAGAGGTTAAATCAACCCAGCCTTTTATCTATCATCATAAACAGAGTCAGGAGTAGCTCAGAAATTTCAAAATACTGGAAAAAAGATTTTTCTTTGAGGTGCTCACTTCTGTTTTATATAGGTGTTTGTGGAAAGTATCAATACAGGTAAGGAATCAGGTCAGCTTAATTTTCCACCCAGCTTGGAAAACTGGGCAATTGTAAAGAAAGGAAGGAATTTGCTGCTGCTGAAAGGACAGCAGTCTTTTGGAAACATGCCAATCTGTCAGAAGGCTAATAAAAATACATCCAAGTAACAGTTACAAGCTCAAAATGGCCCATGTGTTTAATGTAGAAATAGGTAAGAATTCTATCCTCCAAGACTGTCTGAAATGAGAACCTTGACACATTATAGACATTGTACACAGATCCAGATGTGGATTTTATTTTTGTAGGAGGTAGGTTCCTTCAAAAATAAACCATTCTTTCCTGCCCAGTACTCTACCTCATGTGGTTCTATAATGTGGAGTACTGGTGGATTTGGTTTTGGCTCATCAGGGTGACGCACTCTCAGTCGTTCTGTCGCCATTGCCAGTTCATCAATAGCAGACACGTGATCCCTAAGGACCATCCAATACTCATGAAGTAACTGTAAGGAAGTCCCAAACAAATGAACAGCAGAACTGAACTGAGTTACACTTACATGACTGCCATACAATGTAAAACAAAGTGTGAGAATCTTTTTGAAAGAAGAGATAATATTTCTTTACAGCATTCAGCCACAACAACAACTAATTATGAAGGAAAACAAGCAATATAGACATCATGTTGCCTGTCTCTTTTCCAGCCTCTCTGTATAAACAACTATAAATAGCTGTCTCTCATTTCTTCTATAACTACTAGTATTACAATAATTAATGCAACTAAAAATTCAGAAACAAAACGCCTTGCAAAACAAAAAAACCCTGCTGAATAAAAAATTATTTCACAGAGTATCATCCTTGGTAACTCAGTGTATATTAGAGTAGTACAGACCACTGAATCAGTATTTCCAAGTCGCAACAGACAGAATCATAACATTGTCTTCATTCTCATTGGCATATTAGTTCCATCTTTTGTTTCCTAACATAAAGGCACATGAGAAAACTGTGTTCCTTCTTCACAAGGCTGAAGCTAAACTGAATTACAGAATGGACCAGTGTTGGATTTGCCGAGTCTTCCTACATTCTGATTCAAGTAAACAGATGAACACATTTAATTATATCTTTATACTGTCTTAATAGACGCAATTATATTGCTTAGTAATTTGATTAGTAGCCAGCATAGCTTTTAGAAACTCTTAAATCATATATTAATAATTTAAAATCTAATTCTGTAATAAGCACTGTGGAAAAGGTTGGTATAGGCAAAGCCTAATTTCAGGAATAGGACTTAGATGTGCTAATATTCAGCTGCAATTTGTTTATAATATATTAAATGGACCACACAGCTGTTTGAGCACCATGTAATTTACTGTACCTTATATTCTTTTTTCCATGCTTCGAAGAGTTCCAGGAATACACTCCCTTCTTCAGTTAGCCTAACATCCATTCGGTGAGCTTTGGCAAAGGAGAGAAGAGCTTTCAAGGCACGCTCAGTTTCACTGGTTGCCCAGAGCCCTCTGCTTGTGGTGGGCAAACGGTCATCAACGAGCCCTTCTTGGTCTTCTATCATCTCCTCGAATATTGCCATTTGGCCTTTAACACTTCAAAACAAACCAAACACAGCGCTTAGCACTGATTTTGTACTTCCACATCCATCTGTACTTATTCATCATCTATTTCAGCCTTCATATAAGATTAAAGGATAACGCAAATCAAGAGAATATAAACAGCTGGTTTTTTACCTGTTCAAAAGCTTGCTTTGAACAAAGTGACCTCGGTACCAATCCTCAGGCCATTTTGTCAGCTCAAAATCATCAATAGCTTTGTAAAGCTTACACACATAAATCGTCTTTCAGTAGTTATTAATGTCACATTCATTTAAAAAAATGCAACTCTGACTTTTTATATAAGCAAGAATTACAGTTAAACCCTGATGCAAAATCTGCTGTGTATTCATTGTGAGAGAACAGTACAGCGTTCCAGTTCTTTCCCTGACAACGAATGCTACTTTAGAAATACATTGATTCTTCCTGATTCCAGCAGTCACGAAGCAACAGAATTCCTACTGGTCAAGACTTTTAATATGTTTTCTCAGTAACCTCAAGATTTTTTTAATCCGGTTTTGACGTTGTGAGGGATATGACAGAGAAGACCAAGAGAAAGTATGCAGAGAGCTGTAATCTCTGTCTCCCAGTACTGCCCACTATGCATACTTCTGTGACACCCTGTGCTGGTGTCACCCTTCCTTCAGCTTCATCCTGTCTGAGATCTCTTCTCTCATCGTAACATAGAATGAGGGTGCTGTTATACCACTTGCAGCTGGACTGCAAATAAATATTTGCACAAATAGGAATATGTGTTCAATTAGCATACTTGTATTTATACACACACTTTCTAAACATGCCACCACTTCATTTCAAATATATGGTCATATTACAGTGGCTTGAAAGAAAGTGGAATGTATTCATTCCTTGGACACCATTTCTTCAAATGAAATTTACATAGAAAATTAAAACTACCAGAACTGCTATCAAAGCCACCAGCAAGAATTCGCTGTCAGTTGGTCATAAACTTATTTCAGAAAACTTAAACCAATTCAACTTTCACTTTTTTTAACAGTGAGAAATTGATAAAGCTATGAACTTACCTATGCATAAAGAGCTTTGATTCATATTCTGTGAACAATTCGTCAGCCTTACAAAAGACACAGCTGCAATACAGAAAATTGAAAATAAGTGCACTCAGAATTTCATCAGAAACCAAATTATCATAAGCCCCTATTCCAACATATAAAACTACACAAAATTCCTAAGAAAGAACAAAATAACACTCATATATACATTAATATAGATGACACTGGAAGATTTTATAAAAATAAAACCGAAGGTCATGATTCTAAGAAATGGATCTGTGATATCTGTGTGCATCCAGCTCCTGAGTACACAATAATTTTAGCATGTTATTTCAAATAAAGGAAAATTTAGTCATACACATCTAAGGTATATCTTCTGTTTTCAAGACCTACTTGTTAAGTGGCAGTCTAACGGGTCGCAAATGGCAGATAGTGGCAGCCTCAATAACCTGCTTAGAAGGAGGCCCTTCTAAGTTTTTCACTGCTTCTCTTACAATCTTCTGGAACTTCTTCACTTCATCCAGCTGGGTTGTGAGTAGGTATTGAAGGCCTCTGCAGTCATGGAATCTGATTCAAAGAAAAAGGGAAATTACTGTACACCAAGACACCAAATCCGAACTTGATTCAGTATTCTAAAGGAGAAGACAAGTAGCTAAATAGCAATCTAGGACAACATACAAAGTTGGTACCACAAGCAAATGCTTAGCACTACTACATGCAATTCTGTCAAAAATCACTCCAGTGGATCCCCAGAGCTGATGCCTGGTATTTTTAGAACAGAATGACTCTTTTCAAGACTTGAGAGGCGTGGCCAATACTAGTAGTGAAGACCGACCTGCAATATTCTGGTCCACAATGCAGATCTACTAAAGGTAAACTATTGCACATACTTACAGACTTACTTGTGTCTGCTCGTAAAACAAAATGACTTTCAATGCACCTGTACAATTCACAGCAGACACAGGCACCCATCACAAAAATACACTTCAATCAGCACGTTAGCTTTCAAACTTAAATTTATTAAATGGACTCAACAGTAAACTATTTTCCTAAAACCTAGCTGCCTTTTGTGATTGGAAGGGTTTGTGGTAATGAACACAAACATGAACACAGGTTAAGCACTTCCCACATTGTGTTTTTCCTGAGAGCAGAAGACTCTTGCTGAAAGAAAGTGGATCATTCCTACAAAGTCTGACATTGATGTACAAGACTGTGGTTCTACACTGTACGAGAAGTTTGATCCAAAAGATCCATTTTGTACAGTGCAGAGAGCAAAGCACACATTTAACACTACTAAAGCTTGGCATTCAATATGACCCACTTCAGTAACGTGCATTTTAAAATAACACAGACAAAGTTTGCCTAACCAGGCAGTCTGAAAATAAATGTAAATTGCAACCACAAGTCTTCTGTTAATATGATCATCTGCCAAATAACACCAGCTTTACAAATATCTCTCTCACTGTACCATGGATTAATCATATCCAGTACTCAATTAAGAGTACTTGGTGCTTCCACCACTGACCAGTAGCACTTGATAAGACACTGTTTTTTAAGTTTTATCTCATATGCTAAAATAAATTGAAAAGGAATTAAGTTTTATCCCTGTGTTATGAAAGGAAGTTTAGTCACAGACAGCTTTTCCAAAGTCACACAATCTGTAAGCAGCAATTTAAGAAGATACTTTCTAAATACCTAATTTCAACTGAGGAAACAAAAAAAATAAAAAAATCACAGTGACACAAGCTAACATACAGGTGGATGCACAGGCATGAAAGTTTTGCAGGAACATGCAAACAATCCTTTCCTCGTATTTATTTTGACCAGAATGTGATGCTATCATTCTGAAATAACCATGAAATGTTCATATCCAGACTCACACACTGGCTGAAATTGGAAGGGGCCTCGGGGTGTTGTCTTGCACAAATGCTCTCCTCAAGCAGGGTCACCTAGAGTTGGTTGCCTAGGACCATGCCCAGACAATTTTTGACTACCTTAAGGATGGAGACCCCACAACCTCTCTGGACTACCTATTCCAGTGCTCAGTGACCCTCACAGTAAAAAAGCATTCCCTGATGTTCAGAGGGAACATCTTGTGTTTCAGTTTGTGCCCATTGCCTCTTGTGCTGAAGTAAAAAGAGGTTAAGTTTTGTATCTTTATTTAGATTATACAACAAAATTATATAGAGTACTGAAAATAAAAGATACATTTACTTCCATCAAGAAGAAATTTCAACCTTTTGGAATCATGATGGCAGAGTAGTCAAGAGTGGAGGATACATCTTTACATATGGAATTAAAATGTGTGATTCTTAAGTATTTAAAAACTTATTTATAAACTTGTACACAGATGTATATATATTTATAATCAAATATTTATATATATCATAAATATAACAAAAATGTATTTGACTAAAACATGATTCAGAAAGATTATATTTAAGAGCATAAGTTCATGTATTGGAGAAAATTGCCTGAAGTTAAACTATCAGAGCACTGTCCTTCCTATGTCTCCCTTTTCTGTGATGAATTTACGTTAACTTACAGACCATTATCCAGAATGTACAAGAGGGGGTTAGGAGAAAAGGGTCTATTCAATCCTAAAATTTAGGGGAGACCTTATTGCTTTCTATATTTATCTAACTGGAAGGTACAGAGAAGACTGAGTCAAACTTTTGTCAAAGGCACCTGGCAAAAGAACAAGAGACAATGTGCACAAGATGCAACACAGGAAATATTAACGAGGTAAAAGAATTTTAATGTCTTTTTTTTTTTCCACCAAGTGGGCCAAATACTGGAACAGGTTTCACACAGAGATTACTGAATCTCCCCCACTGGAGATACTTAACAGGTCAAATCCCTAGGCAACGTTACTGGATTAACTGAGCATGGGTCTGGATCTTGAGATAGGGGTTGATTTAAGTGACCTCTGAATGTCCCTCCCCAGTTCATTACTCCATAATTGAACCCAAAAAGAAGTGGTATACTGTTGTCTTGAACATCAAACCAACCTCAAATTCTTTGCTCAGAGAAACAGTGATGCTATTTTATGATATTACACAAGGATTTTCTGATATTGTCTGTCTACTTTGCATCTAAACAAGTAAATTTCTTTTATAGGTCACTCAATTTTAATGTAATAACCTTTGAATTATTCTTACTCAGCAGTTTCATGAGTATAGAAGACTGTAAAACCACAGTAGATAATACAGAAGAACATTTCAAAGAATGCTTATCTAAGAGAAAACAGTAATTTTCCTGCATTTCTTTCCAAGTCTTCTATCTACTTGCGCTTTTTCAGGGACTGGTTTTGAAACAATTGCAGTCCAGATGCTCTGAAGCAAAAATGTCCTCTATCTAATTGCAACTGCTAGCACAAACTAGTAAGAAGAGCCTATTTCAGTTATTCTCTTACTTCTCTGCCATGGAGAGTTTATTTGTCTGCTGTTTGTAGTTGCAGGTTATTTCATTTTGCACACGTTGAACAAGCTCCTCGTCGATGGCATACTGTATTGCTGTCTGGATGACATCCAACCACCACGGAGAACCTGAATGTATCTGTATGAAAAACGAGATTATCTTGAACATTCAACAGAAAACCAGTCTACTCATTGCAGCAGAGGGGCATACTGCTCTTTAGGCCATGGTCAAACACAGACTGGCAAATTCCATGAAAAGTGGAGAATAAGAGTGTGATTAAAAAATACCCCATCTTCTGCTGACATGTAAACACACAACTAAAACCAGTCTACATTCTCAAACCTTTATATTCCTTCAGTAGAATCACCAAGACTATCTACACAGAACAGCCACACAGAGACACTATAATCTCAAAGTTCCTTCCTTCTCTCTCTCTCTCAAAAGGAGATGAAACAATCATTTAATCAGAGAAAGCAAAAAATTAATAGAGCAACACTGAAGTGACCTTGTAACAGGCGAAAGAAGATAAACAGCTAGAGCTCTGGATAAAAATATGAAAATAATATTCTTTAAAAATGCCAAAAGTCAGAGACAAAATATTTAAGAGGTACCTGCCTTTCTCTGAAGCTCCCGAATGGTTTGAAAAACTGGCTGTAAGGCCTGATGGGCTTCTGCAACTTCTGCATTGGATTTACTCATATAATGCTGTCGAAGTTGTTCTGCCTGTATGGAAATAAGAGCTTAAACTATGCACAAATCATATCTGTGAGGAATACTGCAAACGTAAAAGTTCCACAGCTACCACAGTGTTTTTAAATGGTTACTTATCTATGTGCTACCCACATTTATTTGTAAGCAATATTTACCAATATATTCTTTCCTCTAGAATCCAGCATTTATTAGTAAGCAAAAAAAAAAAAAACCCAAACACTTGAGAAGACAAATTACTGTAAAGATGCTAACTGTGCAACTTTGCTTTTGGGTAAGCCTAAACAACACAACAGGAATACAATGCATTACAAAAGGGAACTGGAATACAACTCAGCATTCTTACTTATCTGTGTTGAATATGCAAACAACAAAAAGATCCCAGAATAGTCTGAGAACAGGAAAATTGAATTTAACAACATATTAAATTTACTCATAAAATAACAAGAAAGGTTTAAATTTCACTATGTGCATCAGATATAATTTTTTTAGAGAAATTACTTCTAACAGTGAAACCCCTCTTAGCATGCAAGTGCCACCACTACAAAAGCAGTGCTAGTTTATTCTATATTTTAAAAACTAATGAACAAACAA
The DNA here is from genome assembly GCA_013400175.1 of Phainopepla nitens. Classification (NCBI taxonomy): domain Eukaryota; kingdom Metazoa; phylum Chordata; class Aves; order Passeriformes; family Bombycillidae; genus Phainopepla; species Phainopepla nitens. Next base: position 150,885 of record VXBQ01012947.1, on the reverse strand, counting down.
CTTAAAAGTAACATGTATCTGGCACCATTACCTACTGATTTCACTACATACATTTATTTTGTGCATTTTAGTGTATGTTTAAGTCTGTTTTTGTTTGCTACTACTAAGATAAGTACATTGTTGTTACAGAGCCCAGTTTACCTGGAGTGGACAGGACAGGACTCTTGGGTACTTAGCAGAGCTACTGGTACTTAGAAGAGCTACTGGCAAAAAGTAGCTATGAAAAAACATCTCTGCATCACATTTATAAACAAAACAAATTTTCTAATAGCTTTCTTTATAATCATGCTGATATGTGGAAGAACGCTATAACTTGTAAAAGTTATGAAGGAGGTATGGTTTATTTTAGTGTTGAGGTGTATGGGGATAATTCTTTTAAAAATATGTGCACTGAATTTTCAAACTATTGTTCTATTTATTTTCTAAAAGCCTAGGATTATACAATATGCCTAATTTGTATTTATTTCCTAGCCCCGCCTATACCTGGTTCATATTTAAATGAGCGAAAAGTCCTTTTGCACCTGCGCCTCTCCAGTTTGGGGGTTTTTGGGGGTTTCTGATGAAGGCTTCTAAACTCTTTATTGCACTTGAACTTTTAAATTTTGTTTCTGGAGCATGCATCGTAGCTTTTTGGGCACATTTCAGGTTTTGAGATTAATTTTTGTTGGTTTAGGTTTTGGTTTTATCATTTATTATTGTTAGCTTTGTATCTTTTACTTTTGTTTGTAAGCTTTGGCTCTGTTTATTGCAAACTTAGTCTTTATTTTGTAAGTATAGCAAATGTTAGGCATTCCTTATTGTTTGAATTATTATTTATTCTTTAATTTTCTGTCTCACAGGCCAGGATAATGCAGTATTTAAAAACCGGTAGAATTATAGGCCAATAAAAAGCAGGCAGTACTTCTACAGAACTTCTATAAGGCAGGTACAAACTTTCTATATTTAGGAGAACAAGGTTCATTAAAACAGAAAAAACTGCTACACTTACATGGAATCTGCATAAAAATGATAAAATATCATAAAATAGTAAGACAGACACTCATCACCAGCACAAAACAGTAGAGGCTGGAAGAACTGGGCCTGTGCAGCTTGAAGGAGAGAGGCTTAGACATTACTAAAGGACAGCCTCCCAGCAGACAAGGAATCAACAAGATTGGGAGCCCAGGCATTTTACTGAAGTACATGGCAAGTGAACAAGGAACAATGGCTATAAATTGAAACAGGAAAAAAATTCACACAGAACCTTCCTACTATGAGATACATGAAGTACTGGAACAGGCTACTCGGTTAAGTTGTGAAATCTCTTTCTTTAGAGGCTTTAAAAGGCCAGTTGGATAAAGCCCTGGGATACCTGGACAGAAATCCACGTTGACCTTACTCTGAGGGGGAAGTTCAGCTAGAGATGTCCCAAGGTCCCTTTCACCCCAGTGACACAATGACATTCTTTTGCAAATGCGGTCCTTATGTCCACTGCAAATAACCAGTGAGGAAGAGCAATCCCAGCTATTTTGTCAGATACTTCCTCAGTTAGGATTAAGGATATAGTTAAGCTTATGCACAGAGAAAGTGATATACAGTGATTTTCTCATCTGACCAAAGAAAAATAAACTTCACCTACAGAAAACTCTGACTATTTGAAGTTAAAAACGAAAAAAGCTAAAGAAAATGTGAGGAAATAAAGGACTCAGAAGAATTCAGGATGACACATTCTTTATCAGTAACATCTATGTAAGTTATTTACACAGGAACATGGGCGTGGGGAAACAGCATTTTAGAGGTAAAGATTATTAAAATTTCCATAAAACACCCTCACAACATAACAGAGGTCACCAACATTGAGAACAGCACTATTGTACTGGACATTTCTGCTCTCATCGCACAGCAAACAACTCTCGATTTTACTAAGTTTAAGGGAAATGTAGTTAACTCAAAAGCTATTTCTTTTGAATGAATTGTTGTTGCTTTAGTTACAGAAAATGCTGAGGGGATAAAAAAATAAAAAAGTGCTTTTCAATATTTATGTAAAAACAAAATATGTTTACCTCCTCTGCAAGTCGGCTATCGCGCAAAGTCGGAGGAATTCCTGGGTGCTTTGCCAACAATTCCATCAAATTATGTGTAGAATGAAGTCTCTAAATATACATAAAGTCAAGAGCAAGTGTGAAAAAAATCCATTGCAACATCTATGACAGGAAAAACCTGAACAGCAAGGAAAGCTTACTGCAAGACATTAGCATGCATTTAAAATCAGTTTTGCCTTTCTCTGCTAATCTGGAAGCATCTTATAAAGAAAAGAAAGATTCCTTTCCACATTTTACTGGGATAAGAAATGATAGGAAATAAATACTAAAAAGACCTTCTTTAACATCTCAAAAGCAAATCAGCAGGCAAGTGTGAACCAGGTCATCAGATCCTATACCATACTCACCCTCCTAATTAAAACAGCCCTTGACTATTATAAAAAACAAATTATTTATCTCAGAGCATTTTCTTTGGTACATGCCTTTTAGAATATTCTGAGGAAATAATTGATTTAGCCTATCTAAAGCAAAATAAAGTGTAAGGAAAAGACCAGATACCAAGAGCTGTGATAATTTTTCATATTTTTCATTTCTCTGAAATAAAAGATTTTGGAAAACACATGACCTTTTGGTATATTTTCAGAGAAAATAAATTTGATTATTAATATAAGGAAACTCTGCTCCTTTTCTCTGGCTTCACTCTTTATTTCTCAAATCAGATCAATAATATTATGCTTCCTGCACAGCTCCCACAAACTCATATTAATAACCTTCGCTATCAAAGTTGTGCCCTTCTCACATCCTGGATTCTCTTCACCTCTGCCCTATTACTATCTCAGCCACTTTAGAGGACTGGCCAGCAGTGATTTGCCATTATCCCAAAAAGCTAATCCTACACAACTGAGAATACTTAACAGAAGTAAAATTTTATTACTCTAAGGCACTATTAGGCAGCATATATTTTGAGGGGGAAAAAAACCAACTTTATTGGACTGCACAATCTAGTAGAACAATTTAATTAACAATCTATGAGCAACAAGTTTACACTAATACATCTATGCTAAGTGAAAAAAGCCACCAGGAATTCACAAAGGAAAAGGAAGACTCAAAGAAGCACAGAGACATCAGGTGACCACATGCAACACAATCAAACAATTTTGCTCAGAGAAGCAAGTAAAGAAACAGACAACTGATCACTTCTTATCTATGTGTCACTAACATTTTAAATCTCTTGTTCTGCTGAAAAAAATTTTGGTCAACTTAATACTGATAGTTCTTAAAGAAGTATAAATGTGTTACTTAGAGAACCATGATTATTTTACCAGGAAAATATATTCATATTTTTAAATAGTATTCAAAAGGCATGAGGTCAAATGCCTGGAGAGAAAAGGCACTTCAATTCTTTTCCATATTTTGATGTCCTTTTATCTTCTGTAGTGCAAATATGTTATTATTATCTATCATTTGGCACATTAATATCACTCTCAGTGCAAACCCCGCATTCTGTGATTGCAGGATGTAATTATATAACACTTAGTGTGAGCAATCACAGTCACATGCATCAGGAATTTAGCTTGTTAACTGTACTGCAAAACAGCAGATGGAGATCATACACTGCTTCAGGGACACCAAGAAAACTCACAGGCAGGTTTTTGTGGGTTGTGTTTTTTTTGGGGAGGGTCAAAAAAAAAAAAAAAAGGAAACATGAAGGTCAGGACAGATTCCTATCTAAAGACTGTGACCATTACAGCAGGCTGAAAGAGTAATTCAGCACACCACTGGGAGGAAGAAAAGACTGATCTGTTAAATTATATCTAAAGTATTCCAGTTCTTAACCTAAAACGACTAACTACGTCTCTTTACATTTCAATGCTCACTCACTTGCAAGGAATCTGTTTTGAGCTTTTCTTTGTGCTCTTCAGATGATCTTAGTACTTCTCTGTACAGCTCCGCAGCCAATGCATATTCTCCTGAATTAAAAGAATAGCAAAAACACAGACATATTGTGTTGTTTTTTAAATATTCAAGCAGCCATGACCTTACAGTGTTACATTACTTGTAACATACTAGGATGTTCTCAGAGAATCTGTATAGTAAGTGACTGTCTTCAAGCAATTCTATCCTAGTCATTCCATGCCTCCCCCCCAAAAAACTGGTAAAAGACAGAATATGGTATTCTACAAAGACTAATGCAGTTTCCAAATTACATATCTTTTGAGACTGTAAGATCTGTAAGCCTCTTAATCTTAAAATATTCATGGTTGCATAAATCCAAAAAAATCCCATGTTGCACTTAAAAAAAAATCATCTACAACTCACTGCAGTGATGCATTATTCACTCTCCCAGTGAAAACCAGGAAAGCTGTGTCATACTTCAGAAATGCAGAAATGATCAGGTACATGCAGGGAGTGTAACTACTGAGGTAAGCTGCCAGCATCACAATCACTTCAGATCAAATAGCTTATATCAATTAAAAAGAAATACAAAATTGAAGTTGTGTATGGAAAAGCAGCAAAAAAATAAATCCATTTTAATTTTCTTTTCTCAACTTATGGAAATTTACTTAGTCAGTAATACTCTTAGAGATTCTTAAAACATGGAGAAGTACAGGGACAAGAAATGCATAAAGACAGATAACAGAGTAAAACAAAAAACATCATTCTATCTATAAGGAAGTGTAACAATTCTATGTCAACAAGATTTGCTGCTTCTTACACTGAAAGAGTTGCATTTGCAAGGGAGTAGTCCCGCAATATAGGATTGCAATTACCAGCCAAAAGCTGCGTGCTGAATTTGCTAGCTTGAAGCTTTTCAGGCCTCCCTTGAATTTTTCTTGACCTGCCTGAACCTTTTACTTGGCTTAGCTGTGACAGCAATTTCTGTAATTCACTAGGTATCTATGGCTAATTTTTAGTATATTTTTAGACTTTTTGTTTATCTTTGTGTGGTACAAACACAGCCTTATATAGACAGCAGTAACAAGCAGTTATTCCATGTAAAATGAGATATTTACAACTACCACAATGATGTAGTGTAGGGAAATACAGGCCTAGTAACAATAGCAGAGGCTATTGACAAGTAAGGTATAGGATGCAGTGTAGAATACAGCCATGGGATGCTAAGAGATGGTGCACAGGCTTGGCAGTGAATAAGAAAGCCATGGCTATAAACAACTCACCCACTGTCAAAGAAATGCAGACTTAGAGCTGGACAAAACTGGTTTTAGGGGCAACAAAGAGAACAAAGAAAGAGCATGTAACATTCATAAAAGGCATCATGTACACTAAATTCGGAGTTTTCATGGAGCTGCAGACCAGTGAAGAAAGAAAGATGCAAACGTGCTAGCAAACATAAAAATGACCCTCTCTGGATTCTTGTGTGAGGAAGAAACCAACAACAAACATTTTATTCCTCCTGATGAAGGCAGTAACAACTGGCCATTGCACTGTCACCATATCTACATAACCATTGACCTCAGCATCCAGATGGGCCTAAGCAGAAAGGTGAGCATAAAAGCAGGACAAGAAGTAGAATCAAGTAAGTGTGATTGTTACTCTTTTCTTTGCCTTTGGCAATTAAATTTGGACTAATAATAATCAGACCTATAAGTTTTCAATTATATGAAGACATGGCCTCACTTTTAAGTAAGGTGTGCTTCTCCCTTCCTCATAAAGAAAGTTGAGTGTAAGGGTAATATTGGGGGAGGAGTTACACACCAGAACTCTGCCTCTTTTGTCCTGCTTTTGTTTCTCATCAGACAAAATTTTTATCAATTTGATTTTCAAAATAGGCCAAACATAATTTTTGCTACTAGTGCATTTTAGAAGCATTACATCTGTGTGTAACTCTTTTTAAGCACTTAACTCTATCAGAGACACTTATCTCCATCCTGCAGTCATAACAAAGTATTTCAAACGTACAAACTACAAATTAAAGAATTTGAATATAGTCTTTCTTTAGACAAGTAAGAGAAAAGGCAGTTTGCCTGTTCTCTTTGAAGGAAGACATTGACATGAGCTGGAAAAATTCAAACAGCATGTCAACTTTAGCAGAACTTGAAAAAGAGGCAATTTTACACATTCATAACAGAGTAATTTTAATTTATTTTTATTTTGTAGGACATTCAAAATTCAAGTAATTATTTTTGTTTCTGATTCAAAGCCTTTTTTTCCATATAATTCAGACAAAATCGACATTGACCGAGCTGTCTAGCAGGAGCAGCAAAAGGAATCCAGTCAGCATAGCTGTTTGTATGGCTGGGGGCACAAGGGAAGCCCAGAAAGCAATACTGATAAAACAAAAGCAGGTTAAGTACAACTACACAAGTATGACTTCTTTTAATCTTCCAGTACACGGAGATGGAGCAAATTCTTTACTCCTATACTGAAAGGAGTAAAGAATATGCTACAGCCCTTTGGTCCTACCTTTAATGATATGGATACCAGCTAAGCCATTAAGAGCACACACCAACTGTCGGTGAGCTTCTTCACACTCCGTTCGACATTTCTTTTGCAGAGATGCCAACAGCTCCTCCATGGTCATGGTGCTGAAAAGGATTTATTCAAATGGTTTGAATTTGAAACAAAACTGCAGTACTAGAAAAGTAAGAGGATCATGCTGAGCAGCAGAGCAGATCATTAAATTACATGCCTCCAACATACTGCAAATGTTTTTGAGATTTCTTTACTTATTAAAAAAACCTCTAGCTGTCAGATTTTCTTCCTGCTAGAGCTTTACCCTAACTTGAGTGTGTCCAGAGGCTGAGATCTCCTGGAACACAAAGATATAGGAAGCAAGAAGAAAATTTGACCTTGGTAAAATAATCCTTCATGGGGCAAAACAGTTTTCTCCTTCTGTTAGTGGTTAACTGGAAACAAGCAAAATAGACCTCATTTTGTCAAAAGTGATGGAATTATGAAAACAGCTATGACAGACTACACTTCTACCCTCTGCTACCGATCTAAACACAAAACACATGAAGTGTCAATGTAAAGAAGAAAATGCATTAAATGAGAACAAAGAAGACTAGCAAAAATAATTCTAAACTTCCTTTTCTACATTTGTCATATCTGCAAATTATGAGAGGAATTTCACCAGAAGAGAATTAGTTTAACATAAAAATACCAGAAATGAAGGGAAAAGAGAGAAGCAGGAACAGAAATGAGGAGGACGCAAGAAGGAAGCTTGAAGGATATCTTGGAGTAAGGCCACAGGTTAAAGAATCAGAAGACTGATATGAATAGACAGGAGAGTAAACAATAGCAACAGCCTGCAACAGATGACCTGAGGCTGCTTCTAATACCAATTGCTGCTGTTAGACCAGACATCAGCTCCCTCCACTAAAACCCTGCTCCTCAGCCTTGCTGACCTTCAGGAGAAGCACTTACGATTTGGTTCAGCACTGTGGAACAGAGTAAGAGGTGACATAACTCTTACACAGGGTGGGCTCAAATTAAGCTGGAAGGATACCCTTGCCTAGGCCTTTATTTTACCTTCCTTGCAACACTGTTCCAGTTGCAGAAACTGATTCTTGGTTTCATAGTACAGTGTTACACCACAGTCAGCTTTAAATCAATATAATCACTATTCATAATTACTGAATTCTGCAAAGGCAATGCTAAATACACAAACACCTGCATATGCTGATATTTCCACCATTGCTACTTACTTTTTATTTTCAAAAGCATCAGCAGTTCCAAGGAAAAGGATGTACATATAAAAAATGCAATTTGATACACAGCCTGAAACTCCCAATTACGGCAAAAAGAAGGGGTTTTTACTCAGTTAAACTAGGAAAACCCAGAAAATTCTCTTTTGAGAGCTTTATTGCCTTCGCTGCACAGGGGGGGAAAAAAGTCATCTATCAAAGCACAGAATAGGCTCCAAACTCAGGATTTTATTCCAGGCCCGTGTCTCTTATCTATATGCTCCAGCATCAACTTTCTTATGTCAGTAAATTTCTCTTATTCTTTAAAGGTCCTAGCAGATAATTTCTTCATTATTCTCCTACCTATAACCAAAGACAGGAACCAAATCTTCTCTCTATTCTGGGACTGTCCACTGCTGCAGTTGAGTTTGGTTCACAAAAAAAAGTAGGTAAACAGTGCTGGGAATTGACTTTTCTTTTAAAATGTGATTTTAAGAAAGATTTAATTTTCATTGCTGGTTTTTCCATCAGTTACTATGCAGCTGTGACTGTGCAACCATTCCAAAATCAACCCAGTATGAAGCTGTTCCTATCATACTCTGCTCAGTTTATGTATATCACATTTATAATAGTCCGGCTCATTTTAATGCAAATAATCTTCTATGATGGGTGGGAATATTGATTTCTCCTATGCTTGAGTCCTTGCTTTCACATTAGCAGACTGCTACAGTAAGTGTTACAGCACAGTGGCAAACTATTAGTCTCTGCTCAAGCAGGTGCAAAGTCAGCTTCAGCTGCTTAGGCACTGCGGGTGCCCTGTATAATGAAGAGCAAGGAGTAGGACACAAAACTTCTTACAGGTATTGAAAGAGACTGAATAGTATGGATGGACAGGGAAAAAGTAGCAATAACACTGGCAGTGCTAAAAGTTGAAGTTATTTCCTACCTGTAGCTTAAAAAAGAAACATAGTGCTCTGGGAGTCTGGAATGGAAACAGCCTGTTCCTTCACAACCACCTTCTAACTGACTGAAAAAGTAGCAGCTACATTTCACAATACGACTGGCAATATGCTTTTTTTTGGTCTAACAAAAGCTAGGACCAAACTGATACTTGCAGAGCACTTGTGGGGGAAGATGATCTTGAAAGCATGCAAATAAAAGAGCACTTGAACAGCTTTCAAGTTTGGATCTACATTTACAAATTCTGCAACCTCACATGAACATTTTCTTTGAACTAAAGAATTATTCCATTCTGTTGATTCAGTTTTTTTCGTTGCTCTCATTCATGAATGTGAGTTTTGTACGAGACAAAGAAAAAAAAAATAGGCAGTGGGCATATTTTAAAACAAAAAAAGAATGGTTTGTTTCATACTCAATATGTTACCTGCAATACCCTAGTCATAGTAAGGTTAGAATGCCACTGGAGAATCAAATGCCTTCAGTACTATGTTCTTTAGGGCAAGAATTACACTAATGACCCCACTGTGCCGTGTTCAGCTTCTGAGGTCAGATTACCTTGGTGTGCCATAGTCACACATTTAACTAAAGAAGCTTAAATTAGGCTTATTTGAGGACTGTACAAGAACTTGCACTGCTGGAGACAATCAGAGTTTTGCTTTGGATAAAGTAGGTCATTTCAGAAGTGACAGAAATTCACCTTTTCTGTAGTGGCAAGAACTCTCCCCGAACAGCCTGTGGGTGACAGCAGGCCTGCCTCAGCCGTAGCAAAGGGTATAGAATAGAAGTCACAGTCCTTCTGTCTAGGCTGCTAAGCTTAAGAGTCCAGTCCGAAATCTTCCTGAGTTTTGCCAATGCATCCTGGCAGCACACCTCGTGCTGGCGATGATAGAAGTGTCTCTCCACAGGTGAGAAGTGAAGCCAGTGTACATTTTCTGTCTGAGGAGGGATTTGAATCTGAAATTTAAAAAATAAAGTAAGTAATTTGCAAATAAAACTATTGAGAAATGATGTTCAGGAATTCCAAACTCGAAACTTTTATTTACTTGGTCAATCACATCCTTCTTTGCTGATCTCCACATTATCTTCGCAATTAGACTGTAGAGAGGCCGGGGATTTTTCCTACAATAGGGTCGATATAGTAGTTGGTCCCACCAATGTTTGACCCAGTAAGGATCAACTCCAAGAAAAAGGACTAATCCATACAAATCTGCCAAGAAAAGAAAGTTTGTGTTTTAATACTTTGCAATATGTCTAAAAAAAAATTAACTATCATACAAAGTCTATTGGGCATAAACCATCTCCATTCTGGCCTTTATCTTCTGCACTTGTTTTCCAGTCACTTCCTCAGCAAAATATTTAATTTGAGGCAGGGGACTGGGTGGTGGTAGGTGGGGGTTCTCTCCTTTAGCTCGTTTTTGATTTCCACACAACTTGAGAGAATACAGCTCTTTGTGAGACACTTCCCTAATTTCAAGTTTAGCAGAAAAGAGTGAAGAATTTAAACCTATTCAGAGCAGAAACAAGGGGCAGAAATTACATAATTGCATATGGTTAACTGGGTTTGCCAGGTTTTTCTAAACCAATATTGTTCAGCATCATTACTTCAGAGCCTGCTGTGCACCAACTGTCTGCTGCCCACAATCCTAGAAGGGGCTGCAATTCTGAAGAATTTTCGCTTCTCTACTAATGCATAAGAAATTAACAAAAGACACTTCAATTGTTTTCTTGCTAATTGAGAGAATATATCTTGCTAATTCTGCCTAATTCAGAAACCCATCACTTTTTGGAAGGAAATTTAAGGACATAGTGACTTTAAACTTCTGTCTAAATCTTACTGGAAAAATATAGACCCACATATTTAAATGCTGCATGTGGATACTGCAGAAACAGAGATATGTGATGACATCTTATAGTTCTTGAAAATCTGGTGGCTACATTCCTTATTCTGTTAGCTTTATCATAATCCAGTATGCAGCTGAAAGCATCAAGACATTCACCAAATACATCATAGACCAGAGGAAGAAAAATTCTGGGAATCATTTTTATGCAAGAAGCAATTGTTTACTCAGAGGTCCTATCCCACTGCATTACAGCAGCAGTGGCACAGATTGAAATGAGTCAGCAGTTTTCATCCCCGATGTGATGGCGGCTGCCTTAGTCTAGCCTGAGAGTCTGTCACCATGTATTATGAACTGTATGACATTTCAGATATGTATTAAATGAACACTATCACACAGAGGGCCTTGAAGGAATTCATCATGACACTAAAATCAATCACTTCATTCTACAGCTTTGCTTTATTAACCATGTATTCTCGTAACCACTACATGTCTCTATAAATTTAGTTCACGATTCCATAATGAATTAATCTAAAATACTGATTTTTACAACTTGGTATTTAAACAACAGTCCACAAATGCTTACACTGATTTATCCACTTCCAAACACATTGCCCCAATGTGAACCATATATTCCAAAATCTATCAGAGAACATAGGGAGACAAAGCAGTTAGTCAGCTCCTTTTCTTTTATTCTATCTCTGTCTGAAGCCTGTCTACAGAAACTGAGCACCACACAAAAAAAAAGACAAGATAAATGTCGCCTGCGAACATACAGCTACCTACTCCACACATCTCAATTCATTAAGTCCTTACATAAGGACTTGAGACAGTTTCACAAACTTTAGCACGATATTCAGAATTTATATTCATGGCAGTGGATGTCCATGATAGCTCATACAGGGCTGTGCAAAAAGCAAATACAGCTTTGCTTGCTGTGTTTGTCAACGCACAGGATTCTGCAACCAGAGCAGACTATCTGCAATAGAGAAGGGTTAATATTTATCCACTCTACTAAGTGAAAACTGAAGAAGAGGCTTGAGTCAGCTATTAGACATAGAGCTTCTCTGCTCCCCAAAGTATGTGTCTAACTCACAGAGACAAGAAGCTCCGTGAAAATATTTCAGCTCTTTGATTTTTATGTTGATACATGTATTGATGTCTTTATTACCATGCTTCAAGTTCATGGCTTACAGAGTTAGAGTACCTAGTGAATTCAGAACAAAACCTGCAGACATTTTAACTGTTTCAAAGCCCCACCTAATCATCAGCATAAGGAAATCCCACAGATTACACTGCTACATAAAATCTCACCTTCTAATCCTCGCTGCACAGGAGTGCCACTGACACACCAGCGATTGATTCCACTCAAACGGAGTGCCATTTCAGCAGCCTAATGAAAGGACATAGAGCCAATGGGAGGAAAGGAAAAACAGAGTGGAACACACAGTCTGACAACACATGGATCTTATTTTTGAAAAGGCTGAACATCTTTTCAGAATCTACCCTTAGACTTAGAAGCAGCACTGGTGCAATATATTATAAAAACGAATATAGAATTTTATATATCTTTTTAGAAGGTAACTGAAAGCTGATGAAAGCCATGTCCTCTTCCAAGTAATCAAGTGCAATTAAGAGTTCACAGAAGGAAAACAAGTAGCAAAATAAACTGTATGTTAAAAAAAAAAATTTAAACATTAAAGCCTGTAAGGCATTACATAAGTAGCATTTTTGTCTTCCTGTCTTGGGCCAAAAGACTGGACAAACACTAATTAAAATAACCCCTCTGCAGACTGTATCCCTCGAGGCTGCAGACAGACTGCTGACTATTTTAGCTTCTTGACCCAAAGGACATATCTATGTCTCTGAACCACATCACTGAACAAGCCTAGTGTCTTGTTTGAAACACCATATACAATATGATGACCTAGTTCTTTAAACTGTCAGTATAGATTATATAAAGTATTTTTTGAGCTGGATATACTTCACAATCTGTCAAAATTCCAACATGAGAGCCCTTCAAAAGTAAGTATCTCCAACAGAAAATTCACTTGTAAAGAACAAGGGACAAATTACATGAGTGTACTCTGAACATTAGGAAGCGGAGAGGAAAGACTACTCTATTGCTTATAATAAACTTGTCCAAACATTTTCAAGTCAACTGAATGCATGACCAGGAATGCCATACCTTAGCAGTAGTGCATTCAACCATTTGTGCTTCATCAAGGCAGATCCTCCACCACTCCACTGCTACCAAGGGGCTAGGGATGGCCATGTAGCGCTTCTGGTTCCTGAAGCGGCGCCCATCCTCGCTGTTACTGTGGGGAATGTCGACGTAGTTCAGTTCAGTGCGCAGGACGTCATATGTGGTGATAACCACCTCCTGCTCTGCCAGCATGTGTGGCTGCAAAAAGCCATGCTTCTTCACACCTTGATACACCTACGGAGAGTTATAGTCAACAGCACAGTAGCAAAAGAAGGGAGGTAAGAGACACTTCATAAAAATGCCAAAATATCAGTACAGCTTAAAATGTGCAAGCTTTTAGCAGTGTTGCTCACATGAAGAGAAACTATTCATAAAATCTGTATTCATATAAGAGTATGGTGGGAAATTCACCTAAGTAACCTAATAATAAATACAATAGAGTCATGGATGCCAAATTTGTATGTATAACTTTTTATGACTTTGCAAAACATTTATTTCCTCCTTTGAAGGAGAGAAGACTTCATTATTTTCTACAACAGTTATTTGTTGTAACAATTGTTTAAAGATTAAATATTCTGCAACGTTGCATGGAACAACATTATGTAAGTCATTGTTACCTGTTCAGTCTTCTCCTCTCCTTTACTCTAGATGTACTACCTTTCTCCCAAAAATTTTACTCACTAAAATTTAATGGATGATTAAGCAAAGACAGAAATTTGCATCAAAATACATAAAAACCAGAAATTACACTCTGAGTACAGTACCTACAGAGATTTAGGAGATGAAAAAAAAAAAAAAACCAAAACGCTAGGTAAAAACACAATCCCTGTGCACTAACAGAAACCTTTCATATTGACATTTGTTCTATTATCCCTCATAATGTTAAGCCAGATCCCTTTAGAAACGCGCAGAAGTTAAAACAACTGCTCTTTATGCAGTTTTTTTCTCTGCTTTTTTTTTTTTGCAGTCGTTTTCTCATCAACTCCTTGATGATCAGGACATGATTCCACTGTTAATTTCATTCTTAACCCTACTTTTTCTCCCAGTAATAATCTTCCTCTACATTTGTGCATATGGCAACAGTGTTTCTGCCAACTGAAAGAAACATCTGGAGATAATTTCCTTCTGCTCAGCCCCACAGTGGGACAAGAGAGCAACCCAGGTTATTGCACATGAAACAAAAGAGGGAAGGGGAACTCTGAAAGGGAAGCAAAAAGAAACAAATTAACCAAAAAGAGCATGCTCACTGAAGCAACCAAGAAGAAATAAACAGTTGCCAAAATCTAATGATTTCTTCAAGTATTTATGAATAGATTTTCCGAAGCATTAGAACTTGGCTGGGTTTTGGTTGTTTTCACAGCGGCAAGAAAAGAATATGCGACAAAGCAAGACGTACTGATAAATTTTAATTTCTTGTTCTATTACATAAAACCATTAGAATTTCCTATGGGTTGTAAACAGCTGGAAAGTAAAAAACACGCTTCATGTGCAATGCAAAAGTTGTTAACAGGGGAAACTGATTCACTAAAACATCTCCACTACTTTCATTTTACCTTAAAAGAAAATAAACCACCAAATTTTCATTTTGAAGCAACACTGAAAACAAGTCTCACAGTTGGCAGTTAAAAGAAAATGAAAACAATCTTGTAGAATGGAAAATGCCACAGACTCTTGAATACTGTGATAATTGTATTGAAAAAAAACCCTGTATACCCATTTTTAATCTATGTGTGATTAGGTTTATTCTAGTGACAGGGTTATTAGAAATCAAGTAAAAGGACAATACATGGTCTCCAAATTAGCAACATTCTAATAAATTTCGCAGATGTTATAGAGACAATGCCCAAGTTGTAACAGTATTGTTTTCAGTAAACACCAATGCCCAATACTTCTTTTATAAAGCTTGAGAACCAGAACTGCAAAACTACAGGCTTTACCTACGGAAAAATTTTTTATCTAGAACAAAAGGAAGAACAACAGTCAGAGAATTGCTTATGTTCAAGTGTACAGTGAGACAACACTCAAAACACCCAGAGGCCTTTTTAAGTTCCTTGGTAGTCTTTCAAACAGCCTTCCCTCTCAGAAATCACGTGTTGTTGCAACTGCGCAAAAATTTGCTTTCAGCTGCTATACAATCTAGTCCACTGATTTATCTCCCAGTGACCAAGTAAAACAGAAAAAAAAAAAAAGAAAAAAGAAGAACTAATTGCAGACTGTCTTTCTGGGACACTGATGCACCACATAATGCCAAAGCATTGGTCTAGCAGGAAGAAATGGTGAACTCTGACACAGAGGACAAAGACCTCTGAATTTCAAGTGATGCAGAATATCAGACAGGAAACCCCGAGCCTTGATAAAATAACTCTCCAGAATGTGAAGCTATATAGTCTTACCAGAACTCGAAGAGATGATGATCTTACGTGCCTGTTGATCTCATCCACCCACTGGTGACAAATGGAACTCGGAGAAATTATCAGAGTCGCTCCTGTGGGAACTGGTTTCATTGCCACAAGGCAATGGGGACAGTAGAAAGGCCTGCTAGTTAGGTTCTCCTCTTTGTAGTTTACACATTCTGCATGCTGCCACAGGTAACATTTCAGGCACTGCACACGAGCTTTGTAGTCAGCCAATCCAAGCTCACCACAGATGCATTCAAAACGATATTCAGAGGTATTAAATGGAAATACAGAACTAGTATGTTGTATGCTACTGCCAGCACGGTCTTGGGAATGTGATGACTGGACTTTTGGGATTTCCTCCGGCACATCATCTGTAGTTTTAGAAACATCAACGTCAGGATGACTGCTCATGTCACTGGAGACAAGGAGGCTGCCATGAAAATCAGGAGACCTTGGGACCACAGTTTCTTGCTTAACATTTTTCTCGTTTACAGAGTTCTCATGATCTGATTCAGATTTCCTGTTATCTTTACTAGTTGTACAATAATCATGTTCTTCCATGGCAATATTCTCATGTGAAGCAGTCTTGAAGACATTTTCAAATGTTACGTCATTGTTTCTTGATTCTTTGGTCTGAGCCTTAGCATCAATCAATTGCTTCTTCTGAGTGTTTTCTGAAGTCCTTGCTACCTACAAAGTAAAATTAACCAAGAATGTCAAGACTTCACATTGGGACTTGCCCAGTGATATTTAACATCTATCAGTGCTACTTAATGTCTTCATTAATGACGTAAAAGGGAGAAAATGGGATAAAGTGCAGAGGGATAAAGTGCACCCTCAGCAAATCTGCAGATGACACCAAGTTGAGCAGTACAGCTGACACACCTGAAGGATGGGATGTTGTCCACATGGACCTGGACAAACTTGAGAAGTGGGCCCATGGGAGTATCGTACAGTTCAACAAGACCAAGTGCAAGGTGCAGCACACGGGTAGGATGAACAGACTGAGAGCAGCCCCACTGAGAAGGACTTGGGAGTACTGAGGGGTGAGAGGCTGGACATGACCCGGCAATGTGCACTTGCAGCCCAGAAAGACAATTGTTATGGGTGGTGGACATGTGGGCAGCAGGGCCAGGGCACCCTACCTATCTATTCACTCTTGTGAGACCCCACCTGGAGTACTGCAATCCAGCTCTGAGACCCCTAACATAAGAAGGACATGGACCTGTTGGAGTAAGTCCAGAGAAGCGCCAAGAAGATGATCAGAGGGCTGGAGCACCTCCTCCATGTGGAAAGGCTAAGAGAGTTAGAATTATTCAGCCTGGAGAAGAGAAGGCTTCAGCTTCCAGTACTTGAGGAAAGGCTACAAGAAGCTGTAAAAGGGACTATTTACAAGAGCATGTAGTGACAGGACAAGGGGTAATAGTTTTAATGAAAGAGAGCAGGTTTAGATAAGATGTTAGGAAGAAAATCTTCACTGTGAGGTGGTGTGACACTGGAACAGGTTGCCCAGAGACCATGATGCCCCAACCCTGGAAGTGTTCAAGGACAGGTTGGATGGGGCTTTGAGCAACCTGGTCTAGTGGAAGGTGTCCCCATGGCAAGGGGGTTTGGAATTAGGTGAGTTTTAAAGTCCCTTCCAACCCAAACAACTTTCTCCTACCATTTTTTTCAATGAACATATAAACACATCAGTACATAGATATTAAGGGTTTATATCAATTTCCCATTTGAGGATTTGGTTAATGTTCACCAGTGTTTAAAAAACAACTTCACAGTAAGAACAATACAACTCCCAGTGACACTATTTTAAAAGACTTAGGACAGATGTAGTTAATATTTTAGCCACAAATTTTATCTACTTATGATAAGTAGAACAGCCTTTGCAACACTCTTTGAAGTAACTACAGCAGCATGTTTTACCTGCTCTTTGGTTTTTTCTCGCTTCTTCTGTTCCTTGTAATTCTTTCCCAGCTTGAAAGACCCAGCCAGACCATGTCCTTTAACTTGTTCCACCACCTGTTCTGCAATTAGTTTTTCTAGAGTTCTTTTGAGAAGTCGTCTATTTCTCTGTGTGTCATACCTATATATAGAACTGATGTACTTAAATATTGCAATAATGGATGCTCCTTTCTTCACATTCATTTCCTTTACAGCTGCCAGTATCATTACTCGTAAGCCTGTATGAAGAATCAAAACAAAACAACTTACAGCTTTAGACAAAATGAAGTTACCTCACAGAATGTATATTAAGGGAACTCTAAACAGTGTTCATCTAAAAAATGCAGACAGGCAGCAGTTTTGACAAGCTTTTACTTGAGGTAGCTCTACAGATTGCTCTTTTGCAGTGATTCTAAAACAATGTCGGATAGCAATAGAAATAAATCACTCAATTCTCTTACTGAGGCATAAAAAAGACAGCTTATTTCACTTAAATGCATAAACTCTTTACAAAGACCTCTAGTTACGTGGAGCTCTATAGCACAGAGTTCTGAATTAGTAACTTTACTTTTAACTGCGGATCACTTGTTTGTAGCACGAAATCCCACATGACAGTGCTCAGCAAAAGAATAATTTCATTCTGAAGAATTCAAGACTAGCCTTGAACTCATAGTCAGTGGCCAATATAAGACAATGCTAAAAGCAAAATGTACTTTAAAAGTCATCAGAAATACTTACTGGGATACTGTATTTTTTCCTTTAATTTAGGCACCATTTCCTTTGGTTTTTTCTTTTTATTTCCCTCTGAAGGTTGAGGTGGAACAAAGAAGTTCACAAGCTTACCCTAATGCAGACAACATTAAATTGTTATTAGCTCATGTCTCTTCACAGTCACTCTGACCTTCACTAATCTCCTCACATTTGAAAGTAAGCATGAGCTGCTACAAATGTATGTTCTGATCTCACTAATTTGCTCAGATAGCTCATTTTTAATATAGAGAGTGACACATCATTCAGTTCAGTTTCTTGGCAAAAAGTGTTCACCCTAAGTGAAACACAAAGAGCAGTTCTGAAAGCCTCTTGGGTCCTCCGCTGCTTTAGCATTAATTTGCAGCTGTAACTGATCTAGATTCCTGATGGAGGAGAAAAAGATATATTTAATATATAGCTAGAAACACAAAAGGAAGTAAGCAATATAGAGGAAGAGCCCTAGTCAGCTAGAAAAAGTAGAAAAAGTACGCTTCTCCTTTTAGGGATTGCCTCTCAAAATTTTACTCTATTATTAGAGTAATATATTGGCTAAGATGTCTGTCCCAACTACTTACATCATGAAACAGCTGCAGTAACTCCAGCTCTCCAAAAGCTCTGGTCTCTATCTATTGTTGCCAGTCGGTGTCCAGGCACTTTAGTGCTTATACTCCTCTCTGCATTAGTCGGTGCTGACCTCTTATATATTTAAGAATCATCTTATCCTCTCTAAGAATTGAGTCTTTTTCAATGATCGAATTACAAGCAGGCAGGAAATCACTATGATAAATGTACAATGAAATTTGCTGTCATGATTTCCAAGGGATGAACTCAAGAAATGGTAAGAGTTTACTTCAGAATAATGGTTCTTTCCCTTCAGAAAGAATTTTTGGGCTTAGTGGATGTGCCATGTTTTCACAGTATGCATGATGAGGAAAGTGAAAAAATGGAAAACTGTTGCTAAGTAAGTTCACTTATTACATGAAATAGAGGGAGAGCTGAAATCTTTATTCAGAATGTAAACTGTTCCTATTTTAGCACAGAACATATGTCTAATGAATATGTGACACTCATCAATACAAAGAAGTGAAGGAGAATGACCTCCAATATTGTAAACTAAATCATCTATTTATACATTGTACCCTACCCAAACTATATTAACAGCAGAGTTGCCTGATAAAACCATTGAACAATGGCAAAGGATCAACAGCTTCTCATACAAACTATTCCACCATTTATGCTGCCAGGTACGGTGTCCTACTAAAAAAAAAAACTTTCATAGTAATACAGCTTTAAATATGGAATTCTATAAACCAGAAAGCAATGAACTCAAGAGAAGTGCACTTGCATTCATTCTAAAAAGTATTTTCTTCATAATAACTCTCAACCTGGTTTCCTTACCTCAGGTAATGTCAGATCATCTTGTTTAATGTCTGGTCCAGTATGATTCAGAATAAGAGCCAACACCTCTACTGTTTTTCCAAGACCCATCTCATCTGCCAAAATACCTCCAGGCCACTGGGGTCCAGCAGTTGGATACTCACGGATAATACTAAAATTCAAGTACATTCTCAGTGAAAGTCAGGACCTACAGAATGTTGTGACTGAGAAGCCTGAGTTCAGGGACAGATAGCATAGCTTTAGCAAGGCAAAGTTTGCAAGGCGAGTCATTACCTTTTATAAGTTAACCCAATTAACAAAACCTAGCAAGCTTTTTGGGTGTATGAACCTGACCAAGACAAATATGCATGCCAGAATTTTTAGAATTTTTTCACCTCCTAATAGGTCTTGTCATGCTAATCTTAGCTTATCACAGCATTAGTGTCAAAAAAATTGAAATATTTTTATATTCACATGTGAAAAAGATCTGAAAGTTACATAGGAAAAAATAAAAAGCAAACTAGCAACCGAAGGTTCTATTCTGACCAAGTTAATGAACAAAGAGAAACAGATTTAGTAATGCAATACCTAGCATTAATAAAAAGCATTATACTGCTGTCCTCCTTTGGACTTTAAAAACATTGGATCAGAAGATCAAAGCCTCCAATACCCTAAGTTAAAAAAAATGTTAATATTAAACCACTAAATTATTGACTTTTTTAAGAAAAGCTTTAATAACTACATCTTCAACTTGAGAACTACATATTTATCTGTGCATTACATACTCTGGTTTGTGCTCTTTTTTTTCAAATTAAAGGTATCACTGTTCTAATTCTTTAGTTGCTAACTGAAAATCAAGTTATAGAATATCTTATATCCTGCAGAATAAAGCTACCAACATGGTTTTCACAAAGTACAACCCCGAGGTGTCCTCAGAAAGAATAACTATAAAAACGTACCAGCCAGTAAATGGATTATAGTAGATTTTTACTCCATCCAGAGTGATCACCTCCCGCCATAAGAAGTGCAGTCCATTTTCTATGGAGAAAGCATACATGTTACTATGATAAAGCTTCTCTGTGAACAGCACGCTCCTCGGAATTATTCAGCTTTTTTGTGACATTAAGAGACAAAAAGCTGAAGTTCACCTCCACAGAGCTTCATGACCAATACAATAACATCAACTGCTTTTCAGCAAGACCTAGCTATCATTTAGTGTACTACCCAAAAGAAAGTTTTATGAAAATATTAATGCAATAATTTACAAAACTTCTAATTAAACAGCAAGGAAACATTACTGCTGACAATACAACTACACTTGCCTCGATTATACAGGTTTTTTTTTTGGATCCATATACTTGCCACTACTTGGAGTACTTGTGTGGTTCTCTCGGTGAAGCATCCAGTTCACAGCCTCACTTTGGTATGGCCTCAGAATGGGAATTAATGCAGGATGCTGCACATCCTTTCTCAGTAATTGGATATCCTGCTGATGGGTGTGCCTTACGAAGTCATAAAGCTCTTCAATATTTTGTCGCTCTAGTTCCATGTCAGATTCTTCCTCATCTTCCTCCAGGTCATCTGCATACACCAAATAATTCAATGCATTATCAATCAACTTGGGACAACATTTCAGTAAATTTTGCAGCAACATATTTAGTTTACACATATGAAAACAAGCAAAGCAAAGTGTCATTTAAACATATGCCATGACTACATCTGACTCAGCTAGCCACGGTAGCAAACAGTGAGCAGTTTAATAATGGAAATAAAAAATTGCAACAATAACAACAGTAACAATAATAGTAATAGCAATGAAAAGGAAAAAAGAGAGATTAAAATAACCCAAGAAACAAGTGATGCACGATACAATTGCTCACTTCTCACTGATCAATTCCTAGCCCATCCCCAAGAGGCAACTGGTGGCTCCCAGCCAACTCCCACCAGTCTATAAACTGAGGATGTTGTTCTGTGGTGTGGAATAGCCCTTTGACTGTCCTGGCCATGCTCCCTCCCTTCCTGTGCATCAGCATAGCAAGGACTGAAAAGTCCTTGGTTTGGGGCAAGCACCACTCAGCAAGAAGTAACAAATCATTGCACTACAAATATTATCGTCACAGTGAACACAAACACAGGGCACTGACCAGCTACTAAGAAGAAAACTAACTCTACCCCAGCTGGAAACAGGACACCTAAAAGTTGCCATGAAATGGTGATCACAGATATATACATAATCAGCAAAACTCTTCTTTAGAATATAGATATAGAATGACCAGAACTTATTTATTTAATAAAGACCTTCCACTAAAAAATTGGTACAGAATCACAAGTATCTTGTGCTTCTGATTAGAATATTAATAAATGACCTTATAGAAAGGAGAAAAGTTAACCTTAATTTATTCATCTGGTTAAGAAAATTGTAGCAGCAGGACAACATGTAATTCTCACCACTTGCATCACTGCAAAAATGCAGACAAGGCATATTTTCAAAATTAAAAACCCACCTCAAGAGAAGTAAGCACCCTTTGGGACAGAAAGCCTACCCTTCTTTCCTACTCTCTAGGAAAGAAGGCCTTGTGCTTATGTATTTTTCACATAATTTGGATATATCGGCATATACAGAATTTAAACAACATAGAACAAAAATTCATGAAAAATTCAAAGGTTGGCATTCAAGAAAACAGATATGAGAGAATGAAAGATTTGGAGGACAAGTTTTAACAGTGTTTTTGGCCTAAAATTAAAATACTAAAACAGTATCAAAAAATATACAGACCAGTTCTAACCCTAACTAGCACTGGAGATAAATTCATCCTGCAGCATTTTTATATTAAAAAAAAAAACGAAACAAAAAAAAAAAAAAAAAAAAAACAAAAAACCAAAAAAACCCCACATCAAAACTGGAAGCAGATCAAGGCTATAATTTTCAGCATAAAGTGACCTAAAAGTATATTTAACATTCTAACAAAACAGCTAACGGCTGGCACACTTAAATTTTAATTCTGATGCCTCAGGCTAACAAGGAAGAGATGTACCGGGCAAAACACAGAAAGCTTAATCTTAAAATAAAGTTCAGGAGCTGGTATTAGGCCTCTCTTTCATGAAAAGCAAAAGCTTTCTTCCATTGATATGGGTGGTGAAGGGGAAGAATGATTTCCAAAACAAAAGGAGGAAATTACATGCTTATATGGCAGCCATCAGTGCCTTCCACTAATCCTTTTAAATCAAAGAACAATCATAGTGCTCCACAGGGGAAATGAGAATACTGGAAGACATTGAATTTCTACATGTTAATGCAAACCGTATATATGACTTGTAATGTAAAGAAGGCAGTCAGAGTGCACATGTAGTGTTATTAATGATCCAGCCAAATAAAAAGCACCAAGAAAGCACTCAGCTTTACATATTAAAGAAACCATTCAAAGGGATCTTCTAACACATACCCCTCACTTTCGGAAAAGAACAGAAAATTAGAGTGTTTGCAAAGTATAACTCTGATGAATGAATTTGATATATAATGACACCTATCATTATACTTGTTAAAATAACTGTCTTCAAACTCACATTTTTAAGTATAATAAAACTTCTACATAAACTAAGTCTATACAGAATTTTACAGGAGAGCAAAGACTACAATATAATTTAAAGCAAAAAATTTTTAATACAGTTGGATTTTTTCGTACATACCTTTCTTGTTTTGTTCATTCTTCCAGAGATTCATTTTTCATGATTAAATGGTTCTACCTACCACAGGGATTTTGAAAATGATGCTAGGGAAGTTTATCCCTCTCTCAGTTACTTAAGAAACAGTGAATATTTAATAATGCTTTCAACCATTTCAAAATGTAATTCAGTTACAGAGGTCTCATCTTAATCTTTTTTACATTTGAGAAACAGATGGTATTGTACTATCTAAAAATTCAGAGTCTCTGATGCTTTTCAAGTAATCTATTTAATTCCTTCAATGACTGAACTACACTTCTGCTACTGCATCTGCTGTAGGATCTTTCCTTTTCCAGACTGCAGTATAACAATATCTGCATTAATGAAAACAGCCTAGATTATTGGAAAACTTGTTGCCTCACATATGGTAGTAAATAAATAAATACCAAAAACATCTTTACAAAGATTTTATTCTTCTTAAGAAAACTGAAGGTAAACAGTATATGATAAAAAGGTAAGATGGCAGAGAACATCTGGCTGAACAGGCAGATTTGGCTGAGACTCAGGGAAAACAGAATTTATGACCATTGGAAGAAAGAGCTGGCAGTTCAGGAGGACTACAAGGATGTTGTGAGGCTACTGTATTCAATTCTGGGTCCCTCACTACAAGAAAGATATGGAAGTGCTGGAGCATATCCAGAGCAGAGCAATGAAGCTGGTAATGTATCTGGAATACAGCTCTTGTGAAGAGCAGCTGGAGGAGTTGGGGTCATTCAGAGAAAAAGTAGATGAGGGGGGAGACCTTAGTCCTCTCTACAACTACCTGAAAGGAGGTCATAGTGAGGTGGGGTTCAGTCTCTCCTCCCAAGCAAGAAGTAATGGCCTCAAGCTGCACCAGGGGAAGGTTAGATTGGGTAACAGGGAAAAATTTCTTGCCGTAAAGGGCTGTCAAGCATAAGAACAGGCTGCCCAGGGAAGTGGTTGAGTCACCATCACTGGAAATATTTAAAAGACATGTAAATGTGCGGCTGAGTGACTGACTTGGCAGTGCTGGGTTAAAACCTAAATGATTCAATGATTCCATATTAAATATTTTATCACTTTTCTTTTCAGATTACTTCAAGCATCTATGCTATGCTTGCCATAATACAGACAAACTTCTTGCCACAAAGTCTCGAAAACATCTAGAAGGATATTAACAGAATTAACTGAGTACAGTGAGGACAAATATATTAAAATTAAATGTAGCAGTAAAGAGGTCATATGCCGTATTTCTGTAAATTCTAGTGCACAACGACATCAGCATGAGAATTTGCTCATCAATGGGGGAACAACAAGCTTCATCTTGGAACGTTATTGTATAGATTTCACTTTAGTAAGTGTTAAAACATATACTTAAGCATAATTTTACAAAACCTCAACTAATTCTGTCTAAAAATGGGCAGAATTTAAACAGAGACTAAGTTGTTAGAAATGTTTAAGAGGAATGCATTCATCAGCACAGAATCAAGGCTATATCACTTTATGCTACATCAGTAAGTTCGTGCTCAAAAACTGTTAGGAAATGGAACTAGTTTCACAGTGCATCATCACCTGGGGTATTCCCTCACAAATATTTTTCATTTCTGTGACATGGTTTTTCTGAATTCAGAGCACACTATGGACTCACACAGTGGTTTAGTGATCATGTTTTGTTCTCTAACACTTTCAGGATAATTCTTTACTTTTGATTTGGTTTCAGTAACACTGAACCATTGATGCATTTACTGAGCTATACATCTACCTACCGAACTGCAACCCTGCTTACAACAGTTAGCAAAAAGGCCATAATTTTTTTCTTCTGCATTGTTTTCTATTCACCTATTGAATTTCTACTGAAACTCCATTGCATAGTCTGCTTACAAGCTTTCAGTTGTACTGCATCTCTGTTATGCTGAATAATACATTTAAACATTGTTAATACCACTTCGCCAATCATTCTTTTTCTCAAAGCATTAGTAATACATTAAGCTGCAAATGCCTTTGTAGGACTTGACTAGTGATTTGCAATTGTTTATTTCTGTTCTCTATGTCGGCTATATTACTTCATCATTTACATGGCATTCATTGGCATGAAATCAAGACTCTATTATTATTTTGCAGCATATAAATACATACATAGTGAAAAATGGTCAGAATCTCTACTAGCTGGCAACATAGCTCCCTTAGGAACCTGAGCTGCTTGCACGGCTTCTGAAAAGTTAAGGCATGACAACCCAACTGCGCAGGGTCACATTCTTGCCCCAGTAACCTCAAGACACATGTCTCCCCTTTCAGAAGGTGACTCTTCACCTGTAAGCTACACTGAACCAGGTAGTCCATATAAACACATCCTTTAGTGTACTGAAGACAAATGCCCCAGGTTCTGGAAAAAAATTACTTTGGATCCAAAAGTAAGTCATCAGTCATTTTCTTCACAGTCTCTTTCCCCAACTCTTCCACAATGAGCAGATAAGCAGAGAAGAAAATTGTGCTTTCTGCTATAGTATTACTTTTATTTCAGCACTCTATCATATGCCTTAGACATCTCAAGTCTATGAATTCCCTGGCAATTATTCCACTTCTAATGCATTTACTATAATGTATTTCTCCTAAAGGAATTTAAAACCACTATTATTCATTTCCTGAGCTTAAACTATTCATTCTTCAGATATCTTCTTGAATCTGATTTATTGTGCTTTCAAACCTAAACTTGCATATTTGTGTCAGTCAGACTTCAGTTTTTGGAAAGATGATTTCTTATGTGCAGTATCTTCCCCACTTACTGAGTCAAATTGGTACATCTCAAGTCTTTCCTCCCAGGTGCACCACTGTTCTTCACAGCAGGTTAGGATATTCAGATTTTATTCTGTTAGTTCTTCCTTTTAGTCTCTCTTTAGCAAAATTGCCTGATTTTTTATACAACTCTATCTTTTCTAATTAAGTGCAGTCATATTTGGGGTGGGTGCTAGGCTTCTGTCACAAGAACACAAACTCTGTATACTACAGTCACTGAATCAGTCTCAAGCCAAAATTTTGAATCAACTCTACGCTCAGGAACGAGACAAAGGTTGGTTGGGTTGTTTGTTTTTTCCACAAGTTTCCCAAGACATCCTTTATCACCCTAAAAATTTGTATTACTAGTAAGTGTAATCTGGCAAACATATCTTTAATTCTAAAATGAGAGCAAGGCCCATGTTTCTCAATCTGCAATGGTGTATTCTCAAAACTGTCGTAAAGCTGCATTTTGCAGTATTTTACATTGTAACTGCTTTACAATATAAACAAAAGAAAAATCTATTGCTGCAGTTGTGTGATAGGCCCCAACCTGGGAGCAAGTTTTCCAAATTTAATTCCTGGTTCTTTTACACTGCTCCTTTATAATTCGAACAAGATACTGTAGATCTCTTCAAACAACTGTATTTACTCCCAAAAAAGTAAAACATTTCTATGCTTCAGTAACTGTAGAGAAAAATTATCACCTCAAATTTTAGCATATGATTAATGGCTGGATAATAGTATTGAGTGAATTACCTAGTAACACTGCTTGGAAAATAAGAGTTGCTCTAAATGGCAGAAATAACTACTATTTTCCTTTATGCGTACAACTACTACACAAGACAAAACTGTTTCTGTTCATCAACAAAGAACTTTATGGAATTACCTGGAATTAAAAAACTGTAGAACTTTTCCATGAGTTTTTGAATCATCTGATTAGCTTTTTTGGGTCTTCCGCCTCCATCACTAAGAAATTCTGGCTTACTTAGCCCAGCTTCAAGAAGGTAAATTCCAACCTGTGAAAAGGTTATATAGTTAACAATTTAATTAACTGTTAAATTTACAAGAACATTATAAACAGAAGAGCATGAAAATATAATAGTGGTTTTAAAATTAGCAGGTACAGACAGATATAATAAATCTACTAAAAACACCATGTAGAGGAAATACAGCTAAAAGCTTCTGTGATTCCTTCAGGTAATACATTGCTAATGCTGAAAAAACAAAGATGTATTTCTAGGGAAAAACACACTGAAAACCTTACAAGAGTACGTAGAAACTATACATTTTCATCACATTATAAAGACATAGTAGCTGCCAGACCTTGTTGTTCAAATGTCTTTATTTTATATTTCAAACAAAAAAAACTTTCAAAATGCCAAACAAGTATAATGAATGCATACCTTTAAATCCTGAGCCTCTCCAGGTCTTTGATAAAGTCCAATTACCTTTTTCTTTTGCAACCACCTCAAGCCTTCCAATATTTCACCACTTAAGGTTGCTTCCACCAGAATACGTTGTTCATAAGCACCCAGGTATTCTTTTGTTTCATTACTGTACTCTTCTTCACTTCTTTCATGAACACAGACCTGCAGCTCACCATCAGAGTCTCCTCTCATTAAAGTAAAGCTCCTGTCACGGAATTCATCAGCTGGAATTTGCTGAGAAGGCAGACAAAGAGCAAATTCTCCCAACAAAGCCTTCCAGGACCTATCTGCACGGTACGGCAAGACTATAATATTTAGCTGTACAGACACAGGAGTCAAGATGGAATAAGAGTCTTCTTCATCGTTAACTGTCAAAAACTTTACAGATTTTGAGCCACTGCCTTCTTTCTGTACAAGATCTTCATCAGTGCTATCATCGTTTATAACAATGAAGGATGCAGAAGTGCTCGCAACTGGAATATGGTCCTCATTAGTTACTTCATCATCTAATGCCACCATCTCATTTCTCCGGTCTTCATGCATATTCCAGCAGAGCTTTTTCTTCTTCTCCTCATCCACTTTGGACGGAGGTGCACGTTTTCGACGACTGCTCATTTTGCCGTTTTCTCAACGGTACTCTCAGTATCTGCAAGGTGAAGCAAATCAATCAACAACAGGCATTACAAAATCAAATGCTCACACTAGAATTTCACTGTGCAAAACTCTGGGACACAAATATATGCACTATGCACTCCAACTGTTTGGAAGTATTAGCTTTAGAGGGTCTCTACTATTCCTGTGCCATTAAACAAAGCTGGACATGAAGCACGGTCTCGTACTAGACCTTATAATTTTGCCAGACAGTGATGGATGAAGATCAACAAGAGTGATTCATTTCAAGGCTGTTACTGGGAGAACCTCATGGGACAGATTAAACCAAGAAACAATGGAACGCTTCTAAGAAGGGGGTGGAGGGAGACAGCAAAAAAACCCAGAACAAACCTGCACAAACTAAAGTGCAGGAAGTACAGGAGATTTGGGGGGTGGTGTGGGGTAAACACATCAATTCCTCTTCCCTTTCAAAGCCTACACAGAGCTGAAACTTAAAGCAAACTTGACAGAGGCCTAGTCTGAAGCTGCCACTACATAAAATACGGTTTAAAGCCCAAGTTACCACATTCTGTCCTTCAAAGTCCCCAATGACCTTGCTATAGTATTGAATAGTTTTCCCAGGAAGCTGTGCATCCTGGATCCTGGATATATAAACTGCTTGCAGAAGAGCCCTTAGTTAGTTACTGTATATTTCAGGGGGACCAATCAGCAAACTAAATGCAGAGCCTTTCTGATACTGACTAACTACAAACCTAAGTCAAGACAGACACCCAACTCCTTACCTGAACCTGGGCACAGAACAGATTTTGTGGATAAAATACGAAAAAATAAAGTACAACTGCTAAATGGTATATATAAAGAAGCAAATTATAGAATATTAGACCCATCTGGGAAACTAATAACTACATAGCCCAAATCATATGCTCATAATTAAATGCTCAAACAAGTAGAAACTTTTTTTCAAGAGATTTTTTACAAGGAGCCTGAGCACAGCAATAGATCTGTGATCTCATATTAGACTTTGTCAGTATAGACGTTTGTGTCATGTCAGATTGTGCATACAACTTTTAAAGGAATGTATGAAGACAAGAGGAAAATATTCCAAGCTACTAAATCCAGTATACCATATTCTAATGTTAAAGGGGCTTATGCTGGAACAGAACAGAAATCCTGTTACTGAATAATTTTAGAAGGGTCTTGGAAAAAAAACCAAAAAACATAACAAATACTAATTGATAATTCATGAAAGACAAAGGAAGTATCGTGGAATATACAAATCTTGCTGTGTTTGAAATTCAAACACAGAATCACAGAATCAATTAGCTTGGAAAAGACCTCTGAGATTATCAAGTCCAATCTGTGACTGAACACCGCCATGTCAACTAGACCACAGCCACTAGACCACTCACTGCCACATCCAATCTCGTCTTAAACACCTCCAGGGATGGTGACTCAAGCACTTCCCCGGGCAGCCCATTCCAACATCTAATCACCCTTTCTGTGAAGAAATTTTTCCAAAGGTTCGATCTAAACATTCCCCACCGCAGCTTAAGGCCATTTCTTTCTCATGCTGTTACAGTTGTTAGGGAGAAGAGGCTGACTCCACCTGGCTACAGCCTCCTTTCGGGCAGCTGTAGAGAATGATAGTCCCCCACAATTACACAGCAGACTTAAGGGAAGGAAGGGCGAGTTTTTCAAAACAGTACTCATGCACATGGAGCGATGCTGACAGCACTCGAAGCAAATCTCGACGGCGAGCACACACTGTACCAAATCCAGAGGCAGAAGGGTCCCCGCGGCACCCCGGCCTGCACGCCCACGCTAGCTTGGGCATCGCACTCTGAGGGACAAGCGGGAGGGAACCGCTCTGTGAATGGGGTCTGCTCACGGCTCCAGCGGCCAAAAGACGCCCGTGCCCACGAGGGTAAGCAGCAGCCGCACACAAGGCAGGGGAAGCGGCGGGGGCTGTCCGCAGAGGCAGCCCCGCGGTTCCACCGCCGCACTGAGCGCTCGCCGCCCCCAGGGCCAAGGCCGGGGCCTCCCGCACCGCGCTCCGCCGCAGGGACGGGGACAGTTCTCGCTGTCTCGAACGAGGAAAGCGACTGGAAGCTTGGGAAGGCGAGCCCAGCAGCGGGATGCGATACCCCGGGCAGCCGGCACTTGACCACCGCGACACCTGCCACCGGCGGGCTCTGCGCGGCTGCGGCGCCTCACTGCCGCCCC